>OU343224.1:357700249-357767486 GCA_910596185.1 Chrysanthemum makinoi | reverse complement strand
CTCAAAAGCCTCATTTTGCGGCTCTCAAGAAAGTTCTCCGATATGTTCGTGGCATGTTGGACTTTGGTCTCCAACTTTATGCCTCCGCTACAGGTTCTTTTGTTGCATATTCGGATACTGATTGGACTGGTTTCCCTACTACCAGTCGGTCTACATCTGGCTGTTGTGTTTTCTTGGGGGATAATATACTCTCGTGGTCATCTAAACGTTTTCTTGGGGAATAAATTGCACTAACGTTGTCACAGTAGACATTGAGTGTTGAAGCTGAGTATAGAGGCGTTACTGCTAATGCAGTTGCTGAAACTATATGGATTCATAATCTTCTTCGTGAGCTTCATACACCATTATTATTTGCCAATCATGTCTATTGTGACAATGTTAGTGCAATTTATTTGACTACTAATTATGTTCAGCATCAACGAACCAAACATATTGACATAGATATACATTTTGTTTGTAATATAGTTGCTCAGGGTCAAGTTCATGGTTCATCATCAGAACCAACATCATATTCATCATTATTCTCATAATGCTCATAACCATTTCCATAACCATATTTTATATTAAAAAAAACGAAACAACATAACAAATAAAAAAAGAAAGAAATAAACAATAAACCACCAGATAGTGATCAAGAGACCAAGTCACAAAGTGGTACCAAACATACACCAAATCAATTTCAAAGCATGATTCTTTGCTTCTCTTGGAAGTAGGTCAAGAATAATTAAGAATTACAGGGTATGTGTCCAGATAACCAAAACAATTTGCAACACATGTCAAATAATCACCAAACTCCTTAAACAAAAATAATCCACTAATAAATACTCCAAACTTCTCAACAAATAACCTCAACATATTCACCAATTATAAACTGAAAAATAAAAGACATAAATCATAAAAGAGCTTGAGATGTGTTATAGAGCACGCAATCCAACGGAAGACTTATCTCACTGCACTCTTGATTCACTTAGTCAAGAGATGTAGTAAGAACCAGAAGCAGATCAAGCCAACTTAACCAAGAACCAGTCAACCAACTGTCAGTTGACCACCAAAACCTTAATTAATCAAAGCCCAAATTTGAAACCCAAATTTTTTCAAAATTAGCCGTTTTCACCCAAAACTTATAAGAACATAAAATAATAGCAGATCTCGTAGGACCGTAAAATACAAGATTTATGTGGTTTTGGAGGTTCGGGTTAGTGGAAAGATGATCTTCATCCTTTTAGAAAGAGAAACTGAGAGAGGAGGAGAAGATAAGGATAACTTTTATTGAATAAACACACACTACACTAACGAAATGCTTCACCTCACCCCTCATGGAGAGTCATGAGGGGTATTATATCTAACTTTGCCACTTAAAGCGATACTAGTCCCTAGGGCAAAGTATACTATGCATCTAGTCCAATTCACGTAAGTGACGTTATCTTTATAAAAAGCGAGGCTAACAATCTCCCTCCAAGATATCGCCACACGTGAATGGTTACAATGAGACCTATAAATACAAAACAAAGTAAATTACAATAGTAATGAACAATGTTGACTTTCTTGAAGCGCAGAGTCTCTGTAGTCTAGATACTGAGGCAAACTTGAAGGTCTCCCTTCCGATGACCTCGGTATTTGATCTTTGGCACTGACGGCACAAATTCTTGTAGCTATGAACTTCAACTGTAACGGTCTAGTTAGGTTATTACTCCCTCCTAACTAGTGAGCCTTTTTTTCTTTTTCTGCTCCCTCCTGAACCGACAACATTCTTCCAACACGTCTTTAATCTTCAAAGCCAGCGGAGAAAGTAAACTCTTGAACGTACAATGGTTGTCGTTCTGGGAACATCGTAACAACATAACTCACTTAGTATTGCATCCAAGTTGGTAAAAAGCCCCGATGTACACCACACTACTTCTCCTTCTTCAGTCTTAAGCAAAAATCCCTTCGTAATCCAATCACGGAAGATGAAATACCAACTTCTCTCCCGATGGTTTTGAGCTATCGGAATCATCATAATGTTGCGTACATGCCGTATTACCTTCTTGATGCAAGATTAACATCATAGCTTGATCAAAATTCCGTGAGAATATGTCGCAAAAATACTCTCAATAATTTTCTCAAACCAACCTTAAATCGAACCTCCTTAGAATTCACCGGCTAATAGTAATGACCACATATGGAGATAACCCGATACGACTAACTTGAAAAGGAAGTAAACATCCCAACTTGTGACTTACTGCTTGTTCAAAATTCTTGAACAATCCACAACTCCATGTGACACTGAGCACTACAACGTAACTCCTTAAAGTGATGGTCACACACTGTGCGCACTACAATGTAACTCCTTACCAGTCATAACCAGATTGTCAAATTTCATGATGTGCTCCAACAAGTTATCTTGAGACATGCATCCAACCAACCAACGTCTCAAAGATAAAGAAGTCCACCCGTGAAATGTCACGTCAATAATACCGTACAAAAACTCCGTAGCCATTTTTTCACATCTTCGCTCAAGCCGTGAATTATGTATCCCTCCGTGAAATTTTATAATGACCAAATACCAAAAATACCATTTAATATACCAATGCTACGAAAAAATTTTGTATCCAAGAATTTGTATCAAAACAAACTATTCGGATACCAATTTTTGAGATAAACATTCGGATAAAAACGTTGTTCATCAGCCCAGTCCACAAAAATAATAGCCCAAAGTGCAAATGCAAGCATAAGCCCACGATCCAAATCAATCACCCATTGCTGGGCCCGATCCATTCCCAATCCTGTTAATACCGGTTACTCAACTAGATCCGGTTATAAAAGTATAACTCTTTTCACTTCCCTTGACCTAAACCTAAATATCACTTATCATAAAAAACGCCTACCAACTTAAACGTTTCCTCTCCCAATCTCAAATCAGCCTTTACATATCAAACGCAAATCAGAATCAAAACAAGCCTCATTCTTCACATCCACACTAACGAACATACAACAAACACCCTTCTTTGTGACTTGCACGAATGAAGAACCAAAGTAATTGACTCTTCAAGATCTTGTCTAAGGTCTCGGGTAGGTTTATTAATGTTTCGTTTCTGGTTTAGTCAATGAAACGAATCAAAGATATGAGGTAAAATACTTGTTAATCTCATTACTTTAACTTCGTATACTAATCACAGTTGGGGTCGATGATGGTGTTTGTTCAACGAAAAAAAAATCTTAAAAAAAAGATTGGAGAAAACGTTGAACGATTCTGAGATCTTTGTTGTTATACTTGTCGCGTTTAGATATGAAGTGGAGATGGGATTGTGATGATTGTTGTATAGGTGTAGGAGATGGAGTTGGATTTGGATCAGTTAAGTTTATTTGTGGACTGATGATGTTTGACATAAACTGAGGTTGAGTGTTGTTGGTATTTGGTATTGTTTTGTGGTCGATGGTCAGTGTTGTTTTTACGCATATCTTTTTTTTTCAGGCTTACGCGTAACTCTTAGCTTATGCGTAAGCATACGCGTAACTTGCTTATGCGTAACCTTACGCGTAACCTTGCTTAGGCGTAAAGCCAGAAGCTTAGCGAAAGCATACGCTAAACCATTTCTACGCGTAACTTCACAGCTACGCTAATAACGCCAGATCCTCCTTATGCGTAGAAAAAGGGTTTTGACCCTTTGACTTTTTTTTCCGGCGAGTTTTCCGACTGAAAAATCCGATCAGCTTCATGAAAGACCCAGAAAATGCATATGTAGACCCTTTTTGACCACTGTTAGACCATGATATTTGACCAGATGAGTATGACGGTTTGACCACAAATAAACTTCATGGATTTGGACCAAAAAATATCTAAAGATTGATATACTGTTTGGACCAGCTATTGACCAAGACAGATATATACATGTACGACCAGGTGACAGTTTTGGACCAAAGATAAGGATACCGAACATGTATTAAACTGTTTACCCAAGATACTCGGAAAAAAAATTTCCGACCCACAAAATAAGCACAAAAACAGTTAAAAACATGTATCAAAAACCACAATAAATCATCAAAATGTAACCATGGCTCTATACCACTTGTTAGGACCGTAAAATACAAGATTTATGTGGTTTTGGAGGTCGGGGTTGGTGGAAGAAGATGAAGATCTTCATCCTTTTAGAAAGAGAAACTAGAGAGAGGGAGAAGAAGATAAAGATAACTTTTATTGAATAAACACACACTACACTAACCAAATGCTTCACCTCACCCCTCATGGAGAGTCATGAGGGGTATTTATAGGCTCTAACTTTGCCACTTAAACGATACTAGTCCCTAAGGGCAAAGTATACTATGCATCTAGTCCAATTCACGTAAGTGACGTTATCTTTATAAAAAGCGAGGCTAACAAGATCTATCGATTAACATAAGTTAATCAATCAATAGAAGCCTTTAGAAGAAAAAGCCCCAAAATTACCCAAGGGAAAAGATCAAATAAAAAGACAAATATTCGTAAAAAGGATAAAAAGGAATGAAGAAAAATTAAACAAGTTCTCGAAAAATTTCAAAAGATCGGGTATGTTTGTGCATAAAAAATTTGTAAAAGAGTTTTTTCTAATTTTGAGTTTTTATACGTTTTTTTAATGCACAATAACCGAAATTTTGATGCACAAAACTAATTTAATGCAAAAAAAATTCAAGTTGTATAGTGCGACGCACAATCAAAATTTGATACAAAAAGTCAAAAAATAGTTGAGTACAAAAACAAATTTTTGATGCACTAAAAAGTGATTTAATTAAAAAAAAAAAAAAAAAAAAAGTTTTAATGCACAAACATTTTTTTCATAATTTTTTTTCGGCAAAACTATATGCTTTTAGAAAAGTTCATTCACAACATTTTTATGCACAACATACCCCATCTTGTGAATTTATATTTTTTGGAATTTTTCAAGAATTAAAAAAAAAAAAAAAACACATTTTTATCTTTTTTACAGATATTTTTCTTTTTATTTTAACTTTACCTAATTACCCAAACCCTAAGGGGGCGTTTAGTTGGTGAAAAAATTCTCATTTTTTCAGGAAATTTTTTATATGAAAAATTGAAAAGCCGTTTAGTTACACTTTTTTCCAAAAAAATTCAAAAAATGTGAAATTCTCATTCTCTAAATTTTAACTACAAATTTGAAAAGCTTATTCTACTCTTCTCACTTTTTTCAATCTCACTTTTTATACATCCGTTTTTAATACGTTTTCATCCATTTTTTACCTTTTTATACGTTTCCTTACGCCGCCCTTTTTTTACGCTCCATTTTTACGTTACGCATGTTTTCTTACGCATTGCATGTTTGCGTCATTTTTTTTTACGTTTTGTCCATTTCTTAGGTTTTCGTTTTTTTTTACATTTTTGTAGGTTATTCTACGTAAGAAAACGGACGAAAACGTAAAAAAATTGACGAAAACGTAAAAAAAATGACTAAAATGTAAAAACTGACTAAATCGTAACAACAGACAAAAACGTAAAAGGGTATAAAAAACGGACGAAAATGTAAAAAATGGATGAAAAAATTAAGAAAACAGACGAAAACGTAAAAATTGACGAAAATGTAAGAAAACGGATGAAAACGAAAAAAACAGACGAAAGTGTAAAATAACAGACGAAAGCGTAAAATGACAGACGGAAACGTAAAAAACAGACAAAAACGTAAGTAAACGGAAATGGGCTAAAATGTAAGAAACAGACGAAAACCTAAAAAAGAGAAGAAAACGTAAAAAAACACACGAAAACGTAAGAAAACGTTCAAAAACGTAAAAAAAAATAGACGAAAACGTAAAAAACAGTGGAGAGATAAAACCCAAACACCCCCTATATGAGGTGTTTGGGTAGTAGGACCCTTAATTATTTATGGGAGTAAACTCGATTTCCTAGGTTCACTGTTCCTAGCCTTGGTGATTTACTGATTTGTAAAGGTTAACAAAGTCCAGGTAGGCGTTCAATTGATGGTCCTGGACTCCTGGTGGCAAACAACGTGGTCCATTTGGCATTGGCATGTCCATGGGTCCACATGAAATTATTTCCTCGGGGGTTTTAGATCCAACAAGGATGATAGCCCGCTGCGTTGCAGCGGGTATTGTTATTTTATTTTTTTGAATTTGTGGCTGCATAAAAAAATAAGTATTACATTTTCGGTTCATAAGGTCTTGAACAAATAGACGCAGTAATATCTGAAAACTCTATGGCAATACCACTGATTAAAGAAACTCTAAAATGGGTACAACTTGGAATGAAATGTCATTGATACCGAAACAGCTGCGCAAAGTGAATTGACGTTATCATTGCAACTCTAAAACAAATGCCACCGTCTTTTTTGCCATGTGTTCCGTCTTTTTTTGATGACTACGCGGCTACTGCTGTAGCTGCAATAGTAAATGGGTCGAAATCATCACCTCAAGAAAATCAAAAGTAAAATCTTATATTAAGACAAAAGCTACAGCTATATTTCTTACCATTGGAACAACAATATATTGCTCATGACTTTCCAATGTGTATGATATCATCAACACCTATTCCTTGCATTTTAACAAACCTTACTGCAGAAAGCACTTTCAAGGTTGGTTTTGGTTTCATTAGTCACATTAAGTTGGTAAATATTCTCAAGCATCTAAATCATATGATACAGAAACATGCATATCCAAACACCCCATAAAACAAAATCACTGCCTGTCGCTTTGCCCTCGATCGATGCTCAAGTTTAGACGTTCGAGACCATTAGTTTCTTCAAATCTAGGAAATAACCCAATGAATCAGCGGTACATTTGACAAAGCTGCACTCGACAATAAAACGATAAACAACCACCTTAAAGGAGGAAAAAAATTAACGGTTAACCATATCTGTCGCTTTAAAAAACCTGTATAACAAAGTCTTGACATACCTTTTAGCATCCATATTTAGTACTACAACATCTTTTAGCATCCATATATTCAGTTTGACCAAGAGATGGATTCCTGTTATAAAATAATTAATCTTTATTTTTATAACATTAAATCTACATATAACAATTTCAAACTGTAAAAAAAAATGGCTGGATTAACCCAACACATTTTCACCCGTTACCTAACCCGGCCATTTTGCTACATTTAAAATAACAATTATGATCTTTGACTCATTACCAAACCCAGCCAACTTTGATATAAAATATAAATATGCAACAATTTACGCACCTCTTATCATACCCGAAAACCTAAAGCCATCACATTTGAGACAGTCAATTTCAGTAATGGCTCCACATCTTTCAAAGAAACTTCAGATGTCATCGACGTTTGAGTGGTATGAAACTACTCACAATCTGGTGTAAACATCATCTACGTTTCATATAAGTCTTAAAGGAGCACTTCAATGCGTAAAGTAATCACTATGAGTCTGTGATATGAATCGTATAAATTAGCTTTTAGCGTTCAGCGAAACTCAAGGCTAGTGTAGGTGTAAATAACACCTGCAACAATTGCATAAAGCTGAAGTTGGAGGTACGTTATCAGAACCAACGATTTACATCACATAACTATCTAATAGCATGACATTTTAAGTATTTAAGTAAGTTAGTGCATTGTAATCTGGTTTTTGTGCCAATGCATACCAGTAATAAAAGGGTTATTTCTGCATGTTTTCAGGCACAGAACTTGTTAGTCGTGAATCTCTTACTTGAATTCTCCCATTAATGTTACATAATGAAAAATGTAGCCCTGATCAAGCCTCTGTTAGACAGTCTACTCGTTTAGACCCCATTTGCAATTATAACCTACAAAGCTGAGAACTTGAGCAATCGAAATACACACATTAACCAAACTCAAATGAGATGAGCTGATATAGTAGAGACAAACATCTTACCACGACTATAGACGAACTGTCCACTCTTCAAGATACGTGATGTTCGACAGGAAGTCAATTCCAATAGTTTCCTGATCAATATAGAACACAGTTTTATCAAAGGGATACAAATTTGACCAAGTCTGATGTTACAAATTACTGACAATGAAACCTTACTTAAGCATTTCAAATAATGTTCTTCCAACCTTCCGTGTCATGGCTTCAGATATAACTCCCCACACATTGAATCCACTAACCCTGTCAATCACAACCTGCACAATCATGAAACATGCCTATTAAAACACAAAATATTTATACGAAACCAATTGATCCGTAAGCCTAAATGCATTAATCACATATCCACAAATACATAGTCCATAAGAAGCGATGATATGCATATGAACGTGCCTATTTTTTATTTCTTTTTAAATTATCGTGCCTACAATGGCATAGTACCTTATCTGGGGGTCCTCCTCGAGAATGAAATTCGTATGCTCCCACACCTATCAAGATCACCATTCAAATAGGTTGTTAACTTCTTTGCAATGTCTGGACCATATCTACAACGACCTACAAAGAACCCATTGACTGTAATAACTTCTCAAGATTAAAACCATAGCTTCATTTATTTCACATAATTAAAAGTATAACATGTATTAGCTTCTATCAAACCTATAACAACCTTAATTCCCCATTTAGCTCCAGTCACGGACATATACAAACACAAACCCATAAAATATTTTGGCTTACGCATTCCAGTGAACATAAGAATAATATCCAACCATAGTGTCTGCTATAACACTGAGAATTTACCAAAATTGTGTCATTCCGCAATCGATCAAAAACTAATGTGCATTACAAAGCAAGATGGTGACCAACTAATGATCAAGGTATAGCAAATCACCATCACATAATTAGCTTTGAGTACCAGTATCAATTTCTTTTAATTGGATGTGTGAACCGGATTTATGAACAAAACAAAGACACACCTTCGTGAAAAGAAGAGAAAAAGAAGCAGGACACTAACTAAAATCTTAATTTATAACTCAAGACCACGCTTACTCTCAGAATTATATACAAAGAAATCCTTTTTACTAATCATAATTTATGGTTATGAAATCATGAAGATCACACAGTAAATCAGAGCAACAAAGCGGGTCATATTGAATATGCACCTCTAAACATGATTACACATTCGCTTTGAAACTGCAACGACACACATTCTGTTAAGACTATACTTTAACGACACACATTATGTTAAGACAACTTTATTATAAAAAAACTGAATACAAATCTTACCAATCCAAAGCTGTAATAAGGACACCAAACCCAAATAGGCACGACAACATAGCTCAGATCTTGATCGCAATGGCACTTCCAATCACCTCTTTAATATCAGTCGCAATCAACGCTCTATCTGCCATAAACGAAGCTATTATGCTCCACATAATTAAACTTCATAAGCCAACCAAATAGGCTAATACAAAGACGCCCTTAAGCAGTATATCAGTTTTCCTCTATAAGCAGACGCATAAGCAAGCCTAAAAACACTTAAAGATTACCTTTATTTTTAACAAACTGTGCGGATCCACGACACGATCACACCACCGCCATGGATAATCGTTTATCAATAAACAACCATCAACATGCTGCAATTGAGACCCCAAATCAAACTATAAACCATAAATTCAACATAAAGTATATAAAAACAAACCTGCTAAGAAGATGAGTCTGGTTCTTCATGCGGCTAGATTAACCAACAACAGAAATCAGCAAAACCTCAAAAAAAAAAATTAATTCAAACTTCAATCTTTTTAATTTTGTAAAAACAATTTTGATACCATTCTTAACGTTTATCAATCCATCCGCAAAGAAAAAAACATACTTTTTTATCAAATAACAATTATCACAAATTAAGGAACTTAGTAATTAAAACAGGCGATAAACGGTTAAGAACAATATACCTGGCATAAAAATTTACCACCGAACCTTGCTAAGTCAATCTGCAACACATTAGATTGGAATCTCAGTGAGTATGTCAACTTAAAATTTTTGAAAATTTAGGATTCGACCAATTTTGCTATTAAAAGTCCATTTAATAAAAGATTATAAAAACTTTTTTTAATCATTAAAGCATAAATAAAAAGAATCAACTGGACTTACCTAATTTTTATAAGAATCAAAAGACTATAATAATTTTCTTTTTTTTAAAGATCATAATAATTATTCGAACATGAATATATAGATCTGTTTACAAAATAAAAACATGGACTTACCTGATGGTAAAGATACGATCGACTTTAAGGCGGTGACAGGATATCGTTATCCAAAGTAGGTGATGATGCCGATGAAGATGAGTTATCACCGCCCAAAAAGTATACATACAAAGAAAGGCGGTGGCAAAAAGTGAAAGGATAAATGATCGATATCCTAGCCAAGACACAAAGCAACGCAAATGGGCGCTGGGCCAGAAAACGGACTAACACACAAACCGGGCCAAAACGCCTCAAGCCCAAAAAAAGGGAATATTCCCTTGGAATCTTTTGTGTTTTAGTATGTATAGATAATGGGAAAATTCAAATCGGGAAATTATGCATATTTTAACAACCAACAATTAGCATACTCTATATACATAGGAAAGTATCTCAAGAACATCCCAATAAAAAAAGTTTGGAGTGGTTTAGGGGCAAAAACTGAATAACCATCACAACTAAAATTTGAGATGTCTAGAGTTCAATTTTTGATAGGTGCAATAACCCTGAAGTTGTCGCGACAGTTTTACCCTGTTTAAGTCTGTGTGACGGTGAGTTTAAATCTCATAAATTGATCGGCCAAAAGGTCAAAAACTACGTTAATTTTTTAAAGGTTAAAACCTATAACTGAGTAACAAAAATATGCCCTCGTAAATATATAAAGTTTGTTTAGGTACTGTGATAAAACCATTTTTCAATTTTACACTAATTACATAGACTAGTAGTAATTAAGGTTAAATGTTCATGATATAACACCAAGTCAAAGAAAGTTGTAGAGTTTTCAAACAAGTTGTTATATTTTACTTCACCTTCACATTTTCAGTCTCATCAAATATGGGTCAATGTAACGACTCGTATCTTTTCGTATTCATTTGTTCTTTTATAAAGAAAGCTATAACAGTGGGAAAGAACTAAACATTTTGCATCAAGAAGGGGATCAAATGTAATTAAGGGAGTGGAGATATTTTTGAGTGTGAGAGGACACCATATGAGACCATGTTCGAACTTCAAAGTCCAAACTAAAGATCTGCAAAGACTTTGTCACACATATAACTTAAAAGTCTTCTAGAACAGAGATTGTTTCCATATTCACTAATCACATCATATTCACTAATCGCCCCACTCGTAAATTTGCAAAAGCATGACCCATATGTAGAAGCAAGGACGGAATCAGATGGTTTTTGCGGGTGTCCGGGACCCCTTATAAATTTTTCAATTTAATGTTAATTTTTTTTAAAACATCAGTTTTTTTTAAATGCATCTTAAATGCACCCGGTTAATCGAAATGTGTTTTTCTATATTACGATTCTCAAAAATTTGTACATCCAATCATATTTGATCCTGATTCCTTCCCGGTATAAAAGAATAAATATGTTACTACTTTTTATTGTAAAAACTACTTCAATAGAAGTCGTCCGAAAACGATATTGTTAAATCAATAGAGTTTAAAAATGTATACTAAAATACAATGTTCAAAAAATATTATTTAATCGCAAGAGTGCCTCGAGAATCAACATATGCGCCTTTTGGAATTTTTTTAATAAAACTTATCGTAAAAACTAAAAACTTTGTATTATAAAAATCGGACTATTTTTTCAAAGCAAATGATGCAAATGATGCAAAAGTGCTAAGTGCTAATTATATATATTATATATTATATTATATATATATATATATATATATATATATATATATATATATATATATATATATATATATATACTAGTGTCAAAACCCGTCCGATGGACGGGTATGACTTGTGGTTTTTATTTTTATGATTTTGTGGATCAAATATATACTAAAAAGTAATTAAAAGTTAAATGAAAGGGTTAAGATATATAATTAATGTTACCATAATCCATTAAACGACTAAAAGCAGGTAAGTACTTTGATTTGTTGTTTTTATTTTTAGAATTTAGTAGAACAAATATATAGTTTAAAGTTATTAAAAGTTAAATTAAACGGTTAAGAAGTATAATTGTTGTTAAAAAAAAGTTATTAAATTTTATTGTTTAAATTTTATATCATTAATTTCTTAGTTTACACTATAATTATATTTTGCTGTTTTACGTGTTTTAATTATTTTTTTGATAACGTAGTTTGTATTTATATAAGGTTTTATTTTCAATAATTTTTTAAACGAAATTTTAGAAACCAAGATAGACGATTAAGATTGCTCGAGTATATGTTTTTAGAATTCTCTTAATCTTACGATATTTTTTTTTAATTAAAATTTTAAATCCTAGCTATGGTGAGTTATTAAAGCAAAACCCTTAATGGGGTTTTTGGTTAAACACGCAACTTTTCGTGAGGAAATATGTATTTCAAAGAAATTAAATATTTGTTATTATGCAATAATAAAATCATTTAAAAAAACATAAATTATAATAAATAATATTTTTTTCTTATTTGCTAAATTGTTTGGTTTCGTATTTTTTTTTAAATAACATACGTCATACGTAAAAACACATCTCACAGTAACTGTCTGCTACATCATACACAAAAGGTAAAATAGATCTCAAATCTAATCTTGGTTCATAGTTTGACATTGCATAGTCCTAAATGTATTGTTGATGAAGGTGTATCTTTCTGATTGAGTTTTGATGCTTATTTAGGTTCGCAAAGGAATCATGACTAAAATTTAATACCTTAGATCATGGAGTCGCCATGGAAGAACTCCATTTACTTGCTCAATCACTCACACATTTTATCCGTGCATTTCTATCCTGCCATCCAGTGAGAGACTAAAATGAAAATCAACGGTTTATAAATCGGTTTACCACTACTACAAAAGTGTAACTGTTCTTGTATAAAATGAAAAAATGAGAAAATAAGAGAATTAGATAGATCGTCTTTCCGGTCAACATCTTACGTTTCGCCTTGTAATTGAGAACATCTGATGTATCTATGTTGCACCATTTTTCCACTATCGTGAACCGAGCACAAGAAGCGAACACAAAAGACATCCCACTCTCCTTTGCCAGCGTCCGTACTTCGAGCTGATAAAACAGACAATAGACAACCATCAATATGAGATCTTGCAACATCATATTTCAAGTTTCTAGAAGTCAAAAACTACTCTCTTGGTTACGTACCTTGTACTTTCTGTATTGCTATCTTTTTACACCTTTTGCAACCAAGCTGTTGTCCAAAGCAACTCATCTTGAATAGGTAAAACTAAACCGTTAACAACAATGCTTGGAGCCATTTGTTTAGACAATCATTCAGCTTGTTCTACACGTCACATAAAATGAATCAAAGAGTTTAAGAAGATAGGCACCTGATAACCATTGTTGTCACAGATAAAATGGGCAAACCGCAAAGTACAAAGAATCACTATATGCACCTCTGATGTGTCAGAAAACGGAAGACCTAAAATTTAAAGTAAGTAAATAGAGGTAAAATGTCAATAAAATTGTTTTTGAGAAGAGTTCAATTTAACAATAAAACTAAAACAAATTTGGAAACTTAAAATCTGTGATTTGTTTCAGATAATAAAAGATTTAAAGCACACATGTATTTTCATCAAAACTGTTTTATCAGGTTTACAAATAAGCAAAAGCATAATATATAAGCACTTGTACATTGTGCATTCAACAATAATATCTAGGAATGCATGTTTGTACAATATATACTCCCTATGTTCCCATAATGTAAGCCGTAAGTTGTAACCATGTCATTTTAAAATGATATAAGTTACTGACTTGGTACTACTTCGGTTTAAGCTAATATAATAAGCATTAGGTACTAAAAGATATATTAATGATTAGTCTATTTGAGTTCCTATGATCCCGTAATGTAAGCCTTAAGTTGTAACCATGTCATTTAAAAATGATATAAGTTATACTACTTCAGTTTAAGCTAATATATATAATAAGCATTGGGTACTAAAAGATATATTAATATTAAAAGATATATTAATATTCTTGTTTCTAGACAATGACTAAAAGAAGTAGTAATGGAACACATTAAGGCTCCTCACCTCAGATGGTGTACTCATTTGTAGCCAATATGTGACCAGATGAAAAAAAAAAAAAAAAAAAAAAAAAAAAAAAAAACATCATAAATGAATTCTAAGTGGTCAATTACATATCAACCAGTACAAGTAACTTACCTTGATAACGCCACCACAGAAAAGCATTTCAACGACTTCCTTGACTATTGGGAGCAAACCAGCATGATGTACACCAATCCCTCGGTGGAGAAGACCTTGAACTCTCATAGTCTATTAATTTGCAAAATGAAGATACAAGGTTTAATCCTAGCAAATTTCATGTTGGGAGACATCGGGTTGAATACAAAGCAGACTGGAACCCAAAGCTTAAAAAGGTATAAGCGAGGAAGCAAAACAATCTTAACAGTTTTGTAACGAATTTGTTACAGTTTCAAATCGTTATGGTACCAAACTCATATACATGCATGGGTTTGCTTCAAATTTAAAGACTTTGATACCAAAACAGTGTCTCTAATAGTTTCACAAAATCAAATAAAAAGAGATTGGTTCTCATGGTTACCGCTATAGGGCTAGTCCACAAAATAAAGCGGGATTTGAACCCACAAGTCCACAGCCACTTGAACCCACAAAATCAAATAAAGCGGGATTTGAACCCACAAGTCCACAGCCACTTGGTTGGAGCTTCTCATGGTTACCGCTATAGGGCTAGTCGTAATGGAGACCCAACCGAGGGTCGGTCTAACCTCTCGAGCCACGTTCCCCCCCTACGACGACCTTTGCGGCCGCATGCCGTGCAAATGCATACTCAGCAACAACAATCTTTCCTGCCGATGTATGAGCTGCCACAAAAACCGATTCTCCCTTCTCAAGATAGTATATAGCCTGCAGAAAAAAGTTGTCCATTGTTTAGATGGGAAACAAACATATAAAACAGGCTTGGTGGTTATCACTTGTGTTAAGGTCATTAGCAACAATTATGGTAAGAAACATGTGACTCTGGGGTGTTTGGATATGCATTTGAAAGTGATTATTAACTAAGGCTTCAAGTTGCAATTATCAGCTTCAAGAGTTAGGTAACCTCCTTTTGCTTATGATTATCTGATTATATAGGATTTATTATAACAATCAAATAGTAGAGTAAAATTCCTTATACATCCTTATTATATCGATTGCTTCTTCATATGATTAAAACTTGTCAGACGACACCATTAGAAGTGATAGGTAACACTCCATAAAATAGTGTTATAACTACTGCATAGATGCTTATGAATCCAGATACAAAAATGGCATGCTTTGAAAGTAAGAGTGTTCGTCCTTTGATATATGTAACATCGTTCATCTTAGTTTTAAACGTCTTCTCTGCATTCCAAATAAGTCGTTTAAGATTCACAGGCATTGGCCATGAATTATCACCTGTAGTAGCAATCTCGGTTCCAAACTGGACTCGATCAGCTTCTAGTTTTTGTACTTCAGCATCGAACACGTTACGGAACTCCCGAATAGTTTTCAGATCCTCTACATGATCTGGCAGCATATAGCTTGGATTCCAGTTCTCGTCATCGATCTCATACTTAAAAAGCCGATCAAACTCCCTTTTCTTAATTTTTAATGAGTCAAGTTTCTGACTCTCGATCCAAACTGCATCCATACCATCTTCCCCGTATAGAAACTGAATAACATCACCAAGAGAGTTCCTGACTGTGCCATTATACTTCACCATGATATCTTCCATAGCTTTTACGAGCCGCCTCTGAATATATCCAGTTTCAGATGTTTTCACTCCTGTATCGATCAAACCTTCTCTACCACCCATGGCATGAAAAAAGAACTCTTGTGGTGTCAACCCTCGTAGATAAGAGTTCTCCACAAACCCACGACTTTCAGGCCCATAATCATCTTTTGTGAAATGAGGAAGAGTCCGATCTATGAAACCATACGGAATTCGTTTACCCTCAACGTTCTGCTGTCCCACACAAGCAGTCATTTGGGATATATTAATAAAACTTCCTTTTGAACCGGCTATGACCATGGTCTTAAGATTGTTGCTTTCTGATAAACTTTTCTGGGCACTACTTCCAGCATCATCACGAGCCTTGTTCAGACTGAAAGAAACAGCATGTCAATGGACTTATCATATATGAGTGGTGTCAAGATGGGTAGATCGGGCAACAGGTTAAAAAATAGAAATGGGATGGGTCGGTTAACCCACAAACACCTTTTTCCTACTTCTAATAAATCGGTAATGCGCTAATCATAATAACAACATACAATGATGATCTGATCTTATTTTAACCGATTTAGAAGGTTTTATAAACTAAATAACATTTAGCTGACTTGCAACTCATTTGACCATTCCGGATCCCCCTTTTAGCTAAACATTATTTGACCCGTTTGAGGTAGAACACAGCCAAAACAGACCCATTAACGCATAAATCGTTTAAAATTGCTACATCTACAATATATGAGCCTTTCTTGAACTTAAAAGAATAACCGCGTACCTGATTGACTCTGTTTTCAAAGGATTCCATCATCGTTCGACCGGGCTCTGGCTCCAATTTTTTATCTTGGCTAGCCCTAATAAGTTCTTTTACCTCATTCTTGGCTTTGGAAATAGTGTCATTAATTGTTTCCATAGTGGATGCATCAGCAATTGTGTCCCCAATGCCAATGCTGAAACCTTGTTGCAAAAGCCAGTAATTAACAAGCCATTGGGTATGTCCAAGAAATTTGCGAGCAGCATCTGGACCAACCTCCTCCCTGAAAAATTATAACCATTAGATTACAGGAAATCCAGGCCATTTATCATATAGAACATGATAGCAATCCAGAAAACAAACCAGATGACATGTATAAGACTCTCCCCGTAGAGGCACCAAGAGTTTTTTTTACAAAGTGTACGGTGATAACCTCTCCTTTCTCTATTCGAACTTGAGTGTCACCAGGCGTTAAATGTCCGCTTTCTGTTTATGAATGCCAAGCTGCTGTTCTAATAAGATTAATCTGCTTTGGAATAATGAGGTTGAACACTTGTTTTCCTGTCCATAAAGGTCATCTTGAAGGCCCAGTTTTAGAAATAATCCTTCACTGTAAAGACTGTCGATCTATGAGAACCCCTTAAAGTTCTGAGAAATACTTGTCACCATTGATGGCAATAGATTATGCAACACCGCCCTTAGTCTTCCCGCAGCAAGCACATGAATCCTCTTCCATCGTAATAATGGTACCTAGATAAACACTCGACCAATATACAAATTAGAAGGGTGTTACTAAGTCAAATAACTTACGATCATAATTAATTATGTTTGAAATACACTAATTATATGAATCACATCAAGAGAGTATACAGCTCCAAAACCAGATATTGAGACAAATGGGACTTTGTCAGGGTTGTATCCGACCTTCTTGAGGTATGAAGACACTTCCTTCACAATTTCATCAAACCTAGATTTGGAGTATTTTGGTGTAGTCGCATCCATCCGTAAATAAAGAAATGCCCAAATTAAATACACTGACCTAACTCTTTTTACTTAGATTTATAAATAATGTAAATTAATGCAGTTACCTTATTGCAACAACAGATCATTTGCTTGACACCAAGAGTGAAGGCAAGCAAAGCATGCTCACGAGTCTGCCCATCTTTGGAAATACCAGCTTCAAAACCACCAGTTGTTGAGTCAATGATGAGAATAGCACAGTCAGCCTGAGACGTTCCAGTAATCATGTTCTTGATAAAGTCACGGTGACCAGGAGTAGAGGTGGCAAATGGGTCGGGTCGGGTCGGTTTGGGTCATGGGTCAAATGGTTTATGGGTCAAATGGGTCATGGGTCAAACGGGTCATACTATAAGAATGGGTTGAATGGGTCATGGGTCAAACGGGTTGGGTCGGGTTGGGTCGGGTCGACTCATTACATTTCCACCGTAATCATGCTACTATAGTATGTTTCGTCCTTTCATCCGTTTTTACGCTGGTCATTTTACGTTTTTCGTCTTTTTTACGCTATCCGGCGCTGCCTTTACGCTGCCGGTCTTAACGTTTTCATCCGTTTTGGCGGCGTTTTCATTATCTGCGCTGTTATCGCAAATACCATTTTTAGCGGCGCTCATTAACGCTTTCATCCGCCCGTATAACCATTCAGCGGCGCGTTACCTGCTTTTTACGAATGCCCGCTTTATTGCCATCCGGTTTTAGTGCTTTCGTTGTTTTATGCTTGCATTTTTGCGTCGCTTGGGCTCAATATTTTACGCTGGCGCATAAAGTTCACTGCGCATTTTGCCCGTTTTTGCGCGCTTTTCATGTTATTTCGTTGCACGCGCTTTCCTCCGTTATTTTACCGCCATCCGTTTTGCGCAGTTTTACGTTGCCCTTTTTCACGTCGCTGGCCGCTTTTTCACGTTTTGTCAATTATCATCCGATTTTGTTTCGCTTTCATCCGTTGTTTAGCGCACGCTGCCCGTTTTTTACGTTTCGCTTCATCGTTTTACGCGTTTCATCCCGTTTTGGCTCCCATCCGTTTTTGGCGGCTTTCATCGTTTCGCGTTTATGCCGCACGTTTTGTCAGAAACGTAAAACGTATCAAAAGGTTTTAAAACGCATAAAAACGAAAAATGGCATTTATTTTACGTTTCGTGAAAAAAAAGATCTAAACGTGAAAAAAGATTATACGTAAACTTAAAAACGGATGTGAAAATGGATAAATCGCCAAAACTGACGAAAAACGACTAAAACGTGAAAAAGGACAAAACGTGAAAACGGATGAAAACGCGTAAAAAAAACGAACTTAAAACGAAAGCAAAACGAGCAAAAACTAATATGAAAACGTAAAAATGGTGCATAAAAAGCGAAAAACGGATGAAAACGTAAAAAAAATGATGAAATTGTAAAAACTACTTAAAACACGCAAAAACGTATGAAAACTGAAAAACTGGACTCGAACGTTAAAAAATGGACTAAAACGAAAGCAAAAACGGATGAAAACGTGAAAAAATTTGACGAAAACATATAAAAACGGGATCTAAAAACGTAAAAAGGAAGAAAACGCCAAGAAAAACTAATCGAAAAGCGAAAAACGGACTATCTAAAACGTAAAAAAATGCGGGGCGAAAACTCTAAAAACGGCTCAAAAACAGATGAAAGGTAAAAATTTGAAGAAAATGAAAAACGTATAAAACGTAAAATGGATGAAAACGCGCGCTAAAAACGGATGAAAACGTGAAAACACGGACGAAAAACGTAATAAAACGGACTAAAACGGCCAAAACTATAAAAAACGCCAAAAAACGGATGAAAACGTAAAAAGTGCCTTAAATCGTTAAAAAATGGACGAAAACGCCGAAAAAAGCATAAAAACGTAAAAATTGACTCGAAAGAGTAAAAAATGCAGTATTTTAAAACGAAAAATGGATGAAACGCCGCGAAAACGGATGAAAACGAAAAAACGGGGATAAAACGTAAAAAAAATGACGAAAACGAGCATAAACGGATGAAAACGTGAAAAAACTTTTTCGAAAATGTAAAAATGGACGAAAACGCGCGCAAAACAGAAAATTGCGAAAAATGAAATGCGCTGAAACGATGAAAGCGTGAAAAAACGGACAAAAACGCGCATAAACAATTTAAAAGCGTGAAAAGGCCGTAAACGTAAAAACGAACGAAAACGCTAAAAAAATGGGGTAAAAATGGGTGCATTTAAAACGCTACAAAAACGTAAAAACAAAAGACGTAAACGCGCAAAAACGGACGAAAACGGAAAAAACGGACGAAAAAGCTCAAAAACGGATGAAAACGTAAAAAAACGGACGAAAACGTTAAAAAACCATTTAAACGTAAAAAAATGACGAAAACGCTTAAAAGGATGAAAATGTTAAACCGACTTAAAAAAATATAAAACGTATAAAACATAAAAAACACGACATCTAATGATGGTTGAGTTATCATCCAACCCTTAAGTGACCCATTCGACCCATTTGTTGACCCATTCGACCCATTTGTTGATTCACATTAGTCCATATGTTGACCCATTTGACCTGTTCTTTGCAAATGGGGTAACCCAATCCAACCCATAAATTGTTATTTTTGACCCATAGCAACCCATTTTTCTCTAAATGGGTTGTGATTGCCACCTCTAACCAGGAGCATCAATGGCAGTACAGTAGTAACGGGTGGTTTCAAATTTCCACAATGCAATATCAATAGTGATACCACGTTCACGCTCTGCCTTGAGCTTGTCCAACACCCAGGCGTACTTGAATGAACGCTTGTTCATCTCGCCAGACCTCTTTCTCGAACCTTTCAATAACATGCTTGTCAATACCTCCTAGCTTATAGATCAGGTGACCTGTTGTGGTTGACTTTCCAGAGTCAACATGGCCGATGACAACAAGCCCTGATGTGAACCTTTTCCTGCCCATGATTAAGCTAGTTGGTTTGCTTGAGTTTATGAGAAAATGAATATCGGATAGAAATAGTATTAGAAGAATGACAAAAGAAACAGACTACATATATCCATACATGTAGATACAAATATAGTGATATACAATACTCGCTTTAAAAAGAATTACTTATAACTTTGCTAACTAAAATCATTGTGCGCTTTTAGTTTCAATTTACACATCAGAGCATCTTGAGATGGTGCGTAAAAACACTAATATATTTGAGTCCAGAAAGCACAAAACTTTAAATAAAACCAGTAAGAAAAGGCATATGCATATGATTTCCACTTTGTATACAAAACCATGGCTTATCACAAAGTAAAAATCTGATTAAGAAATACCTTTGTTTTGAACTTCAATAACATGTAAACATTGTCACAGTTTGAGTCAAGGGCCGAATCACATGAGCATGTAAAAACTAAACAAAAAGGTCTTCAAAATCATCAAGAAAAAATCCCGTTGGTTTATAACCTAGAAGAGGGCTTGGTATACACAAATTTTAAAGGGACTGCCTGCAATTTATTATTATAAGCATCAATACATGCTCAAAGAATGGTTAATCAAATATGAATAGGTCTACTCAATCATTATAATCTAAATTCTAGCAGCGAATAATGAGTCACTTCAGTTTACCATTATATCGTTTGAATCAAATGCTTAGATGTGATTTGGTTTGTTTTTTTGTTTAAAACGAACCTGAATTACAATAGCCAACCTTTGAACTGCCACTCCTTCCACGGACCGCGGCATGTAGCGACTACAACTTGACCCCATTCCTATGCCTTCAACGCTGATTGATTATCGTTAAACTCATTAAGATATAAAGTATGTGTTCAAGAAAGAAATTAATCCTCACTTTGATGGTAAGGGAATTATCTGAAATAGAACACAATGCTTTATCAAGTCTAATTTTTAATCAGATTATCCCAAAAAGCATTGTATAAACACAAAGAGATGTACATAGATATACAGCTTATCAAGAGATTAAACTAAAAGTTTTTTATTTTGGATTTCTTAAGATGAGGAAACCTTGGTCTGATGAAAATATTTGACCAAGCCTCCATAATACATCTTATTTATCGGATTGTCAAAATAATGAATACCTCATAAATCTCAAGAACACAAACTTAATGAACAATCACAACCAAGTGCACTCAAGGCTCTCTCGTCTCTTAAATGCTCTCAAGTCTACGAATATGCTCAGCCCAAATGGACATCCTATACCCCTTTATATGTAAAAGATCAATTTATAAGTTACCCTACATACAGTAAGATCGACCACGGTCTGGTTGTGGGCATGTAAGGTAACGTATGGATCATGAGACACCTATTGAACTAATCTACATTTAGAAATAAAATGTAAAAAAAAAAAAAACATAAACAATGAACTATGTATATATTACATCTACTAAGATATTCATAAATCTAATAAAAACAGACTTACATCAAAAGCTGCTATTCTTGATTTCGAACGTTCCCAGTCTAAGAAGCTCTTACGTTCCTGTATTACAACCAGTTCCATCATCTTAGCTATGTAAATTTATATTTTAAAAAAACATCATGCGTACATTAATAATACACTTACTTCAAGAGTTGATGTATGTACTGGTATTGGTGTAGAAGGTGTCATTGATGGGGTAGAAGGTGTGATTGTTAATAAACAAATTTGTCTTTGTTTCCTGAGCAATGAGACTGAAGTGAGTTGGAAACAAGGTTTTGTAAACGTGAATTTACAGGATGAGATGATTAGGTTAAAGTTTATAATTTAAGGAATGGATATGTGCTATATAACTTTTTTTTTTTTAGATAAATACATTCCTAAAAAATGTCAATAATTAGTTGTGTAAGTTTATATATTTGGTTTTGCAAGATATAATCAAAAAATATGTTGGTCTAGTGGTTATCATGCTTGTTAATGATACAAACACCCTAGGTTCAATCTTTGCAAGTGGCAAAATTTTAAAAAAATCCGAATTTTTTAGTAAATTTAATAATTTCGAATATTTAATTAAGTAATTTTATTAAAACAAAATTAATAAACAAAGTGTGCTTATGTGGAATTATGATGACATGGAAATATGACTTGGCTTTATGGGATGCCAAGTGGCATTATGACGTAGCATGCCTCCTCTTATATATAATGTATATATATATATATATATATATATATATATATATATATATATATATATATATATATATATATATATATATATATATATCTATATATATATATATATATATATATATACTAGTGGCAAAACCCGTCCGATGGACGGGTATGACTTGTGGTTTTTATTTTTAGGATTTAGTAAAACAAATATATACTAAAAAGTAATTAAAAGTTAAATGAAACGGTTATATGACGTAATAAGGGAAACAATACATTTTAGTCGAATTCATCATCAGTGAAGTAACCATTCTATTGAATATCTTACATAGCAAGATCATCATACTCCTCGGCTGATTTGGTTGACTCCTCATCCACTAAACCTTCCATCTGCATTATTAGAGGAGAATAAAACACCCAACCAACATGATGCTGTAAAGAATAAAAACCAGAATCAAAAGAATCATTATGTGAATGGATACACTGGTACCTCTTCATGCATATGTGCTTTCGCATCATCACTAAGATCCTCAACGATATCCACCTCGAGATGATCATCTCCTTCTTCATCATTTCCATACACCGATTGATCCTCCTTCAACTGAAAGTCATACAAAATTCAGCGTCAATATAACGTTAAAAGAAAAGCAAAACTGAAAATGAAATGTACCTCTTGGCACGTTTGGTTCTCTTAACAATTGTTGTTTTTTCTTTAGCGTACAACTAACAAACAATGTTTAGGAAAATTAATAGTATGATTTGCATCTTATGTTATTTCATAGTGAATTTATGGGTGATCAGTTTTGCAAATATACATACCTGCATTATCATGGATCTCCAACCCCGAGATCAGATAGATCATCTCCAAAAGAAGATGAACCATACAAACTCTTCCTTTCATCAGCTCGATCCTGATAGCTCACGGTTCTTAGCGAATGTCTCGGGGTCAGCTTATAGTCCTGCAGTTTCCCAACCGTAGTCACCAGGGAATTCACCAGTGAGGTATGATGGGGTTTGCTCAGAATAACCTAATATAAGATCATATCATAGCGATCAACATGATCCCTTAACAGAAAATAATATATAAGATAGGTATTAGTTAACGGAAAATAATATATAAGGAAGGTGACGAAAAGCAATAAACAGTTATCGAATATGAGAGGAAAAAAATTTTCAAAATGATACGCAAGAACAAAATATCAAAGCATAGCCCGCCCAATTAGCGAGCAAGCCTTATGAATATCGTTAAAATACTTAATTTAATGAAAATAAGTTATGAACATACCAAATTATTAATTGATTGCATTAAGAACGAAAAGAAATAAACATTTATTGAATATGAGAAAAAAAATTACTATATGGTACGCAAAAACAGAGGAACAAAGCGACATTGTAACAATATAACCATCAGCTCCCAAGTTCGACACTTGACATAAGTTATAAAATACACAAAAACCACTTACTTTCCACATTTAAACTTAGTTGTGTTGAACTATTAATCACCTGGCCATTGAATATCTAAAAATGTTTTTAGGTGCCTCGTACACTGTTTAACATTCATAACCACTATCCAATCTATGTCTGTCCAAAGGGAAATAGATAGCAAGTGGTGTAAGCATTTATAAATCACTTCGTAATTCCCAAGGGTTTTGACATACGGAGTTTTTTTTCGGGGAGAGATTTTTCACCGCTATCATCATTTGCTTCGCATTTTTGCATATTCTTTTTGGCGACTATCTTGTTAATCTTGTGCAGCTCGTTAGTAATCTTTTAATCTTTACTATGCTTTCTTGTATAGTGACCATCTTGCATCTTTACACCAAACTGAAATGCACCTTTGGGTAATGCTTCTTTCTGCTCATTGTATGTTCCGCACTCCTCTTTTGTCTCAAAGTCGCACCTATGAAGTCGCCCCTTTGCTTGGTTTTGTTCAACTTTCAATTATTTAAATTTCTAAGAGTAGTAACTTAAATTTGGATTGGATTCATAAAACACCCCTTTCCTTAGTGTATTGGGCTTATATAGAGCGCAAGATCCCATGATGCTACTGCAAATTCAGTTATATCAGTTAGAATATGTGACAACAAAACAACTACTTCAGTATTTAGAAAACAACGTGCTTATATTTATGAAAAGCTTTTTAAACTAGGATGTTATAAAATAAAATGAGATACCTTCTATTGATAATTTTCCTACACTTATGCCTTTGGCGGCCGGCTCCAACAACTCCTGAAGTAACTAAAATGATATCAAAGTCTCGTGAATTCAACTTTTCAAGCTGCAATCAAATTAGATATTAATAAGTAAAATTCAATACATAGTAAATCCATTAAAGAAAAACTATATATTTTTGCACCATTTTGTATGCGTAGTGATGAAAGAAAGTGGATATCCATATATCCGGAGGCTACCCTGCATGCTCAATTCATACTTAGTACGCGATTATTTTAAATTTTGGTGGTTAGTAAAATACTCAAAGATAAAACACTCTGACGCTATTATTATTGAGTTGACTAATTGTAACCGTTACCACATCTTAATTTTATGCACGAGTAACGTGTTGAGTAAGAGTTCGTCGAATACACATGTTCAAAAATAGCTCCAAGCCGGCCAACAACCAACCTTTTAACCATAACAAATTGAACAACATTAGAGAGTTCGATATCCAAATAGATGAGTAGAGATTACATCTTCTCAATAGCCAAAATTGCACCATATATAAACACTTAGAGAATCATGTAAACCACTTAAATTTTGCATCTTTATAAATAAGAGCTGAAAAGAATACGACCGAAATTTAAACAAATGAACTTGATATTCAATAACTTTTAGCGGAGAACATTTCTATATTATCCATTAACTCATTTATATATTATATGTTAACTCATTTCTACACACCTAGCTAGCTATGGTCATCATCTAATAGTTCAGTATTAAGCGAGTTTATCAATTTTTCTGTCATAATGAAAGTGAAGCACAACACATCTATATTTGATCAAATATTATAATATTAATATTAATATTGACGTAAAGTCAATAACTTAGGCGTGTTGTACATATATTTATTTTTAGCTCATTACTGTTTTACCTCAAGAATGACTACTATAGAGATATTGTCTTATCTGGTATATACAAAAAGTAACATAAGATATCAAAGAAGAATAAAAGTTTTATTCAAATTATATCGGTTCAAAAGAGTGTTTAAGTTGTGCATCTCTTGGTTAGTGATACATACGGGTTCATGATCTGCACAATTGCATAGTATAAGCATAACAATACCTATGAACAGAACAATTAACAGAACTGTGACCATCCAATTAGCAAAAATGACATTAAACGCAACTCCAATACTAAATCATATCAAGTGTTGGTTGCCTTAACTTAAGATGTAGTAAATCGAGGTAGGTGCACCCATGATCATACCTAGAGATTAAATGACAAAACTATAAATAAATCATGTGAATTCATATAAATATATGAAGTGATATGTGTAGGATAGGTTTATATATTACACTTTGATATCTATCATTTAGGATCAAAACCAATACTTAGGGTAAGCATTGGCACAAATATACCCCCACCTCTTGTCTACCTACACTCCACGCTGCCCCCACAAAATCCAATGAAGCTACCAAAAATTATTTTTCCATTTCATGTGAATCACATGATATATATTTTTTCACATCAAAATTACATTCTGTTAATATTAAAAGTTCCTTTGTCTTGTTACATTGCATAAATAATCATTGTAGTTGACCATTTTTATTCTATGCAAATGTAACTTAGTGACTTTTTAAGTATTAAAATATATCCGTACATACTGTTATTTATGCACGCATCCAAAATATCCTTAAAAGTCAATGAATTTAGCATAACATATGTACGAAGACAATCAAACTACAAAAACCTTAAACTTTATTATTAAATTTAAAGTTGAAATCAGTCATACAAAAAAAGTTGTGAATCTAAACGGACGAAATACACGACTTTTATTTGACTAAATTTGTAAATGGGATTTACCAACATTTCAGTCTCACAATTAACCCGAACACACCTTATCCTGCTTGTTTGTAATCCTAACATATCTTAAGTCCACAGCAACCTCATAATATTAAATCTACGCGTACCTCACTTAAGAAGCTTTGAAAGCAACTTTTTTACATACAAAATGAAACTATTGGTTTATGCTTTCCAATCTCAGCAAGAAAGATTTCATATTAAAATGGAATACTGTGTTTAAGATTGAGTAGAAGCAATGACGAAAGGAGGAGTTTTAGGGCCTCAAAATCTAGAGTAAAAAGGCTGATACAAAGTGGGCTTAAACATACAAAAGAGCTATTAAAGAACTCGGCAGGCCTATTGTTTTCCCATTTACCTCCCTCCTTTTAAAAAAAAGTATATTTAGCAACTAAGTGTACAACTTTAATGACGTCATAGTCACTTTCTTTGTATCTACAACTACAGAATCAAACAGAACAAAGAATGTGGTTGCTACAGCATGACTTAAATGCTAACTTGGTAATCTAAGTTAGTTATTTTATACCCATATGATAGAAACTGATCATGTGCAACCTGAAAACCAGATAATCAAATAATAATTCCTACAATTGATTCCCAAACACCCTTTAAATAACATCATATATTATTTATGATACATATAAAGCATTTACCTTAGCTCCTCTCTTAGGTCAAATTGGAGTAAGTTTAGGTACGGCTTCTTTCTCTGGTTCAGTTTTGGCGCAACGGTTAGTCTCTTCAGTCCTTGCAACCAATCCAGGACATTTCTTCTTCTTGGAAGAAAGAATAAACATTTCAGCCATGGTAATTGAGTGAATACATTATCTATTTTGGTGACTGTTGGGCATCGAAGAGGCTGACTGTTGGATTGCAGAGGTTGCCATTTCTAAGGGGATTGAAAGGTATGTTGTAGAGATGGTAATTTTAAAAGGGTGGGTGTTGATGGTGGAAGATTGCACTGTTATATACTGAGCTAAACAAGTTAGTGGATTAGGATATTCTGTACAGGTCAACATTATCTAATTGGTTTATTAGATATGATTCTGAGGGGTGTGATGGAGGCTTTTCATCTGCAATGTGGCTCCCAGATTTCTTCTTATGTAGATTGTGAGCCACCAAAATAAGGAAAAAATAGTAGTAATAGAATAAACCACACTTTCAATAACTGAACATCTGAATCACTTGAGACAAAAGTAAATAATACCCCACAAGTTTAAGTTTTTTTCTTTAAAAATTTTGGTGACAAAATGAGCGGGTTTAAGAGAGTTCATAAATGAGTTATATACTTATATCTCGATTAGGTCAGCATTTAGTTTAGATAAACCGATAACCAAAAGTCAAAATAATGATTCATACAATAATAACCAACCTAATGGGAATTTAAGCGAATGCTTAGGCAGATACCTTAAGAGTCGAATTTTAGCATTAATTTTCATTTATTTAATAATTTTAGATTATTCTTACTTTGTGTCGAGTTTCTAAATCACTCTGGGGTTTCGGACCCTTTTGTTCCTGTTTGAGGTTAGGCTTTATGTGAGTGACATTATTTCATTTCCCACTTGGATTTACAACTCTTATCGATCGTTCATATCGTTACACTTATCTAGCAGGAAAGGGTTGTTTTATCTCACAAGAAAGGCGGTCATCGTGCAAAACGCTGCACAAATCAAAGAAGGATCTCAAAAACTAACTTTTGTTTAAAATGTGGCTATTACGGGCATGACATGTTCACATGCGGATCTGTATACTCCCAGGATGACCTCAAGGTCAATCTCATCTACTCGCTTTTTCATTTCAGTTAATTACATTAATACTTTTTGCTATTCTAACTTGCGTCTATCAATGCTTTTTTCAGGAAATGCAATGTTACATTTGCAAATGTTTTGGTCATCTTTGTTGTGTAGAAAACTTTAAGCAATGCGTAGAGTATAACTTTAAAATCATATAGTTTTTTATAAGCTGACCTTGACATGATTTTGTATTTCATCGAGTGTAATATTCTCTTCCTTCGTATTCTCTATTATTTTCTTTGGAGTAGCAGCTGCAAAAAAACATACAGTGAGAGCACAGAGATAAATGTATTTGGTATTTAGAGAGCTCGCGTAATCAAAAGAAAGATAAACGAACAATATTTTTTTAACTACATTGAAACTCTAATTAAATTCACATCAATTAATGAAGAAGAGTATAGGCATGTTAGAAGTCTCACCTCGATGCTATTGGTTGAAGCAGCAGTGCTCATTCAAGAAAATATATCAGTCCTATCACCCAGCCTACTTAATTAAAATGAGGATCAACCAAGAAAACCTAAAGTGAAGTATACCAACTAACTTATCCATCTAATAGGTCCCTCTCTGGCTGATCCTACAGATGGGTTAGCAGGGTTCTGTGAGGCGGCTTTGCCAACACGCCTACATACATTGCGTATGGCGACCCGTGCCACGAATTGTAGTGGTTACATGAGAATCTTAATGGTCTAGAAGCTTAGCTAATGGAAACTTGTTGCATGTGACAACCGATCAAGTATAATATGCAGCAATACTTGCTTAGGACTCAAGTGTCAAGATCGCGTTTTGAATGTTTTTCTCAGACGGTGTCTACATTTGAAACTGCAGAGAGCATGCTCCATCTTTGAGATTTCTGACCCACCTGTAGTACATTTTGAGAATGAATCTTATCAAAACATACTTAACTTGTTGCACCATTTATTTATGAGTGATGCATCTTTGTCCGAGGATATCGGTATAGAAACACAAATCTTTTCGGTATGCTAGAAAATTATACAAAATTCCTGTTTGTACCTAAAATACATATCTTTTACCAATCATTTATGAATATATTGATATTTGTGGTATTGTGTAGGTAAATTTTATCAAACCAAAACTTTTATTGTAGCCACGCGAAGAAGAAGTCCTTCCGTTGGTATATGATAAGGATTTTTTGTGGTACCAATTATAATTTGGTTTAAACATCAGTATTATGCTTACTTTAGTCTATTTCACAATTCACATACATATTACACACTATGCAGATTACCTTAAAAAAATATCTGAAACAAATATACAGGTCTTTATCTATGAAATTAGCAATGTGATTCCCAATTCAATTTACAAACGGATAATTATGGACTCAATAAACACAATTTCATAGAAAATTGTGGTTTCAAATGAGAAGTAGATATTTTGCGTGGGCCTGTGTATGAAAAAGAGAAGGGAGTTGCAAAGATAACTAACAATTTCAAGGGTCACAACATCATAACAGAACTTCGGCAAACATGCATCAATTACCAACAATTTCATGCATATAACTAACAATATTCATATCAACATTCATATAACATTAATATAACATAATAGTTAAAAAAAAAAAAAAAAAAAAAAAAAAAAAACTGTTGATGGACTAACAACATTAGTACCAGTTACTTTAGGATTGTTGTCTTGGTTTCCTTTTCTTATTTTTTTTACCTTGAGTCTTCAATCCTGAATATTATAAAACATAATGAAGTTTAATTACATGAATTAAACTCACAGATAACATAATAATTTTTAAAACATTAACACCAGTTGATGACATAACAAAAATCGTACCATTGTCTTGAAGATTATTATCTTTGTTTGCTTTTGAAATCCTTGCACTTTGTCTAAATCTGCCTTGCTCTTTTTGGGACTCCATCCTTCTATCAGATATGTTAACACAGTAAAAGCAATATTTGATATCTAATAACACTATAAAACTAAAAAAACTACAAAACTTTTTACAGTTATAAGTCGATAAAAAAAACTTGTTCAACTGATAAATCGAAAAAAAAGTTAGGGATTACTCACTTGTAAAACTAAGAAGTCCATTAAATTTTTAGGGATTCTTATGTTTAGGAATAATATAATAGGTATATTTATACACAAAAAAAATAGGTTAAAAATATATATGGTATAATTATCTTGTAAATAATATATATCATATTTTTTTTACTTGTTATCTTCATAATGAACATTCCTAAAATACAAATTGCAGGATTTTTTTATCATCTCCTTATTTGTATTGATTTGAAAGATATAAATCAAAAAACAATTTACTCTAGTGGTAAGTTGTTTACAAAAATCATGAATGACCCAAGTTCAACTCCAACAAATGTCTTCTTTTTAACAAAAGACTTTTAAAATTAAAAATTAACAAAAACAAAAACGAATTTAACAAAAAAAAAAACAAATTTTAAAATTTATTAAAAAAAAATATACATATATTAATTAAAACGCCACATGTCATTTAAAAAAATAAAAAAATGCCACGTAAAAGACTTTTAAAATTAAAAATTAACAAAAACAAAAACGAATTTAACAAAAAAAAAACGAATTTTAAAATTTATTAAAAAAAAATATACATATATTAATTAAAACGCCACATGTCATTAAAAAAATAAAAAAAAAATGCCACGTAAATAGAATGATGACATGGAAATATGACATGGCATTATGGGATGCCAAGTGGCATTTTATGTGGCATGCCTCCTCTTATATATAATGTATAGATATATATATATTTGAATATTAATAATTATACTCTTTAAAGTAACCCAAATGATTTATTGAATATTTATTTTTTACTTTATCTTTATAAGTAATCTTTTACTTGTATCATCCATTTATGTGGGACAAATTTAACAAACATTATTTTAGAGAACTAAATTTTCTTAGTATAATGTAAGTGAATTTTAAAAGTCGCTATGGTGTTATTATTTTATGATAACTTATGATTACGGGCTATTGTCAACTACTTTTATCTCATACCTTTACAATATACCTACTACCAACTTATTATTGTCACCACATCGCGTAGATAATCTACAATTTTTATATGAAATTTTTTGTTATTGCATAACAAAGATTCAAAACTAAAGTTATCGTCGTCCGTATATCTATTGTATTGTAAATATAGATCTAAAAAGAATCGCTGAATATTTTAATTCTATGGCGCTCGCCGCTGCAACGCGCGGGTACGCTGCTAGTGTAACTAGTGAGGTTTAGACTTTAGATCTATTGCGAGAAAATCAATTGACTTGCTACTCACTTTTATGATGGTTAATAATTACTTCCAAACATTGTTCTTGTAATTCGAAGATAAGTTTGGTTAACTTGTTGCATTTAATTTATCATAAGAGTTATTTTACATATTAAATTTTTTTCACATATCAAAAGACTCATTCTTATCATTTATTTAAAAAGAAATCAATAGTTGAAATTAAAATTATTTTAATATTTTATTATCTCATGAACTGTTAATCGTTAGACAAAATAATTTATATCGTTAGGACCAGCATTTAATTATTTTTTTATTGACGGACACTTTGATATACTTTCGACAAATTTATTTTTTTGTTTTTTCACCTTTTTCTGTTTTTTTACGTTTTTTCGTCTTTTCTTCGTTGTTAAAACTTGCATAAGAAATCACATATTATTAAACACTAATTTGAACATTCTAATAAAATCATATGTGATATTAGTATTAAATTCACATATGATATGTAATAAAATCATATTTGATTCCACACCAATATCACATGTGATTTTATTATTATATTCAAATTAGTGTTTAATCACATGTAATTTATTCATGCAAGCTTTAACAACAAAAAAACCATAAAAAACGTAAAATAAATAAATAAATAAGAAACAAAAAAATTGTCGAAAGTACATCAAAATGACCGTCTATAAAAAGAAAATTAAATGCTCGTCGTAATGGTATATGTTTTTTTGCTTAACAATTAACGGTTTAAAAGATATTCATATTTGAAGTATATAAATGCTCACCATGCCCCACCCCCTCCCGGAAAAAAAATTCCCGCCAAAAAAAAAATTGAAAAAAAAATTCCCGCCAATTTTTTTTACTGCATCACAATCATGATTTTAGTGCATTAAGGTTATGAATTACTGCATCACAGTTATAAAGTTACTGCATCACAATTATGATTTTAGTGCATTAAGGTTATAACCTTGATTTTAGTGCATCATAATTGATGCACTTAACTATTAACTATGATGTAGTAACTTATAATAAAGATGCACCAAAATTTATTAGTGCATTAAGGTTATAAGTTACTGGATCACAATTATGATTTTAGTGCGTTAAGGTTATAAATTTCTGCATCACAGTTATAAAGTTACTGCATCACAATCATGATTTTAGTGCATTAAGGTTATAACCTTGATTTTAGTGCATCATAGTTGATGCACTTAACTATTAACTATAATGCATTAACTTATAATAAATATGCACCAAAACTTATTAGTGCATTAATGTTATAAGTTACTGCATCACGGTTATAAATTTACTGTATCATAATCATGATTTTAGTGCATTAAAATTATAATTTACTGCATCACAATTATGATTGTGATACAGTAACTTTATAACTGTGACGCAGTAATAAATTTTGGCGGAAAAAAAACAAAATTTTTTTTGCCCAAAAAAAAATTTCTTTGCGGGATTTATTTATTATTATTATTATTATTATTTTGCGGGGTTGGGGGTGGGGGTGACACATGTCACATGACGTGACATGGTGATGTGGCAAAGGTGACATGCCTTCTCATTCTTTTTATTATAAGAAACTTTTCATTTTAAAACTATAAATACTTTACGTACTAATATTTATGTTAGATGAGTTCTCATTATTCTTAATTGAATCATCATTCTCAAATGAAAAGATTTAAATGCTCTTGTGTTCTTCGCCACTCATCACAACCACTTCCGGCCAATCAACCACCATCACCAATTCTTGTTTATTGTGACAACAAGTTGACTCGATTCAATCCAATATTAAATTCTTCATTCAACCATTTCCCCTTAATCAAATACCAACACTAATTTGAAGCTTAATCCTATAATTCAACATACTCGCATTTCAATTCCATCAAATCCATAAACAGAGTCTATTAAATTTCTCCTTCTAAAAAAGACACAAAAAATGTTGGCTTAAACCATCTAAACCGCTCACATGCTCCCTAATCGCATAATGGATGGAATTTTAAATCTACATATTCGCATTGCAAGTCGATTTGGGACATATGCACTAAAGTGGTACTGGCCAAAATTAAGTGCAGCATGTTGTGCTGATGAAGTCCATATTAGGATACTCAGTATCTCAGTAAGTTTGCTAGGAGTGTATAATTTAGGTCACCAATTAGCTTCACGAGCATCAATGTGCCCCACTTAATGGCTTCATTGTACCATGATTGAAGTTCCGTGTCTGAAATAACACCATTTTTGTTAGGGTAGAAATGAGTCACATATGCTTGCACCAGCTCCTGGATTGCAGACCAAATGAGATAGAGAAGGACCTGGAGAAAAATCCCCTCGTTCAAGACCTTCGTGAAAAGGTAGCCCAATTAACAGTTGAACTCGGCCATCTTAAATTGGAAGAAGCCAAGGTCATTACTCTAACAGGTCAGAACGCTATTCTTGAGGCGAAATGTGCTGGGTTGGAAAGTGAGAAGGCTAGGCTTGGAGAGGTAGAGGTGAAGCTGAGGGAGGAAATCGATGGATTGCATATGAGGTATAAGATGCTGCAAAAAGATCGTACAGAGGTCGTTTCGAAGGTGGTACCTTACATAGCCATGGAGCTTTACCATAGTGATGAATTGGGAGCTCGGATGTGGAAGGTCATCAAATCAACCATATTTCATGGATTCGGTGCTTGGCCTGGAGAGAGGCCAAACAGGCAAGCCCGTGGACCTTCAAAGGTTGAATGCTACCGCCCCACTTCAAAGGTGAGTATGATGAGGCAGAAATGCGGAAATCGCAACCGCAGAGTACTCCTTCCTTGCTGAGGCCACCAAAGATCCTATGGCACCCCTCGAAGACCTCCTTTCCAAGAAACCTCGGAAGCTGAAGCCTACCACTCCCACTAAGAAGACTATGTCTACCAAGCCTATCTCAGCGCAACCATCCCACACTCCATCTCCAAAAAAGCAAGAATGAAGGCTGCCATGTGGCAGTAATTTGTGTTAATACAAATAAGCCATAAAAACGTTTATTTATATTTTACGATCTTCTAATGTTTTGTCGATAACAAAAGTAAAATCGTTTTAACGAAACAAATAGAGTACGTAAATAGTTTGAGTTAATAGTTTTCTAACACAATTAAGTTGTCACATAAAACACTAAAACAAGTATAAGTGATTTTATGATTTAGATACATATGTACAACAACTAGTGTTTACATATTGGGTTAAACATATACTTAAACTAAGTATACTAAAATGGGTAAAACTAAGTGTATGCTAAAATGGGTAAATACAAGTATATACTAAATGGGTAAAATACTAGCAAATGGTTTTGACCCATAACCCATGGTTTTATATATACCACTTAACCAAGTTCATTGTATCTAGAAAGAAAACCATGGATCAACCCATAACCCATGACCCATGACCCATAACCAAAAATACCCATGGGCAAAGAGGAGCGGACCACGGATCCCTAGCTTTGTGCTAGCCGGATCCCTTGTGGTAGGGATCCGGGGAACATAAGAGAATTTTCTCTATAAATAGAGAGCCATTTCTTTCTCTCTATACATGGTTTTTCACACATACTTCCCCAAAGTATTCTAACCCTCTAACCTCAGATCTAAGTGATCTATGTAGTTTGTCTTTTGTTTTTTGTGTGATCTACTAGGTTCCTCTTAAAGGAGAGATCACCACCTCTTGAAGACGTGCAAGCTCAAGTCCATGAGTTGCCATGCTTCGTCATCATCAAGACTACTAAGGTTCTCTTGTTGATAGTTCTTCCTTTCTCCATAGATGTTGGGTTGAAGGCATTAGTGAAGGATGCTAAAGGTGTCAAGACGAAGGCATTAGTGAAGGGTGCCAAACGTTGTGTCAAAAGCATTAGTGAAGGATGCTAAAGGTGTCAAGACGAAGGCATTAGTGAAGGGTGCCAAGCGTTGTGTCAAAGGCATTAGTGAAGGATGCCAAAGGATCAAATCAAGTAGCATTTGGGGAGAATGCTTAGGTCGTATAATCGATGAGGTGCATCGTTATACATATGTGTATTTGTTTATCTACAAGGATGGTGATATTCTTGATGGTGTTGTAACAAGGAGTAGATCTCCTTGAGATTAGGTGTTGTGTCATGAAGGTGTAGTTCACCTAAGGTGTGAAAGAACTAAGGTGCTTAGCCTAGTACCTAATAAAGGGTAGGCGACGTTGTGATAGGATTAGTTCTCCTAAGGTGTGAAAGAACTCGGTGGTTAGCCTAGCACCGTATAAAGGGTAGGCGACGTTGTGTTAGGTGTGGTTCGCCTTGGTGTGAAAGAACTCGGTATTTAGCTTTGTCTGAAAAAAGGTTAAGCGGACGTTGTAAAGGCTTCTCCACAAGGAGTTGGTGTAGTGCTTACGAACTCTCGAGTAGGTGACTCGGGGAGTGGAGTAGGGCAAGGAAGGTGTCCTTGTAGCCGAACCACTATAAATAACTTGTGTTGTGGTGATGTGCTTCTTACTTTTATATTTCATTTCACGTTTATATATCCATCTATCAACGCCCAACATAAACAATCAAATGGATTGACATAAGTCGATCTAAATATTTAAAAGGAAGTTTTAAATTGGTAAAACTATTCAACCCCCTTCTAGTTTTCCACAATTGGCATCCGAGCTTCGTTACCAAGTTTCTTAAAGTATGTTGTACTTTAAAGACTTGATACGATCCGTGTATGTTTGAAAACTACAAAGAAGGATTTTTATTGTTGGTCATATTTTCTTTTAAATCATTTTGTTGGACATTGATAGATGATTCTAATCATTTTTGCTCTTAAGAAATCTTCGTGCTAGAATCTCTTCAAAGTCTTCATTCAAAGATTAATGAAGTCAACTTTCAAGGAAGGATCTAAAAAGTAATCACAACCTATGTACACCAAGTACAAAGGATTACTTTAAAAGCTCATGAAGTATTTTTGGTATTATACCAAATCAAGAAGCATAGAGGTATGTTTTACTCTTCATTAGATAGGTTACATGAGTCCCATTTATTGTCATAAGTTATCTTTGCTTAACTAATCACTAACATCATTAGAAGTCTCTTTCGTCACCTTTAGTCTTTTTCAACATAGGGGATGATATTTTTTTTCTCGTCAAACTAACGGCGTCATCACATATGAACCCTCGATATGTAATTCATCGAAAATCATCATTCAAAAACAATCCTCATCAAATACCTCCATTTTTTGGGCAAGCTAATTTATAAGCCTACTACAAAAATAATACCAAACAACTCCCCTTCGTCCCACAAAGATGGCCGGATCCCTCTAGTTGTACTAGCCGGATCCCAAATACAAAGGATCCGGGGGGAACCGTGGAACGTAACTTCAGCTATACGCTTTCAAAAATTCACCACTGATCTTTTTCCCTCTATTCACATAACCCCAAAACGACTAAGCTACTGAATCCATCCTCATTAGCTTCCATACTCTCAAGTATTCCTTCCTAGAACATCATTGTAAGTAATTACATTAACTTGTTCTAATTTTTCATCATCCTCATCCTAGGGTTTATGGTTTCTTAATTTTTAATCAATTAATTTAATTAGGGCTATTTAAATTAATCATGAAAAGGGGCTTTTAACAAAATCACATTGTGTTCACAACATTGTTAATACAAATCAAAACCATAAACCCATCCCAACTAACTTTACCTAATTGGAAAATTTGTATTTTTAGGACCAACCATGCCCAAAGCTACTCAACAAGATCATCATGACACCGTCCACTACCTTACTCATTACTATCATAAAAGGGATTGACCAAAACCGACCGTAAAATTTTCAAAAGCCTTGTAAAACGACTTATCCACGAAGGTCGTGTAGTCAAGGAATGTTTCCTTGAAGATACCGACATTCGTCAAGTTTTCTCAACAATCAACTTTGATTGTCTCCTTGACACAGATGAACAAATTTGTCCGGTTTTCATTTTTGAATTTTATAAAAGCTTTAGGATCATTCGAAACGTCGATGATAGCATTTCAATCACTTTCATCATCAATAAACAAAACTTCACTCTTCCTCTCAACACCTTTGCTCAAACTCTTCGCATTCCTTGTGAAGGAATTTGTATGTACTCTCAAGATTGGGCAATTAATGCTCAAAACCTTGCACTTGATCCTAAGCCTCTCTATAACACTCCTATTGATGAACCCGAAACCATCCGAGACACTATTTTCAAAATAAGAACCGACCAATCCCGTTTCGACCGAAACAAGAAGCTCATTCACCGTAATCCCTTTCAAATAGAACTTTCCGAAATGCACCCCATGTTTAGAAAATGGGAAGAAATCCTTAGGAAAATGTCATTAGCCTAGTTGGAAACAAAGATCATCCAAACGCATGTCTTGTGCAAATGATCTATTGTCTTATCCATCAAAGGCCATTTAATCTTGCCTATTACATGGTAAGGAGAATGGTTGGGGTATTCAAAGCTTCCAACATGGTACTTCCGTATGGTATGCTCCTAACACGACTTTGTAAGTATGTTGGTACATTGCAACCATCTCCTATCAACGATGATCATTATCTTTCCGACCACGTCATGGTACCTCTTACCAAACAACCCTCTAAACGGTTCATGGTTAATAGAGAGCAACCGAAGCTCTCGGACTCCTCGGCCGATGAAGAAGAAGAAGATGAAGAAGATGTCGACCCCGTAGCCAACATCAACTTGGAAATCCTTGAATACCACAAACAACTTCCGACCATTCCAAACGAGACCTCGGAATTTAAGCAATTGAGGGGCATGATTCAAAACCTCGCATACAACCTCACTAAGCCGTCAAAATGGAAAAGAAAGGATTGACGAAAGAGACAATAGGATTGTGCTTGTTTTCTTTATCTTATGTTTAAATGATTACATTTTAGCTCTTTCGGTTTATGATTACTTAGATATTGTCTTTAACTAGTGTTTTGTGATAAACATGCTTGTTTCTACTTTTTATCTGTGGATTTACTAGTGTGCATAAACTGCGCATCATTTCGTAGGTTCGTGTTGGTTCGATCTGCAGATGCCGGATCCCTAGGATTAGCCTAGCCTGATCCCTCCCTTGAGGGAACCGTGGGATCCGTGACATCGACAAGAATACAAAGATTCAATACATCAAAACTGCTTTCTAGATAACATCACATTAGCTTAGCATATGATTTTAGAACCCAACTAAGTCCACTTCTAGGATGAGAAAGGCTTAGACTCACTAAAGGCTTACTTAAGACCTTAGTCTTATTTTATCAACACATCTAAACTCACCATATTTCCGCTTCGACTACTCACAAACTATTTCTCACCTCTCAAAACACTTAAGAAGATAAGCTAAGCAATTTTAGGAAATTGCTTCTAGTCATTTATATCTCAAGATAAGACAAAATTAGTTTTTCAATTTTTGTAGTTTTAAGAATTTTTCTTAATATCACCTCAAGCCTAAATCTGATCACTAGGATCATTTTTTATGACTTGACACCTTCATAACTCTTAATGTTATCCTTAGACAACCATTGGTAGTCATCTTGTCCCATCCCCTTCCATAAAAAGCAATCATTTGCTACAACACTTATTACCTCTAATCATTCAAGTACCCTTTCATCCTAAACCTTTAGGAAAACTGAAACATTCAAAATAAGATAGGCTTTAGCTCCTAAAAACCTCATTTCAAACTGCCATAAGCTGCGAGAGCCGGATCCCTAGGATTAGCCTAGTCGGATCCCTTCAAGGAAGGAACCGTGGGATCCGTGTGACAGTTTATGTCAAACATAGCTAAAACAATCATCTCAACTCATCCTCCTAACTCAAACACTCCATCTCATCTTAAATGAGTTCCTAGATCAGTGAAACTCTGAATCTCAACCTTGTGCATGTTAATCATCACATTTCCAAGAACATTAGTGGATTAAGTCTTAAATGCAATTGCAAAACTCTTCTCCTTATAACCCATATTGCCAAGAACACTTTAGTCATCAAACACAAACATAATTATCAGCAATTGCAAACATTCTTCTTAGTCATCTCATCATGAGAAAAGCTCCTAGTGCTTACTCATCCACTCAAGAACCACAAAAGAAACTTGCTAGAATCATACACGAAGTTTCCTCAACCGAATCATCTCCGGTTAAGTCCACCAATGCTAGGATTTCTCCTACACCAAGGAAACCAATCAAACTAATCCCCAAGAAGAGTGTTCCCACTAAGATTTCATCACCAAATTCTACTATACCAAACATACCCTCCACAAGTCAACCAACATCATTAGTGCCTAGAGCCACCTCACAATCATCTTCACACTCTCACAATGTAGAAGATTTACCCTCTTGGCCATCTCATCTTTCACCATTACCAACTAGTTCACTTGAAAAGATTGAGCAACAAAATCAAAGTGTTGAATCAACACTTGCACCAAAAGCAAACTCTATCATTCCTCTCAATAATCCATTTTGGATTATGAGAAAACATCAAAGGCAACCACCCAACCAAATGGAAGTTGATGCTTCCTTACCTCTACCCTCAAACATTGTAGAACCACCACTTAATGAACCTCCATCAAATCCTCCTTCATTTGAAGATCCTCAACCCACTTCACTTGAACTTTCACTTCAAGAAACTCAAAACCATGACAAGGATTGCTATCATTGTAAACATGTTGAAAGGTTGATACATGAACTACGTGAAGAGCAACGTTTCATGTTTTATCACCTCCTCGAGCGTTTGAAGAGGTTAATAAGCCTAAACTACAATGAGCATCACATTCAAAAACTCAACTTAGAACGTTTAGGAAACCTTTTTCATCCTTGATCATCATTTAGTTTAGTTGAACCTTGAATTGGGGTAATTCATTAGCATTAGTAGCACTTGTTTGGCTAGTTCATTCTCTTAGTTTTAGAGATTTGGTGGTGTATCTCTTGTTTTATTGAATGAATACTTATATGCTATGATTATTTTGTGTTGTGCTTGATATATTGTACATATATCTCATTCTCTCAAAATAGCATTCTTTGACATTTCTTCACTCTGAAGATCTGTCACAACAGAGATAGCGGATCCCTTCGAGATAACTAGGCGGATCCTTCTTAAAGAGAACCGTGGGATCCGTGGTACAGGAGCACAAATTTATACTAACTTGAGTCTCTTTTGCAGAAAATTATGCACTATACTCTTGTTTTCTAATCTTTGTTTTGTAGTTATTCAAAATACACATGAAGATATTGACACCATAAAGCTAGGGGAGCTTTGTGTCAAACGACATTGCAAAATCATTTGCAACTTAATTCAATTTTGGATTAACACTTCATGACACCCCATTGCAACATTGCAATATTCAAGGGGAAGCACATTCTCGTCACTTAGGCGAACCATTTGCAAACTTAGTTGCAAACACAATTAGTTTATTTTACGTTATGTCCTTCCTTAAGCCCTTACATAGGGATGGACTCGTCAAGGGGAGTTAAGGCGAAGTACCATTCCGTCACTTGCTCTCTTTTACATTTTTACATTTTTTCTTATAAAAATTGTGTTAGTTTCTTTTAACACTTTTTGTTTCGACAAAAAGGGAGAGAAGAAAGTAAAACTACAAATTCAAATTTTTACGAATTTTAGCTTTTTCCTTAAAATAATTTTATGTTTTGTCATCAACAAAAAAGGGGAGATTGTTAATACAAATAAGCCGTAAAAACGTTTATTTATATTTTACGATCTTCTAATGTTTTGTCGATAACAAAAGTAAAATCATTTTAACGAAACAAATAGAGTACGTAAATAGTTTGAGTTAATAGTTTTCTAACACAATTAAGTTGTCACATAAAACACTAAAACAAGTATAAGTGATTTTATGATTTAGATACATATGTACAACAACTAGTGTTTACATATTGGGTTAAACATATACTTAAACTAAGTATACTAAAATGGGTAAAAACTAAGTGTATGCTAAAATGGGTAAATACAAGTATATACTAAATGGGTAAAATACTAGCAAATGGTTTTGACCCATAACCCATGGTTTTATATATACCACTTAACCAAGTTCATTGTATCTAGAAAGAAAACCATGGATCAACCCATAACCCATGACCCATGACCCATAACCAAAAATACCCATGGGCAAAGAGGAGCGGACCACGGATCCCTAGCTTTGTGCTAGCCAGATCCCTTGTGGTAGGGATCCGTGGGATCCTGGGACAGAGAGAATTTTCTCTATAAATAGAGAGCCATTTCTTTCTCTCTATACATGGTTTTTCACACATACTTCCCCAAAGTATTCTAACCCTCTAACCTCGGATCTAAGTGATCTATGTAGTTTGTCTTTTGTTTTTGTGTGATCTACTAGGTTCCTCTTAAAAGAGAGATCACCACCTCTTGAAGACGTGCAAGCTCAAGTCCATGAGTTGCCATGCTTCGTCATCATCAAGACTATTAAGGTTCTCTTGTTGATAGTTCTTCCTTTCTCCATAGATGTTGGGTTGAACGCATTAGTGAAGGATGCTAAAGGTGTCAAGACGAAGGCATTAGTGAAGGGTGCCAAACGTTGTGTCAAAAGCATTAGTGAAGGATGCTAAAGGTGTCAAGACGAAGGCATTAGTGAAGGGTGCCAAGCGTTGTGTCAAAGGCATTAGTGAAGGATGCCAAAGGATCAAATCAAGTAGCATTTGGGAGAATGCTTATCATTATAATCGATGAGGTGCATCGTTATACATATGTGTATTTGTTTATCTACAAGGATGGTGATATCCTTGATGGTGTTGTAACAAGGGGTAGATCTCCTTGAGATTAGGTGTTGTGTCGTGAAGGTGTAGTTCACCTAAGGTGTGAAAGAACTAAGGTGCTTAGACTAGTACCTAATAAAGCCAGGTAGGCTTAATGCGTTGTGATAGGATTAGTTCTCCTAAGGTGTGAAAGAACTCGGTGGTTAGCCTAACACCGTATAAAGGGTAAGCGGCTTACATTGTGTTAGGTGTGGTTAGCCTTGGTGTGAAAGAACTCGGTATTTAGCTTTGTACCGGAAAAAGGTTAAGCGGCGTTGTGAAGGCTTTTCCGCCACAAGGAGTTGGTGTAGTGCTTCGAACTCCCTCGATTAGGTGACTGGGGAGTGGAGTAGGGCAAGGAAGGTGTCCTTGTAGCCGAACCACTATAAATAACTGGTGTTGTGGTGATGTGCTTCTTACTCTTTATATTTCATTTCACGTTTATATATCCATCTATCAACGTCCAACATAAACAATCAAATGGATTGACATAAGTCGATCTAAATATTTAAAAGGAAGTTTTAAATTGGTAAAACTATTCAACCCCCCTTCTAGTTTTCCACAATTTGGTTTCAAAGGGTGGCATGTACCCTTAAGACAATTTATCTTATCTGACAATGTTTGTCTTGTGTTCTAAACAATATTTATGCTGTGTATGCATGGCCATGGGCCAAAAACAATTTAACTAGGGCCTAGGCTCCTCGTTCAAGCACAAGGGCACTAGCACACATTTTGAATGGAATTATGTAGGGGAATACTTCGACATACTTAGTTATTATTTACATTTGTTTATTTGTCTTCAAATAAGCCATTTTCCGGCTTAAGTTTTACAACCTAAGGTTAACCAACCTCATTGTGTAAAACAACACCAAGAATATAATGACCAAATTTGATCATTGAGAGGGGTACGACCCACTCTATCTCAAATCCTTTACATAGTAATTTTTTGCAAAAAAAAATTCTTTTTCACAAGCGTAAAAAACTACTAGGAGAGTTAATGTGAATGTGAAAGTTGGCTTAACTGATAAGGTATGTATCACACCTCGAGCCATTTATTCGACATTGAAACTCATTAATGACTTGGCTGAACAAATCTTTGTGTTTAAGAAACGGAGCAAGAGATTTATGGGAAATGTCTTATTTATCATTGAATTGGTAGGGAGGATTACATCATTCTTGAAATGAAAACTAAGACAACTACCAATAATGTTCGCTTTCCCCTAAGAAGCTTCTAATTACAAGAAAAAAGTAAAAGTACTTTTTAAACATAGAACTTTCGAAGGTTCGTACCATTCCATGTTCATCAATGGGTTCTCCGAAGATTGGCGGTTGTAGGCTCCATTGCCGTAGGCCTCGGCTACCATGTAAGGTCCTTCCCAAGTAGGTCCCAGCTTTCCCTGGTATTGACTTTGCTTTACCTTGTTGGCGTAGCACATATTCCCAGGCTTGAAAGTGGAAGGTCTAACCCTTTTGTTGTAGTAGCATTCGATTTTATGTTTGTGTATAGCTTCTCGGATGGAAGCTATTTCCCTTCTTCTTCAGAGTCAAGGTTTGCCCCGATCCTGTCATTTTGGGAGGCATCATACGTTGCCGCTCCGTTATATACACTTAGCTCGAAGGAATGACTATACATTTCGTATGTTAGGCTGAAGGGGGTTTCACCGTTGCTGGACTTGGGATGCGTCCTGTAAGCCCATAGAACTTGGGGGAGTTCGTCTACCCATCCATGATGAGTTCGTCCCAGCCTTTTCTCGATCCCTTTGACAATGTCTCTGTTCGTAACCTCTACCATTCCGTTTCCTTGTGGATGGTAGACGGATGTCCAAGACTGCTTTATGTTAAGCCCTTGGAGAAGTCGTGAAGACTCCTTTGGCAAATTGTTTTCCGTTGTCGGATATGATTATGTGGGGCACCAATGAAGCGGCAATGTGCTCCCATACGAATTTCTCAATATGTCTCCCTGTCACGGAGGCCAAGGGTTTAGCTTCTACCCATTTAGTAAAGTAATCAATCGCTACCAACATAAATTTTACTCCTCCAGGAGCTATGGGCATAGGGCCTACGATATCGATGCCCCACTGAGAGAAGGGCCATGCCGATGTCACACTTGTCATGTCTTGCTTCGGCATCTTTGAAACATTTGAGTGGATTTGACAAGCTTCACATTTGAGAATGATTTCGGCCGCATCCCTGTGCATTGAAGGCCAATAATAGCCCAATTTCATTATCTTCGAGACAACGGATCGTGGTCCTGCATGGAGGCCGCAGGATCCTTTGTGAATTTCAGAGATGATGCTCGAAGCACCTTGGGGCCTACACACCGTAACCATGGTGACAAAAATGATCTCCTATATAGGGTTTCCCCTATTAGCCTGTATTGCGGTGACTTGACCCGAACCTTCCTTGCCACTTGGGATCTTGAGGGAGAAGACCGCTATCAAATATTCCCGATGGGAGTCATCCATGTCTCTCCTTCCTCGTGAACCACATCGCAACTTCCTTGCGACGATGGATCTTTCAGGTAAGACTTCGACAAGTACCTCTTTGGTGAGATGAGCGAAGGCCATGGAAGCTAATTTGCTCAGCGCGTCTGCTTTCTTGTTCTGATTCCTATGAACATGTTGGATAGTGCAGGAATCGAAACCTTCCAGCATCTCCTTTGTCTTTTCCAAGTATTGTTTGATGACGGGCTGCCTTGCTTCATAGGAACCTGTCACTTGGTTTGTAACTAATTGGGAGTCTACAAAAACAGCGAGAGCTTTGACCTCCATATCTTTAGCCAATCGGAGGCCTGCTAATAATGCCTCGTATTCCGCTTCGTTGTTCGTGGCTTCGAACTCAAACCGAAGAGCATATGTATGCTCCCTTCCCTTCGGTGACCAACATTAAACACCGCTCCGAGCCGTCAAGCTGGATGCTCGTCAATATAAAGTTTCGGCCAGCTTTGTACTTGAGTGGGATTGGTTTTGGGCCCTTCCTTTCTTTCGTCGGGCTCGGAAGGTGTTTTACGCCAAAAGTGCGAGAATTTGCCCTTTAATAGAGTTTAGTCCTTTGAACTCTATTTCATGTTCTCCAAGCTCAATAGCCCATTTAGCCACCCTACCGGATTTTTCGGTTTCGACAAGATCTGTTTGAGTGGCTTGTCGGTTAAGTGTGATTGGATGGGCTGGAAATAGCGTCGAACCTCCTTGCTGCGTAGATTAAAATTAACTTCTCCAATGTTGGATAATTGATCTCCACCCGTAGGACCTGCTAACAAAGTAAATGGGGATCTTAAGCTTGTCTCGTTACGCCATAAGGGGTGGCTAATACTCTCCCGAGGATGCTAAATACATAAATAACACTTCGCCTTTGATTGGGGCCGTAAGTGTTGGAAGGATTTCAATGAACTCCTTCATATTAAAGCGGCTTGACCTCGGCTCCATTGGAAAGTTTTCTTGTCCCAGCATCCCTTGGCGTTTTGAAGAATGGTAGGACACATGTCAACCCCTTTGATAAAAACCATTAAAGTTGCTAGCTTCCCATTCAGGCTCTGTACATCTTTTAGACACTTGGGGGCTTGGAGGTCGGAAATTGCCTTGACCTTGGAAGGATTAGCCTTTATCCCCTGCTTGGTGATCAAATGCCCTAGGAATTGTCCTTCTTCGACACCGAATGAGCATTTCTTAGGGTTCAGCTTCATGTTAATTGCTCGAAGCTGGTCAAATGTTTCCTGTACATCGAGGAGTAAGTCCTCTTCCGTCTTGCTCTTGATAACCATGTCATCAACATAGGCTTCGATATTTCTGCCTATCTGCTTGTTGAAGGCCTTATCTACGAGACGTTGATAAGTTGCTCCTGCGTTCTTCAATCCGAAGGGCATCTTTCTGCTTGATGAGACACCTTTGCTTGTGTAGAAGCTGTCTTTTCCTCGTCCTCCTTTGCCATCGGATCGATGATACCCTTTATAGGCATCTAAAATCATTTTAACGAAAACGCGGTTCTACCTTCAGTCAATTTCGGTAGAGGTAGCAATCCTTGGGGCATGCTTTGCGATGTCGATGAAGTCAACACACATGCGCCACCCTCGTCGCTCTTTTTGACCAGGCACTGGGTTAGCCACAAGTTTGGTACTTGACCTCCCTCGAATGCTGCTTGTGTGAGTTCGTCAACTTCTTTGTGAGGTACAGCGTTTGGATTCGGGGCTAGGCTTCGTCTTTTTTGTTTTATTGGCTCAATGTGTTTGTACTCATTGAGTTTATGCTCCGTTACGAGGGGCTGTCCACCTATCGGCAATGTTCTTGGTACCCTGTCATGTCGAATATTTCCAAGCAAAATATCGAGGTTAGTTCATAGCAGCTCCGTGAGCTTAGCCTTGAAATTTAGGTTGCTTTCCTACTACTACTTGTTTGTTAAGGGTAGCTAGGGTTGACTACAACTTCGCTCCTCCGCATCTACATGCGACTTAGAATGCCATCGGAGGTTCCTCGATTCTTCTTTAATCTTTTTGACACCATATACACCTTTATCCGAACATAATTAGAATGAACAGTTCCTACTCGAAGAAGTGCGGAACTTAATAGCGGCATGTATGGTGGAGACAACAATTCCTATTTTTTGCATAGTTTGTTCTCCCTATTAATAAATTATAAGGAGAATCTGACCTGACTATGATGAAGGTGAGTGTTTCCGTGTGGGATAAGGGGCCTTCGCCTATGGTGACTTCCAGTGGTACTTCTCCGGGGGCCACGAATGTTCGTAGGAGAACCCTACCATGGTGCTTCGAGTCCACCCTTCGTGAGCGTATTGATGACTTGAGCTTTAGGAAACAATGCTCATAGATGATCTGCGGCGCTTCCACAATCCATATATGCTCATTTACCCTCTCTGTAGAGATTCGTACCTTGATGATCACGGGATCAGTCGAAGGTGTCTGCCCCAAGATGTAAGGGAAAATTATTTCCCTCGCTTCCCACTCCCCATCTGCTTCCTTTCTTTTCAAAGTTGTATCGTGCTTGTGCACCATCGGTATCGAGCCCGTTGGCGTGTTTTCCTTCTTGTTTCCCTTCCATTCACCGGTTGGGTGTCGGAGAACTTTTCCTTTCCCTTTTTGATGCCTTTGACCGGATGTGCTAGCTGTCCGGATCGCACGGCTTCCTCGATCTGCTTCTTTAGTTCCCTGCAGGTTGTTAGGTAATGCGTGTCCATGATCTTCATGGAAATGGCAATACTTGGACATGTCTCGGCCTTGCCCGTCTTTGTCATCGAGGTGGCGGATCGAAGGACTTTGCGACTTTCTCGGTAGCCGAATCTCGGGAGATTTGACCAAGTTCGCCAGGAGTCCATGGTTCGAACCTTTGTTGTATGGGGTGAAGCGGTCTCTATTCTTCTTCTTGTTCTTGGATCCTTCCCGGGAGGACCCAAGAATTTGTCGAGACACTTCCTTTGGTTCTATCGAAGCCCCATTAGTGCTACCTCCTGGACTCAATCCGGTGGCCTTCTCGATCAAGGCCTTATAGGTGTTAGGAAGATCGGTGGATAGAAATTCCACCAAGCTTCGATTCCGAAGGCCATGTATGAAACGAGATCCGTGATCTTCGGTGCAACAAATTTGCAAAGTTTATTCATTATACACAGTAACGAAGGTCCTTGTACTTTCGTTGTCTCTCTGCTTGATGGTATGCACGGTTAAGTGAGTCTTGGTGTACTTCTTCTGCTGACTAAAGTGTAACCAGAATTTAGCCTTGAGATCGTCTAGACTTATAATGCTCCCCAACTTCTGTCCGCTCCACCATATTCTTTGCGGTCTCTGGCGTGTAAGTGAACATGTGGCATGCTACGGGCATGACCCACTTTACATCTTGATAGTGCCTTCAAATAGATGGAGGAAGTTGTCACGATCGCCTTTCCTATCGTAGGTGCCCATATGAGTAGGCATCTTTACACGTCGGTAGGGGATAGTCTTGATCCACTTCGAAGGGTGTGCAAGCTCGGAGGCCTCGGTAGCAAGGGTTGTAGGAGGTGGTGTGTAAGCAGGAGTAGGGTTATCGGGTTAGGAAATGGGCGTGTATAGGTAGGGTAAGAATTAGCGGGTTGGTGCGAAGGGTTTACACCCATCGATTCGCGTAGGAAGCTGTCCATAGGGTATTTCTTTGGTAGTTCTGTTTGGGAATGAACCATTAGGAGGGTATTGTAGGTTTGGCGGTAGGTAGGGGTTCATTTTCGGAGGAGGTAATTGATTCATCTTTGGAGTAGGTGGGCCTCAGATACTGAAAATATAGAGTGAAGTCTTGGAGCCCTGTCCCTCTCTTCCTAAATGGGCAGCTAGAAGAGGGGGTAGGTTTACTCCTCCGATTCCTACCGGGTTGCTTCCTCCGTTGGAGTTTTTGCTCCTCCTTTCACTAGGCATTCTTTCCCTTCGTCCCGGATTTCCTCCGGGTCTTTCTTCAAAACCCACTGTCCTTCCATTTAGCCTTATGATGGAAGGAGAACCATTCAGGGCCGGCCCACGATTACGAGTTGAGGCCTATCCTCTATTTCAACCACCTCATCATACTCCTCATTTGGGTATTCCAATTCCCTCCGCATTTGATGTTCTTGAACACGTCTCTTGTGAGCCCTTAGCAAAGAATCTAAGGCCTCAAAGTTAGCCTCCACGAAGGCGGGACTAATATCTGGAATAGGGTTAGCGGATGTTGAGGCGTGATGCAGGAGTAGTTTCAAGCGAGATCGTGTGGTAAAAGTTGAGGCATTATGGGGGCAAGGTTATCGGTGTTAGTTGTGGTGAGTGGGACGAGTAGAAACACGGTGGAGGTGAGTCTTCTCTTCTGGTTCCATGCGGGAAAAATAGTGTAGTTGGTTAGGGTATTAGAATTTGGGTAGTTACGGGACTAATAGTTGTGGTCCCATGGATGGCGCCACTGATTGTACAAAAGATTGCACTACCAGGCTTTGATGGGGATCAAAGTAATGAAGGGTGTATGTTCCAGCCAAGACTTGCCTGTAACATGAGAATAAGAAATATGAAACACTATGTTAAGTGATTCTTGGGGGTTGGACCCTGCGAACCACCTCCGGCGTGAGAGTAAGTATGAGTTATGGTTGTATAAGTATGTATAAGTAAAGAGATGAGTTTGAAATGAGCATACCATAATCCATTGTCCGTCCAACCTATTTATAGTGGAAGAAATACGGTTAGAGGCACTCTTGCATGAATGTCGGAGATCATGGGGGCGTCCCATGATTGTGGTAACCGCTAGGGCTTAGTGATCCACGTTCTCATCTTGTGGGGAAGCCAAGAGAGAGAAGGAGATCGTGGGTTTGACCAAGTCAGGAGGTTCCTTATCCATTGTTCCTTCGTCAACCATACCGAAGGGCATAGAATGCGATGGCGAGTTCCCTTATAGGTAACCTTCGCGAATGGTTTGGCATATGGACATTTTGGAATCCTAACTTGGGCCTCCGTATGGAAGGGGCCGACACGTCTCGGAGGAGTGTCCTTCGAGCTACTCGGAGGGTACATCATCAAAGAATAAGCCACATTTCCTTAATCTAGCGTATACCAATTAAACAAGAGATAGTAGGATGCAAAAATCATAAACTAAATCAATTAGACTCATTGAATTTGTCACACCTTAATGATGAAGATAGACACAAGAATCAATAAGAAAACAATAAGATCTAATTAATTATATACAAGTTTCATACAATCATAAGCAAACACTAAGTGAATTAGCCAAACATAATCAATGAATAATAGACAACAATAATTATAATTAAAGACATGGATTAAGTTAGAATCAACAAGCCACTTATTCATTCACTTCTCATTTTCGCCCCATCACAAACACACAAACTCTATCCTTTCTCTCTTGCAAACCTACGGCAGCAACAAGCAACACAAGGGGTGTTGCAAAATCTTATCAAGTGTTCTTAAAACGGTTAGGACTTAGGTATATTGGAAGCCTAGGTTTACACGACACACATTAGGGTCGGATTGAGATTTGTGTGTATTTCTTGATCATCTCATCTCCTACCTTTGTAAGCATTCTCACATATTTATTTTTATTCATATATATCATTCATACATCATCATGTATCACCAATATATGTCGTGTCTTAAAAACCTAATTTTTGGAACTTATTGCAAAGTATCTGATATTGTGTATTTACATTTGTTTCATTCACCTAAATTTACTTTATGTTAAATCTCTTGTTACTACACTTGAATATAATGTTATTAGTACAACATAGTCGAAACCTAGGCCATTCGAAAGTAATCCCGTAATTTATACTTAAAAACTAAAGCTAAAAATTTGGAGTAAATTGCAAAAATCGTCCTTGTGGTTTGGCTAAATTATACGTTTCGTCCTTGTGGTTCATTAAGTGCAAATATCGTCCAGATTTTCCGTTGCAGCGCCCATCCTTTAACCGTTGCAGGGCCAGTCCTTTAACCTAACGGTCGTTTATAATTTAAAATTTTTGTCCGTTTTATACGTTTTCATACATTTTATCCGTTTTCATCTGTTTCGTCCGTCTTATCGTTTTTTATCGTTTCATCCATTTTGTCTGTTTTTCTTACGTTTTGTCCGTTTTTCTTACATTTTTTTTGTTTTTACCCGTTTTCATCCGTTTTTCTTACGTTTTGTCCGTCTTTCTTACGTTTTGTCCGTTTTGTCTGTTTTTATCTATTTTTGTCTCTCTTTATCCATTTTTCTTACGTTTTTGTCTGTTTTTCTTACATTTGTTTCCCGTTTTTCTTACGTTTATGTCCCATTTCGACATATTAAAAAAATCATTTTTTTAATTTGAAGAAAAAGATTTTTAAAATTTTTTCAATTTTTTATTAAAAATTTGATTTTTTTTTTATTTCAAAATTTTCAATATGTCGAATACTTTTTTTTTTCAAAAATAAAGTTTTTCGGATTTTCAAATTTCGGAAAAAAAAGTTCCCAATTTTGAAAAAATGTAAAAAAAACGGATAAAGCGTAAGAAAAATGGATAAGCAACGGATGGAAACGGACAAAAAGCATTATAAGCATAAAAAGCGGAGGAAATTAAATTATAAGCGATCGTTAGGTTAAAGGTGCATTGCATAGGTTAATGAGCGGGCGTTGTACAACCGTTAGCCTAAAAGGCTAATGTGTAACTAATACGGAACTCACTTAATTGGTTAGTGATTGGGGACCAAAGTGCGCGTAACAGTGGAAAATCGAGGATCTTTGCACTTAATGAACCCAAGGAAGAAGCGTGAAACTGGCCAAACCACAAGGACGATTTTTGCAATTTACTCAAAAATTTGTTATAAAACTTGTTGAGTGACCATCTTTAGGCCTAATTACGAGTACTCTGGACTTAGTTTGGTGAATTGTGACAGTTGAGAAAAATGTAGCCAAGGTAGCAAATTAGAAGTAGCACTTTGAATCGAGTAAAACAAACTTACAACAAAGAAGTTATGGTCTTTGGAAAACAAGAGAGACACATTTCAAATGGGTTAATATACACAAAAGTTACTAAAGTTTACGGGAAATTTGTCCTAAGTCACTAATGTTTTTTTGTTGTTATTCAGGTTACTCAAGTTAACGGTTTTATTAAATGGGTTACTCAATGTTTAAAAAAGTGACATTCTTGTTACTACGGTGGGTAACGGATGATTTACGGTTCCCTTGTCACGTCATCACTATAGTTTGAGATGTTACAAGCAGGTTACTATAGTTCACTGGGTTTATTAAATAGGTTCTTGAACTTTAATAAAAAGGTTACTATCCGTTTTTATACATTTATGTATGTTTTATCTATTTTCATTTTTTTTCGTTTTCTCCATTTTTAGGTATGTTATACGTATTTATACGTTATTATGCGTTTTCTTTGTTGTCATTCTTTTTCGTTTCTCTATTTTCGTGCGTTTTGTATATTTACGTATGTTTTTAACGTTTTTATCCGTTTTTATACGTTTGTCTATGCATTCTCTCATTGTCGTACCTTTTTCGTTTTTGTATATATGTTTTTATATATGTGTGTGTCACGTTTTCTCTATACCTTTTTACATTTTCATACATTCATGGTTTTGTACATTTTCGTTCATGTTCATACATTATCTTACGTTTTTATGCGTTTTTCATACTATTTTTATGTTATTCTACACCTTTGTATGTTTTATACGTTTTTATGTTTTATATGTTTTTATACTATGTATGTTTTATATGTTTTATCCGCTTTTATACGTTTGTATGTTTTATATGTTTTTATGTTCTATACGTTTTATTTTCTTTAATACGTTTGTATGTTTTATACGTTTTACCGTATAAAAATGTAAGCGATATAACAACGTCCAAAAGCATTATAATAACATCAAAAATGTATAATAGCGTATGAAAACATATCAAAACAAAAATCACTTCCAAAAAAGTCTAATAGCGTCAATTATGTAAAAAAACATACAAATGTGTAAGAATGTAGCGAATGTAAACGTATAATAACGTCCAAAAGTTGTTGTAAAAGCGTATAAAAATATACACAATTTTAGCAACTTATTTGTATATTAACTTAAATGTAAAAGAATGTAAATATATAGTAACTTAAATGAACATTATGTCAAACTTTAGTAACTTATTTGTATATTAATTTTTTTTTTTTTAATATAAATGAAATCTAAAATATTTGCCACGTAGTATTATTACCGGTAATTCTAGGTTACCAAAACAAAAGTAACAAATATAACCGGTCACAATAAGTTGAGTAACTTGAATAGCAACAAAAAAACTTTAGTGACTTAGGACAAATTTTCCGTAAACTTTAGTAACTTTGTGTATATAACCCATTCAAAAACAACAAGAGATTCTAAGTGGCAAACCGTTCTGACCTACCATCTTTGGACCCGTTTTTAGGCCCTTTACACTTAGATTCATAAGCGTAAAACACGAATTGTAGAGGAGTCAGAGACTCAAGTTGAATCAGGTCCAGAGGTGGAATAATGTATGAGTTATCACCTTGTGAAAGTGGCGATCTGACCTAGCGACCGAGGTTGATTTTGGGAATTTACACTCCAAATGGTTAAAAACTTAAAACACGAGACTTGTAGAAGAACTAGAACACTACACGTAGGAATTTGAATCGAGCCTAGAGGTCGATGCTAACTGAATTATAGCTTCTCAAAGTTTGATAAAAATGCACTTTTAAAAGTATTAAAGCTTTAATATGTTTGGAAAAACTTTGGTATAAATCATTTTTAGCTTGTAAAACTTTGACACAACCATGTAAAGGTGATATAAAATTTATAAAACTCATTTGCAAATCATCTATATCATGTATTAAACCTAAAGTACCTTATTAGTTAATTAGGTTTCGATTAGGGTTTTTGTGCATCGTTTTTCGTGCTCATCGTTTCTATTACTGATATTACTATTTGTTTGAGGTGAGTTTCATAGCCCCATTTTTACATGTTTGTTCTACTTTGAAATACTTGGGGTGAGAAGACTATGCATATTTTTACATACGAACACATGTGTATAAAACATTTATATATTGCCTAAGTTACCACATTAGCCATTACGCCCTCACATATCATGGACCATTAATTACTTGTAAGTGCGAATGTTGTGAATAGATCTATTGGTACACCCCGTCGGGTTGGTGCACCAAGCGGAATATGAGGCCATATGATTTGGATTATACTAAGTGTCGGCTAACACTTACATGGGGCATTGATTGCATCTGATTACGTTGAGTTTCGGGGTCATGAGCTTAGGGCAATTGTATTACTTTTTCTATGACATTGTATTTGTTTTAATGGTCATACATAGAAGTGGTCCATACTTGACTTTACATTTACTTAAACCTATGAACTCGCCAACATTATTGTTGGCGTTTTAGCATGTATTTCTCGAGTTAAATAGCTGCATGGCACATGGATAGCATTTTGGAGCATCATACTAGATTCACATTTTGTGATATCATCATGTTGAAGATTTACTTTATTACTTATAAATGTTTGGTTATGTATTAAAATCTTCATGTATTTATGTAGTGAACTCTTGAAAACTTGTCCTTTTGTTAAACTTTTAAGTAAAATCGCGTTTATTTTAAAGCGACTCATATAGAGGTCGTTCTTTATATATCTTGTCTTTCGGTATGAAAGTCCGTCCCCGATTACCTTTCGCTCGACATTTTGAGGATGTGACAACTACAATACTAAAAACTGCAAAACAATCAATTTATAGTTCTAGTTTACAACAGATTTATAGTTCTTGTTTATAAAAATGAGATGTCCCTATGGTGTTTTTAGAATCATATCTTTAAAATGAACTTTTAATCAAGCAAATATAATACCAACATTAGTTTATTGAGCGATTGACATACCTAATGGTGTATAACTCTAATTTGTTGTTTCATCAAAAGTTAACCACATAAGTCACCACCACTTTAACTCTCCAATTTAACTATAACCTTTCCAAATTATAATATATTTGTTCATATAAATATAAAACTTAACCTAACACAAATTTTAAGTTAAAAAAAAATGAAATGACAAAGGGTCTTGTTAGTTTTAGAAGAAAGAAAAAGTTTTTGTTTAAATAGAAAAACAAACATAAATTTTATTAAATTATGCAAAATATATTGTTTTATAAGTGTTGTTTTGTTTAAATAAACCAATTTTAAAATTATACAACTAAAAGATATGATATATGAACATAAGTAAATAAATGAACATAAGTAAATAAATGAACGTCAAAATTATGCGACTTTTGTTAATGTTTGTAAATTTAACTAAATAAACGTAAAATATTATTCATGAAATAAACTTTTTATCAAACTATTCATAAAATGTTTACCGAATGTTTAGTTTGTTTATACGCATGATTCGTCTAAATAAAATAGGAAAAGCAAATATGAAACAGTGTGCTGTTTTTAAAAAGTAAAGTACGTGGGAAGGTTGTAAGTTGGCAACTTACAAGGATAACGACGACATTATCATTATCAGAAGAAGAATAAGAAGGACTACATTACATATCATATATTACCTTAACGCGCTCGCTGGCTGGACTCCATCAAAATATCCGTTGATTTCTTCTCTCCTATTTAACCCTTCCTTACTTTGCTTCCTTCTTTCACCTATATATATCAAGCATTATACCATTATACCGTTACTCAGGGTTCAAATAACAAAACCCACACACATTATTCACATTCATCTTCATCTTGTATAATTTCTTTTAATCGCTGCTTAATATCACCATTCCAATGGTGTCTCCTTCGATTCAAGGTTAGTTTTATTTATATATTTTTTCTCGTATGTTTTAATCGATTCTTATCAAGTTTTTATACCGTATATATCGTTCTAATATCATCATTGAATCAATAATTATAAAATTTAACAATGTCGGTTTTATTACTTTTTAAGATTCACCATAACCTCTGTTTCTGTGTTGTTATAAACACACGGTGTATGTGTGAGTTGATTTTGTTATTATTGGATTGAATTAAATTGAATTTTGACCAAAGACTTGTGTCCCAATGGTACCCGTTCTGCTTGAGAAGCTCCTTATGACATGTGATATAGATTTGTTGTGTATATTATGTGAGATAGTTAGTTGCCGTTAAAAAAATAAATTGAATTATTTATTTGTTGTTTGGGTCGGATCTGCATCCAAGATCTGATCCAGTCTCTTGAACTAGTAACAAGATTATTTTTTTATTTATTTTCTTTTTTTAATATAGAAAATTTGGATGAATGTATTTTTATTTTATTTTTTAAAACTTTTATAGGGAAAAGAAAGAATAGTAATCATTAGAGTTTTAGTGTAGTTAATAATTGATGTTGGTCCCAAATAGTAGTTGTTCGGTTTGGTTGGTTTGTTGCGTATGTTTTTCAGCAGTTATTAGCTAATATGTCGACATGGTTTGATTATACTGATCCTATTAATCTATGCCCCTATGCTCCCTGTGTTCGTTGAATGATTAGGGTGGTGGCAACACTGATCGGTATGCATTCGGCATCAATGAAACCGATCGGCATCTCCATTGCATGTTATTCGGCTTCGATCGGTGTGGGATGAAAAAGAGGATAATCTGGCAATCTTTGCCGATTCTACATGCAAAGAAACTGGCCGTTGGACATTAAAGGTCATATATATTTAGTAATGTATAGATATATTTAGTTGAGGTATGGGTTAGACATGGTTGACACTAAAAATCTATTGTTAGGTATGAGATTTGTATGAGATGAGATGGAAGGATATTATATTATTATTGATGGGTGATTAGGCATGAAAAAATGGCTTAGGCATGGTTGCCACCACCCTTAGGATTATAAATTGGCGGTAGTGTTCAAAGTTTTAGCATGTCGTTTGGGGGTGTATGATCACACTGGTCAAACTATTATTTATGTGATCCTAAGCCTTTCATAGTTTTACCCACAAAAAAAAAATTTTAGCATGCCTTGTAATTTGTAAATCACCACGGGCAGGTGACATAGTTTCAGTGGGCGCTTTTAGTCCTTATAAATTTGCACATAGTAATGAGTGGATTGCCAATTGCGCTGATGTATCAGGAGATGTATATTTTACCAGTTTATTGACTGTTTAATATGGTTGTTAACTTGACCAAATTGATTTTTTGTATGATATGCAGAAGATGATCCTAAAGCTAAGTTAACAAACTTTGTTTATGTTCTTAGCCAATAGTTGGTAGTCAAATACATATGATAGTCCGTCTCAAGTTGGGATTTTAAATTTTATCGAAACTGAGTCTTGTCACTTCTTTTCTACTTTTGAATTGACGAGTTTCTAATTAGCTAGTTAAGGCAATAATCATGCTTAAGCCATAAGAAACTTTGTCTTAACGTGTCATTTTCAAAGCCTTGGTTTTTCTTGTTTTTGCATTTAATATTATTTGATTTTGTCCGTCTTACGACTTCCAGCTCCTGGCCTGCAAAAATATCTAATAACGTGTTATTTAGCATTTTTATAGGATATCCACATGCACCCACTATTGCTTGTCTAGATGATATCTTTTTTGAAATATTTAATCTTTGTCATTATTTTGAGCACATAGATGTTAACTTTCATTTTAACCTTTAATAAGTCCAATGGGTCCACTAGGCATGCCTCTTTTTATGACTTATGTGGCCTTGGTCCCACCCTTATAAAGAATAAAGTCAATAAACATTATTTGCATTGAAGGGTGTTTGGGATTGCTAGTTAAAAATTTAAAGCTATTTAGCTGTGTATCGCGTTTTGATACAACATATAAGCAGTTTTAACGTGTTTGGAATATGCTGATCTGAATTTTAATGTGTGAAATAAGCTGTTTTGAATATGCAACTTGAAACTGCGTACTCAAAATGGCATATCCAAAAAGCAATAAGCAAATCCTAAATCTCAGTTCGATAAAGCAATCCTAAAACTTATGAACAAAATATTTGTTGTGTACAAGTACAGTAGACATATCTGTTACAGACAAAGCTAATCTAATGTATATGTACCCTCTTTATGATATCATGCCAATATTTATACTAAACCAACTGCATATCTGATATCAGTCTGTTAAAATCAAAATCATACTACCCCTGGATATATATTTTTTTCATATTGAAACAAAGTGAAGTTTACGTCATCATATCAAAGCACCCGCATATTAGATAAGTTCATAAAGAGAGTTAAGAGACAAAATCATATTTTATACTGTTCATACCAATGTGTGTTTTGATACAATTTCTTCTTTTTCAGTGTTGAATTTAATGGCTGATGGAAAGAAGTACATAACATCAGAAGAGTTACAAAAGCATAACAAACCCAGTGATCTTTGGATCTCCATTCAGGGCAAAGTTTACAATGTTACAGAGTGGGCTAAAGAACACCCTGGTGGTGATATCCCTCTTCTAAATCTTGCGGGCCAGGATGTAACTGATGCTTTCATTGCATTCCATCCTGGTACTGCCTGGAAACACCTGGACAAACTCTTCACCGGGTATCATTTAAAAGAGTATCAAGTTTCAGAAGTTTCTAGAGACTACCGGAAGCTTGCTTCTGAGTTTGCAAAGGCTGGGATGTTTGAGAAGAAAGGGCACGGTGTTATTTACTCACTGTGTTTTGTGTCATTGCTGCTTTCAGCGTGTGTGTGTATGGTGTATTATGTTCCGACAGTTTCTGGGTTCATATGGCTGCGGGGGCGATATTGGGATTAGCATGGATGCAAATCGCTTATTTGGGTCATGATGCTGGGCATTACCAAATGATGGCGACACGTGGGTGGAACAAGTTCGCAGGTATCTTTATCGGGAATTGTATAACTGGGATTAGTATAGCATGGTGGAAATGGACACACAACGCACATCACATTGCTTGCAATAGTCTCGATTATGATCCTGACCTTCAACATTTGCCAATGTTAGCCGTCTCTTCTAAGCTTTTCAACTCATTAACTTCTGTTTTTTTTATGAGACAACTAACATTCGACCCGTTAGCCCGGTTCTTCGTGAGCTACCAACATTACTCATATTACCCGATTATGTGTGTGGCCGGGTCAACCTTACCCTACTTACAAACAATTCTTTTGCTGATTTCAAAAAGAAGGATTCCTGACAGAGGTTTAAACATACTCGGAACCCTAATTTTCTGGACGTGGTTTCCCCTTCTTGTTTCGTGCTTACCCAATTGGCCGGAGCGTGTGGCGTTCGTGTTAGTTAGCTTTTGTGTCACAGGCATTCAACATGTTCAATTCACATTGAACCACTTTGCAGCAAATGTTTACGTGGGGCCACCAAAGGGTAATGACTGGTTTGAGAAACAAACGGCTGGGACAATCGACATTTCATGCTCTTCTTGGATGGATTGGTTCTTCGGTGGTCTCTGTTCCAGCTCGAGCACCATTTGTTTCCTAGGTTGCCTCGTTGTCACTTGAGATCAATTTCCCCTATTGTGCAAGACCTCTGCAAAAAACATAATCTGCCTTATACGAGTTTGTCTTTCTATGATGCTAACGTAACAACACTCAAGACACTTAGGACTGCGGCTTTACAAGCTCGTGACCTTTCAAATGGGCCGCCTCAGAATTTATTATGGGAAGCTTTTAACACCCATGGATGAGCCACTACAAGTATTTAACTTGTATTTTTTAAGAAATTCAGATTCTTTCGTTTCTGTAACTAGACTTTGAGCAGTCAGAAATCGATGATTATTCTTCAGCCTTGTTCTCTCCCTTTTTCGATTTGTATATTTCTTTTTTTGGCATATTGTTGTAGATGCTAAACTTTGGAATCAGTTGTTCCTGCTTATTACTATAATGAATACTAGACATTATTTTAGAATTCAATCTATTGTTATACTCCTACTAGTTCTCTTAGAACGAGTCGCGAGCACGGGTTTGGGCATACAATATAAAGGGTATTAATGTTTATAATAACCTTGTTTTGAAGTTAAATATTGTGGCAATTTCATAAATTCATAGTTTTGTAATGTCCAAATTCTTTATAAAAATTTATAATAAATCTTTTATATTTGTATAGTTATAATATACGGGTTTTTACATAATTTTTAGTTATGTATTAAATGATTAGTATTTTGTATAGATTTTTGTTGCACGAAGGATTTTGACGTTGTTTAATTGAAATGTGTTTATGTTGATCTTGTTTGAATTTAACTATCAATATCATGTTATAGATATTATGAATGTTAAGTAGTGCATAATGACCCTTAAAAAATATGTGTCGTTGATATATGTACAATTTTATATATTTAGTTTCATCTCATAGTAACCCGTGATGTCATGCTTTTATTTTGTTATTTATATTTCTGTTTATAACATTTTTTGTCGTATTTTATTATTAACACCTGTCTCGTCACGGGTTAAACTTATAAGGAGGAATAACATGAGTCGTTCGTATATTTATAATCTCTCTAGTACCTTCAAGGACTTTGTCGAAGACTTTTTTTAGCCTTTTCGGCAACAAGTCCCGGGAACACTTATGCCGAGGACATGTTGTTTGGCTACGTCGTCGGCAATGCCTCGTCGGTAATCACAATACCGACGACTTTCCCCGACGACAGTGTGGGAGCCCGCGCTTTCTAGTCAAATGTTCACAAATCTTTTACCATACTTTTCGAGGACATGTCTTGGAAAACTTTTTGGTCAACGAAAGTCAAACTAACTAATTAATTAGTCAATGAAAGTCAAACGATTATAACTGTTGCGAGGACATGTCTTGGCAAAAATAATTAAAAGTCAATGAAAGTCAATGTCAGGTCAAAGAATGTCAAAACTATAAATAACAATTGTCGAGTACATGCTCTTGGCAAATAAGTTGCTGCTGCTACGGCCGATTTTCCAGATTTCCAAAATTTTTTCTGAAAAGATCTACCAAAACCTATACACATCCAAAACCAACATGTCAATATCGGAAAACAACTTATAACAGCTAAAACACTTATATAGCGGCTAATACACATATAATCGCTAAACAACTTATAACGGCTAAAACACTACAAAACGGGTGTTCTAATCTACAAATCTTGCTGCCAATTCACAAAAGTTGCAACATCCGGAAGGTACAAGTCGCCAAAATGGTACATAACATGTTTAAAGTGTGTAATAATAACATCGGCCAAAATATAGTTCAAATGGATAAGTTACACAAAATAGCCCATACCCATATCGTACGCCCTCGTCATCAGCGCCCTCCCATCGCCATTCCGCCCTCGCCACTCCCGACTCCGAGCCCATCTCGCTCCGGGAACCAACCTGGCCGCACAACTCGGCCCATTGGGTGTTAGTCCTTAATATGGACAACACCTCATTGAGTTCGCGCCAAGCACTTTAGCCTCTCTGCGGCCGAAAACAGCACTGCTCGTCTCTCAGCCAACATACGATCAATCTAAGCACGGGTGTATGCACACTGTAGGCAGTCAAACACCTTAGTCTTTCCCTTGCCCTAACAGCGCCTACCTCTCCCAATATGTGACCCCGTTGTTTTCCCTTTATCACCTTGGCAAGATCTCTTCCTCGGTGTAGGGTAGCCCGATAGGCGTATGGCTCCCAAATCCCGCAGCTTGATCATCTCTTCCTATGTAGTTACAAAAAAGGAGAAAATTAATATATTATTCGGGTTACTATATTATGTTTCAATAAATCATTAAAATGCGTGTTTAGAAGGAAGGAAAAAAATAATAATAAATAAATAAATTTACGTATTGAAGTCTGGCTTCCTCCTGCAACCATACCCCTTTCTTGCAATGTTGGTCGTAGAAGCTTTATAAGATGGACGGGTACTCATGGTTCTCGTGCCTTTCGAACTGTATATACATATTTATATATGATTAAACAAATTAGAAACGACAAATCAAACACCATGTGTATAATGAACTATATGTAAAATAATAATAAGAGTAAATACGGTTGGTCCCTAATCTTGTACATAAACATCACTTTGGGACAAAACTTGCCTTTTTCATCGTGGGGGGTCCAAAACAAGGTTTTTATAGTCTAAATCAGTCCATTGACCCATTTTTCGTTAGTCAACGTCTGTTATTTTCCCCATGTGCCTTGCACATGAGGGCAAATTGGTCATTTCATTATTTTGGTTAATTGTTTTGGTGGTAAGACTGCTACAACCTTAGGGACAATTGGTGTATTTAATCAATAAGTTATACCATCACTACCACCACCATCCTTTATCTCTTTTTCCTGCTTTTCTCTCTAAATTTTGCTTCTCTCAAAATTAATAGCAACATAGAATGAAAGAATTGAAAGGTTTATGGATAATTATTAATATTAGTATGACCGATTGAACTGAGACTTCGGGATTGCACACATGCGTATGAGAATCAATGTATAAATAATTAATATAAAATGTTATATTTAATTATTTGATCACGAAATAAATACTTAATGATATTTAATATTTGACGAGTTTTGATTATCGGTCATTAAATGTCAACGGGATATGAAGAAAAGTTAACAAGTCAAGAGAAGGTTTTAGGAATCCTGTTTTGGGCTTGTGTTTGGCGAAAACCTATAGAATCCCACATCGGATACTATAGCAATCTTGACATCTACCATAAGGCTATAAATACATCCCCATGTATTCATCCTTAGGGACACTAGATTTCAATAGAAGGCCAAACTTCTTCTTTCTTCCCTCTTGTTCTTAGGTCGACGAAGCAAAACCCCATGTAAGGTATTTGCGAGTGACCTAGCTACAAAGGTGTTTGGTTAATCTATTGTGATCAAGAACCTAGCTTTTCTCATTGATTCATTACTAATACGTGTGTACAAGAACGAAGAGCAAATACACTTGTGTTTGCATATCTTGGGTATTCGACTTTTGATGTGGTCGATTATATAAACCCTAATTTATTAGGGTTTAGGGTTTCTTGTCGTTGATCTTAATTTGGGGCTTTCATGAACCCTAATTGCATTGATTCGCAAAGGTGCATATACTTTTAATTCGGTTAATTAATTTACAAGTATTATTCCTATTGCTTCCGCTGCATGCTTTGATGATGTTTACTTGTTTTATATAATTGTTATGATTAGTAAAACCCAACAGTGGCATCACGAGCCGTTAATATGTTGTAATTAATTACTGAAACACATAAAATTGAATCTTTATGATTATTACATGATTTTATGGTTTCTAGGGTTTTGAAAATTGGAACCCTAATTTTTTAATATTGGGTCGAATACCATTTTTAATTAGGTTTATTTTTTGTAAAACTTGTAGAAACCCTAGGATTGCATGTATATTTTATGTGGTTTTAATGAATAATTGTTATGTGCCATGTTTTATGCGTATCTTGGGTGATAATTGTTATGCGGAATCCATAGTGGAACATGCATGTTTTGCCATGGAGTATTGATTATATGATTAAATTGTTAATTATATATATTTATCGTTAATTGTTAAGTTTATTCACATGTATTTCGTTTTGATAAATATTGAATTGGGGAAAACCTCAATATATCTAATGAATCAATTATGTGCTATGTGGTATGTGTTTTAGCTAAGACTTACGCAATCGATTCATCGATGTATGTGGCTCACGTTGTACTTGGTGAAAACACGTGGAAGTCTTGGTTAAACATATGCATTATTAAACCTAGAATTGATTATCAGGGTTTTATCGAACAAATTATGCATGTGGCTAATTGTTTTTACACATGTTAATTGTTAAGTTATATGTATATTATTTGAGTTTGTTTAATTTTTATTAAAATGCCTTTTGTTTATATTGTATGACACGTTAGTAAGCAAAAAGGGTGTTTTGAGAATAGAAAATTAAATGGACTAAATAATGGCGAAATTTGATTTGTTTCTAAGTATTAAATCTTGAACTTTTAATCGACTGATGTGACTATACTAAATGGTTAGAACGGCTCACCCACTAGAACAAACTAGAAAGGGGGTTTAAAGAAGTGCGCACAGTCACATTGAAAGGATGTCTAAGGTTATGCTTCAGCTTACCGGTCCTCTGCCTCCACTGTGCGTTCGATTGGAGCTACCTAGTATAACTATTCTATGTACGAAGCATCTTAGTGTAAAGTTGTAAGTTTCTCAACACATCGATTAAAACTTTGTAGAATTTAATCTTAGCAATTTAAAACTATGAGTAAGGTTTTGAAATTTTTTGTTATGAAGATCTATGCATGCTTCTTCATACATAAGTTTTGATTACACATCAAAAATTATACCCTTTAAAATTTAAGTTTATGCCATCTAATGATATGAAACACTTGAAGTTGTAATTTAGTTATGTGAGACCTTGAGCTAGATTACAATGACAAGGTGAATCTTTATGTTGTGTGAGACCTCAGCTTAATAATTTGCAGTTTCTAAATTAGACAACTTAATTAAGTTAGTTAGTGAGACCTATAACTTAAGGCATAAGATGGGATAAAACATGCTTACATTTTGCATAATTGTTTGGCAAAATTGTAAATCCCATATTTTCTAAGAATTGAAAACTTGTTTGTCAATTATTATTCTTCGACAATTACCTATTCTATACTTTCATCACTAGCAGATCAACTGATGTGGTGAAACTATGATAATGAGGGTCCTAGATTCAAGGAAATTCTATGGTTAATATGAATATTGACCAATGGGTATTTTATTTTCTTGAAAGATTTAATTATCGAAAATACTAAAAATTGAATTTTGTTAATTCTTTTGATTGTATTAATGCAACATTAAACCGTAAACGTGGTTTGGGCTTTGGTAAATTGATCTAGTTCTGTTTTCAAACAAATGTTTGATCAAGAAAATTTACTAAAAAGACAAACATAGACTCTTTTCCATGGAAGAAGAGTGAGACTCAATCCTATTCCTTTTCATGATTGAGAAAGGTATGTTAGAAACATTAGAATTGTCTAAATTCTAATATGACTCATAGCAATTTTAATAGTTAAGAAAATTGCACATCATGTTTTCCTTAAGAGATTTCATTACCCTCTTTGGTGATTGAATTCTTATATGACATTTTGGTCAACTAGAAAACATGTTTGACATTATATGAGTTATTACATTAGAATCTAGACTAATTACCGCAAAATTGGTAAAAGACAAACTAGTATATTTTATCTAGTTGTTTTGATTTGACCAATTAAAGGTGCTATACACCATTGTGGGGATAGTAGACCTATTAAGGAAGAAATTGCATGCTCAAATTTTCAAGTTAATAGCTTGATGGATGATTCATCATCTACAAAGTAGAATACACTCTTTTATTACCTAAGTAATTGTTACGAATGATCTTACAAAGGGGTAGGCGTAATAGCGCTATTTTCCTGGTTAATGAAACACTTACAATGTTGTCAAATCCAGTGGGAGTATGGTGTATTATTGAATAAGACATTATTGTAACGTTGTCTAATTCAGTGGGAGTTACAAGATTTGTCATCTTGGTAGTAACTCAGATTATTTCTAGATTTTCTTGAAATAATACATTACGTTCAAAAATGTAGACATTCATATTCTCAAGGATAGTCGTGAACGTTTCCTTGATAAATTTAGTGCTCCTACATCTACTTGTAATGCTTATATATCTATGACACTATCATATTGTTCACATAAACAAAATGCAAGTCGTGTTGTTTTTATGCTATATGGTGTTGTTCTATGCACAAGTGGGAGAAGCATTTATTGTGTGCAAAGGAACAACACATACAAATATGATTAATGGATTCTCTTGATCGTAAGGTAAGATATTAACGTTCTAATAATATTGTCTTGCTTAAAGAACATGTTTCAAGATTATAGCATAGACTACTTTTATGTCTTATGTCATTTTAAAATATAGAAACACTTGAAGTTACATTTTAGTTTAAGTGAGATCTTGGCTAGATTGTAATCTCAAGGTACATCTCCACTTGTCGTGGATCGGGGCTTGGATGTTTTTACAGTTTCTTAAGTTGGACACTTCATGGAATGACATAAATAAATAAAGTAATTTAATACTATCTTGAATATTTATGTATTTTTAGAATGACATAAATAGATGGAGCAGTATATTAACTTGAAAATTAATTAATTGAAACCACTGCGTGGTGTTCATGATAACTTTAAATTATACATGGTTATGTTTTTCTTTGTAAAATCACAAACATGAAGTCTTTTCATTATTATAAAGACTTATAATATAAAGTAAGATATTTTAACTGTTATGTCTTTTGACTTGGTCAAAGAATACTCATGTTATAAAGCATGCAATTGGCTTAAATATTCTATTATATCATTAAGTTGTCTTAGTTGGTAAAATAGGTAAGCCAAAAGAAATATGTTTATCTTATATATAGTTAGATTGTCTTACAATATTAATTCTAATGAAATACTGTATGTATATGGTAATGTCAGTTAGAAGAATCAAACATTTGTTATATTGTTTGATTGAAGATAACTATATCTTCGTTTCTTCCAAAAGTTATCAAGGTTAGAAAATTGAGTATTGATTGGATATACTTAATAAAACTCAAACCTAGAAGATTATTAAGACACCATTTTAGTATGGAATGTAATGAATCACATTGAGTCTTATATTAAAGTTCTAATTTGTTAAAACTACTTATGGAGTAGGTTATTAATGAACAAGATTTATGGTAAATGTGATTTGTAATATCCCAAAAGAAAACAATTTGGTGTTGTTCTAAATGCTAAAGTATTTATAGATAGTCTTTAAAATTACAAAAGCAAGTGGGAGTTTTGTTTAGATCTTGAAGAGATTAAATTAAAATTACAAAACACATAATCTTCTAAAATACACTAGTAAATATCTTGATGAGGTCAAATATGATAGACCTCAAGATGGTGGAATTCTCATTCATAGATCCGTAGGATTCTCGATAATTGATTGATGTGAGGATATATGAGTTGCAGATTATGGTAAACCTTTATTAATCATGATGCATTTACCTAATATTGAATTGTGGTAAATTATTCATACTATGAATGACAAGATGCTGTTCATAAAGATAATCAACTTTGAAACTTGGTTTATCGTAATAAAGATGAGTTTCTTCAAAAGAAAGAAAATCCTAGTGGTTTAAATCTTTGTGTAGAAATCATATGGACAAACTTGTACATGTGTTTAATGCATGACTTGTGACAAGATTATTAATCACACTTAAGCAATTAACTGTGATTGAATATTCTTTTCTTGGCACATTAAATATATAATGATTATAATTGTCATACTTATTTTCATTAATATGAAAAATGACAATTGAATATTAAAACTCTTTCTTGTGTGATTGCCTTTGCGAGGACGATAAGTAATACAAATGAGTTTTATGAATTCACATAATTTTTGAAAATGTACAATTTGCAAGATCCATGAATGGATATATGCATGCATCTAGGGAGATGATTCTTATGTTTTAACTATTAAATCAAGTTTTGGTTTAAATTAAAATAAGATAATTTCTAAATGTATT
>OU343224.1:357607993-357700149 GCA_910596185.1 Chrysanthemum makinoi | reverse complement strand
TAGGGTCGATCCTCACATTTTTGGGGTAAAATTTGAGTGGTATACGGTTTTTGTGCTAGTCATATAACTCATATCCATGAGACGCTTTATTAAGACTAAAGTTTTACTCGTAAGTGCCATAATTTTTTTTAATTTGGTGCTAAAATTACCCTAACAAATATTTCTCATAGTTTATTACATAATTTACTAAGGACAAGGCAAAAATCAAGTGAGTGAATAGTTTCTAAGTCCCGTTTTATTCTTCCTCCCTACACTTAAACTGAACATTGTCCCCAATGTTTCCCGAAAGTATCAAAGTAATGATAGAAATAAAAGAGATAAACTAATACTCCCCTGATTAGCTCGGTAGGAAAGGAAAACGAAGATACAAGGTTAAATATTTATCCAAGAATTGTCAAAAGACCATCCTCATCCAATCCAATCCTGTAATGAAATGCATCAACCCAAAGCATCAAACCAAACAAAGAAAAATCACAACAAGATGCAATTCTAGACTTAGAAATATCAATAAAAGGATAGGATACTTGTAGAATGTAAATAAAAAAAACATATAGGAAAATTGGACATTTAAGAAATTCTAGAAATTTTTCAAAAATTAATTTTCAACATTTAACAAAACGGGAAAAGCGTGCTCACGATGGTGACACCGTCAGGTGTAGACCGTGACGTCGTCAGACTGACCTGACAGATTTGTTTCGTTTTATTTTCTGGAACAACCTGTTTTAAAAAGTCCGTTTTTCTGTAAAAACTCATAAAACATATCCACAAGTATTGACACACAAAGACAAATAAACATGCAAAGAATTAAACTATAAATCATCACATAACCACATATGATCTTCCCTACACTTATTTCATGCAAAGTACCTTTAATTACCAATGAGACGAAGTCAAAAGCAAAATAAAGCATAATCGCATACACATTAATCATGCAATAATTCATAATAAAATACTAGCATGCAAACATCCTAAAAACAAAATTAAAAGCAAAACAAAGCAAGTAAATAAAATATACTCGGGTTGCCTCCCGAGAAGCGCTTATTTTTGCTCGAGTCTCGAGCTTGACTCTATCCTTATTTAACGGATATAGGGGAGGTTTTTCCTACACTTAAGATTAAGTGCGGGTGATAGTAGTGATACACACCCTTAGGGTGGAAATATGCCACGTGAGGTGAAGGAGGTGTGTGAATGGTTTCCTTCATCCTAAAACTACTCGGACTAAATGGGTTGATGGATGGGTCGGTTCCTCTTTTGTCTCCTAGATGTATATCTAAGGATGGAAAATTATGTGAAGATTGAGGTTCCGGTTCATCAACACTAGGAAATTCCCTAGAACTAAGAGTAAGGTTGTGACTACAAGTATTCAAACCTAAATCATCTAGTTGTGTTTGGTTCAAAGGTTCTACCTCCATCGGGATTCCTAATGTCTCTTCTACTTCTTTCGGGTTAGTCATGGGCGGTGTGTATGCCTCAAATGATGGTAGGATTTGTGGGGTATTTAGTAGGCTTGAATTTCTAACATCATTCTCTATAGTATCTAAATCACCTATATGTTTATCATGTGTTTTGGTAGGATCTAACTCAAACGCATTCCTAAGTATCTCAAATCCTTCTCTAGTTATTTCAAATTCCAAGTCCTATTCATAAGAATCTTCCTCAATAACTTGATTACTATATTCCAATTTCCTAAAGGATTCCTCATGCGTGTCATATGTTTTGGTGAAATCTAACCCACGCATGCACCTAGGTAGCTCAACTTTAACCATCTCACAATCTTGGTTCAATTCAAGGTCCATGTTATTAAAAACTAGGTCTTTTTGATCATTCGTTTCCTCAAGTTGTGATGTATACAAACTTATCAATTCATTCAACTTATGGTTCACGGTTAGGAAGCTTTCCTCAAAAAAATTCCAAACGGTCTCACTAAAAGGAGTTGATCCTAACAATGATTGTTTAATAGAAGCCACACATGCACATAATTCATCAAACCTATATAACTTTACCCCCATCTCGTCTTGGATATCTCTAAGATCACTCAATTATTCATTGGAATAACAAGAAGAGAATCTATCAGTGAAATACATTTGTTCCTCATTGTTAATGATCTAAATAGAATTTCATCCGCCATGGTGACGAATGAAAAGGGTTCTACGAACAAATGGCACAAAGAAAGGAGATAGACTACGAGAATGCCAAATAAAAAAGAAAAAAGCTCACTTGATAGGAATCAAGCGTGTGAACCTAATCGAGATAGAAGACGAACTAGCTATTCTATTCCCCGGCAGCAGTGCCAAAAACTTGATGTGTGGTTCGGGGTCGAAAGACTTCCTTTTCCGCGAGCAAGCTTTACAACCCACTAGGAAATGTACCTAATCATTGCAGTGTAGTATGGGTAAGCCCAGGGGGGTTGATCGTTCTTTAGGGGAATAGAGATGCTAGTCAAGATGTATGACGAATAGGTCTAAGGGTTGAAGGAAGATTCTTTTTGGTCTTTTATATTTATTAGAAAGCAATAAAAATCTCGGGTTTTGGAGGAGGTGTTTTTTAACTAATCAAACTATTACTAAACTAAATGCAACGAAAGTAAATAAAGATTCTACAAGGGAGGTGAAGCGTATCTACTTATGATGTATTACTCCTTGCTAGCTATCCAATTCTACCTACTGAATTATCACATCTTTGCCTACATGATGCATTGTATTCCATGTTCTAGTCATAGGTGCATAATTCCCCAATTCTATGAATTGTAAGTCTCCTCTAGAACACCCGGGATCGCCAAGTACCGAGGTATCTCCCCCGAATATTCTATTATCTTTAAGCTACAACTCACGCAATAAACACAACAGGAGTCTATAGTGCACTCTGAGGCTTTATGCTATTTAAAAGGTTCAAGCTCACAACAATTAAAGAATAAGTCAGATTTCCTTAATCTAGCGTATACCAATTAAACAAGAGATAGTAGGATGCAAAAATCATAAACTAAATCAATTAGACTCATTGAATTTGTCACACCTTAATGATGAAGATAGACACAAGAATCAATAAGAAAACAATAAGATCTAATTAATTATATACAAGTTTAATACAATCATAAGCAAACACTAAGTGAATTAGCCAAACATAATCAATGAATAATAGACAACAATAATTATAATTAAAGACATGGATTAAGTTAGAATCAACAAGCCACTTATTCATTCACTTCTCATTTTCACCCCATCACAAACACACAAACTCTATCCTTTCTCTCTTGCAAACCTACGGCAGCAACAAGCAACACAAGGGGTGTTGCAAAATCTTATCAAGTGTTCTTAAAAAGGTTAGGACTTAGGAATATTGGAAGCCAAGGTTTACACGACACACATTAGGGTCGGATTGAGATTTATGTGTATTTCTTGATCATCTCATCTCGTACCTTTGTAAGCATTCTCACATATTTATTTTTATTCATATATATCATTCATACATCATCATGTATCACCAATATATGTCGTGTCTTAAAAACCTAATTTTTGGAACTTATTGCAAAGTATCTGATAATGTGTATTTACATTTGTTTCATTCACTTAAATTTACTTTATGTTAAATCTCTTGTTACTACACTTGAATATAATGTTATTAGTACAACATAGTCGAAACCTAGGCCATTCGAAAGTAATCTCGTAATTTATACTTAAAAACTAAAGCTAAAAATTTGGAGTAAATTGCAAAAATCGTCCTTGTGGTTTGGCTAAATTGTACGTTTCGTCCTTGTGATTCATTAAGTGCAAATATCGTCCAGATTTTCCGTTGCAACGCCCATCCTTTAACCATTGCAGGGCCAGTCCTTTAACCTAACGGTCGTTTATAATTTAAAATTTTTGTCCGTTTTATACGTTTTCATACATTTTTATCCGTTTTCATCTGTTTACGTCCGTCTTAATACGTTTTTTTCCGTTTTCATCCACTTTGTCTCTTTTTCTTACGTTTTGTCCGTTTTTCTTACATTTTTGTTCGTTTTTACCCGTTTTCATCCGTTTTTCTTACGTTTTGTCCGTCTTTCTTACGTTTTTGTCCGTTTTGTCTGTTTTCATCTATTTTTGCCTCTCTTTATCCATTTTTCTTACGTTTTTGTCTGTTTTTCTTACATTTGTTTCCCGTTTTTCTTACGTTTATGTCCCATTTCGACATATTAAAAAAATCATTTTTTTAATTTGAAGAAAAATATTTTTAAAATTTTTTGAATTTTTTATTAAAAATTTGATTTTTTTTATTTCAAAATTTTCAATATGTCGAATACTTTTTTTTTTCAAAAATAAAGTTTTTCGGATTTTTTTTTCAAATTTCGAAAAAAAAAAGTTCCCAATTTTTTTTGAAAAAAAATGTAAAAAAAACGGATAAAGCGTAAGAAAAATGGATAAAAACAGAAAAAAAGGATGGAGACGGACAAAAACGTATAAAAGCGCAAAAAAACGGACGGAAATTTTAAATTATAAACGATCGTTAGGTTAAAGGTCTGGCGCTGCATAGGTTAAAGAACGGGCGTTGTACAGCCGTTAGCCTAAAAGGCTAATGTGTAACTATTAACGGAACTCATTTAATGCGGTTAGTGATTGGGGACCAAAAGTGCACGTAACAGTGGAAAATCCAGAGGATCTTTGCACTTAATGAAACACAAGGAAGAAACGTGAAATATGGCCAAACCACAAGGACGATTATTGCAATTTACTCAAAAATTTGTTATAAAACTTGTTGAGTGACCATCTTTAGGCCTAATTACGAGTACTCTGGACTTAGTTTGGTGAATTGTGACAGTTGAGAAAAATGTAGCCAAGGTAGCAAATTAGAAGTAGCACTTTGAATCGAGTAAAACAAACTTACAACAAAGAAGTTATGGTCTTTGGAAAACAAGAGAGACACATTTCTGAAATGGGTTACTATACACAAAAGTTACTAAAGTTTACGGGAAATTTGTCCTAAGTCACTAATGTTTTTTTGTTGTTATTCAGGTTACTCAAGTTAACGGTTTTATTAAATGGGTTACTCAATGTTTAAAAAAGTGATATTCTTGTTACTACGGGGGTGGGTAACCGGATGATTTACCGGTTCCCTTGTCCACGTCATCACTATAGTTTGAGATGTTACAAGTAAGTTACTATAGTTCACGGGGTTTATTAAATAGGTTACTGAACTTTAATAAAAAGGTTACTATCCGTTTTTATACATTTATGTATGTTTTATCTATTTTCATTTTTTTTACGTTTTTCTCCATTTTCGTACGTTTTTATATGTATTTATACGTTGTGTACGTTTTCTTTGTTGTCATTCTTTTTTTACGTTTTTCTCTATTTTCGTACGTTTTTGTATATTTTTGTATGTTTTTTTAACGTTTTTATCTGTTTTTATACGTTTGTGTATGCATTTCTCTGTTGTCGTACCTTTTTTTACGTTTTTGTATATATGTTTTTATATGTGTGTGTACGTTTTTCTCTATACCTTTTTACATTTTCATACATTACTGTATGGTTTTGTACATTTTCGTTCATGTTCATACATTATCTTACGTTTTTGTACGTTTTCATACTATTTTTATGTTATTCTACACCTTTGTATGTTTTATACGTTTTTATGTTTTATATGTTTTATACGTATGTATGTTTTATATGTTTTATCCGCTTTTATACGTTTGTATGTTTTATATGTTTTTATGTTCTATACGTTTTATTTTCTTTAATACGTTTGTATGTTTTATACGTTTTATCGCATAAAAATGTAAGAAAACGTATAACAACGTCCAAAAACGTATAATAACATCCAAAAATGTATAATAACGTATGAAAACATATCAAAACAAAAAATCACTTCCAAAAAAGTCTAATAACGTCCAATTATGTAAAAAAAACATACAAATGTGTAAGAATGTAAATGAATGTAAACGTATAATAACGTCCAAAAAGTTGTTGTAAAAAAACGTATAAAAATATACACAATTTTAGCAACTTATTTGTATATTAACTTAAATGTAAAAGAATGTAAATATATAGTAACTTAAATGAACATTATGTCAAACTTTAGTAACTTATTTGTATATTAACTCATTTTTTTTAATATAAATGAAATCTAAAATATTTTCCACGTAGTATTATTACCGGTAATTCTAGGTTACCAAAACAAGAGTAACAAATATAACCGGTCACAATAAGTTGAGTAACCTGAATAGCAACAAAAAAACTTTAGTGACTTAGGAAAAATTTCCCGTAAACTTTAGTAACTTTTGTGTATATTAACCCATTCTGAAAAACAGCAAGAGATTCTAAGTGGCAAACCGTTCTGACCTACCATCTTTGGACCCGTTTTTAGGCCCTTTACACTTAGATTCATAGAAAACGTAAAACACGAAAGTTGTAGAGGAGTCAGAAGACTCAAGTTGAATCAGGTCCAGAGGTGGAATAATGTATGAGTTATCACCTTGTGAAAGTGATCAGTCCTGACCTAGCGACTTCGAGTTCGATTTTGGGAATTTACACTCCAAATGGTTAAAAACTTAAAACACGAGACTTGTAGAAGAACTAGAACACTACACGTAGGAATTTGAATCGAGCCTAGAGGTCGAGTAACGACTGAATTATAGCTTCTCAAAGTTTGATAAAAATGCACTTTTTTAAAAAGTATTAAAACTTTATTATTATAGAAAAACTTTCGTATATATTATTTTTAACTAGTAAAACTTTGATACGAACATGTAAAGATGGTATAAACTTTATAAAACTCATTTGCAAATCATCTATATCATGTATTAAACCTAAATCACCTTTTATTTAATTAGGTTGCGGTTAGAGTTTTCGTGCATCGTTTTCCGTGCTCATCGTTTCTATTACCGATATTACTATTTGTTTGAGGTGAGTTTCATAGCCCCATTTTTACATGTTTGTTCTACTTTGAAATACTTGGGGTGAGAAGACTATGCATATTTTTACATACGAACACATGTGTATAAAACATTTATATATTGCCTAAGTTACCACATTAGCCATTAAGTCCTCACATATCATGAACCGTTAATTATTCATAAGCGAATGTTGTGAATAGATCTATTGGGCTGACACCCCCGTCCGGGTTGGTCGCACCAATTGGGTAAACGGACGCATATCATTTGGATTATACTAAGTGTCTGGCTAACACTTACATGGGGCATTGATTGCATACAGATTACGTTGAGTTTCGGGGTCATGAGCTTAGGGCAATTGTATTACTTTTTCTATGACATTGTATTTGTTTTAATGGTCATACATAGAAGTGGTTCGTACTTGACTTTACATTTACTTAAACTTATGAACTCGCCAACATTATTGTTGACGTTTTAGCATGTATTTCTCAGGTTCGTAACTGCATGGCACATGGATAGCATTTTGGAGCATCATACTAGATTCACATTTTGTGATATCATCATGTTGAAGATTTACTTTATTACTTATAAATGTTTGGTTATGTATTAAAATCTTCAGGTATTTATGTTGTGAACTCTTGAAAACTTGTCCTTTTGTTAAACTTTTAAGTAAAATCGAACGTTTATTTTAAACGACTCATATAGAGGTCGTTCTTTATATATCTTGTCTTTGCGGTATGAAAGTCACGTCCCCGATTACCTTTCCGCTATGACATTTTGAGGGTGTGACAACTACAATACTAAAAAACTGCAAAAACAATTAATTTATAGTTCTAGTTTACAACAGATTTATAGTTCTTGTTTATAAAAATGAGATGTCCCTATGGTGTTTTTAGAATCATATCTTTAAAAATGAACTTTTTTAATCAAGCAAATATAATACCAACATTAATTTATTGAGCAGTGATTGACATACCTAATTGATGTATAACTCTAATTTGTTGTTTCATCAAAAGTTAACCACATAAGTCACCACCACTTTAACTCTCCAATTTAACTATAACCTTTCCAAATTATAATATGTTTGTTCATATAAATATAAAACTTAACCTAACACAAATTTTAAGTTAAAAAAAAATGAAATGACAAAGGGTCTTGTTAGTTTTAGAAGAAAGAAAAAGTTTTTGTTTAAATAGAAAAACAAACATAAATTTTATTAAATTATGCAAAATATATTGTTTTATAAGTGTTGTTTTGTTTAAATAAATCAATTTTAAAATTATACAACTAAAAGATGTATGATATATGAACATAAGTAAATAAATGAACGTCAAAATTATGCGACTTTTGTTAATGTTTGTTCATTTAACTAAATATACGTAAAATATTATTCATGAAATAAACTTTTTATCAAACTTTTCATAAAATGTTTAGTGAATGTTTAGTTTGGGGTTGAGTTATTGATACGGTGGCTATGTTTTTATTCATACGGTGGCTACATTTTTTTATTTTTTTTTATTTTTTTTTATTTTTTTTTTATTTTTATAATTTTGTTTATATCAAAAAGCTATAAACCCGAAAATGCTGAATAAAATATAAAGTTTAATAAGCCAAACGCTTAAAACTCAAAAATACGAACAATGACAAAAAAGCGTATTTGTACTGAAAAAAGCGGAGGACAAAAGGGGGACAAAAGGTGCAGGCCTACGGGTTAGACCCCGTAGGAATAGTGTATCCCTTAGTTTGTTTATACGCATGATTCGTCTAAATAAAATAGGAAAAGCAAATATGAAACAGTGTGCTGTTTTTTTAAAGTAAAGTACGTGGGAAGGTTGTAAGTTGGCAACTTACAAGGATAACGACGACATTATCATTATCAGAAGAAGAATAAGAAGGACTACATTACATATCATATATTACCTTAACGCGCTCGCTGGCTGGACTCCATCAAAATATCCGTTGATTTCTTCTCTCCTATTTAACCCTTCCTTACTTTGCTTCCTTCTTTCACCTATATATATCAAGCATTATACCATTATACCGTTACTCAGGGTTCAAATAACAAAACCCACACACATTATTCACATTCATCTTCATCTTGTATAATTTCTTTTAATCGCTGCTTAATATCACCATTCCAATGGTGTCTCCTTCGATTCAAGGTTAGTTTTATTTATATATTTTTTCTCGTATGTTTTAATCGATTCTTATCAAGTTTTTATACCGTATATATCGTTCTAATATCATCATTGAATCAATAATTATAAAATTTAACAATGTCGGTTTTATTACTTTTTAAGATTCACCATAACCTCTGTTTCTGTGTTGTTATAACCACACGGTGTATGTGTGAGTTGATTTTGTTATTATTGGATTGAATTAAATTGAATTCTGACCAAAGATTTGTGTCCCAATGGTACCCCGTTCTGCTTGAGAAGCTCCTTATGACATGTGATATAGATTTGTTGTGTATATTATGTGAGATAGTTAGTTGCGTTAAAAAAATAAGGGGCATTTACATACATCCCCACATACACACCACTATTTACATATTTCCCCAAACCTTGCTTTAATAGGCTTGTACTTCATGCATTAAAAACTTGTATTTGGGGAAATATGTAAATATTGGTGTGTATGTGGGGATGTATGTAATTCCCCCAAAAAAGAAATTGAATTATTTATTTGTTGTTTGGGTCGGATCTGCATCCAAGATCTGATCCAGTCTGTTGAACTAGTAACAAGATTATTTTTTTATTTATTTTCTTTTTTTAATATAGAAAATTTGGATGAATGTATTTTTTATTTTTATTTTTTTAAAACTTTTATAGGGAAAAGAAAGAATAGTAATCATTAGAGTTTTAGTGTAGTTAATAATTGATGTTGGTCCCAAATAGTAGTTGTTCGGTTTGGTTGGTTTGTTGCGTATGTTTTTCAGCAGTTATTAGCTAATATGTCGACATGGTTTGATTATACTGATCCTATTAATCTATGCCCCTATGCTCCCTGTGTTCGTTGAATGATTAGGGTGGTGGCAACACTGATCGGTATGCATTCGGCATCAATGAAACCGATCGGCATCTCCATTGCATGTTATTCGGCTTCGATCGGTGTGGGATGAAAAAGAGGATAATCTGGCAATCTTTGCCGATTCTACATGCAAAGAAACTGGCCGTTGGACATTAAAGGTCATATATATTTAGTAATGTATAGATATATTTAGTTGAGGTATGGGTTAGGCATAGTTGCCACTAAAAATCTATTGTTAGGTATTAGATTTGTATGAGATGAGATGGAAGGATATTATTGATGGGTGATTAGGCATGAAAAAATGACTTAGGCATGGTTGTCACCACCCTTAGGATTATAAATTGGCGGTAGTGTTCAAAGTTTTAGCATTTCGTTTGGGGGTGTATGATCACACTGGTCAAACTATTATTTATGTGATCCTAAGCCTTTCATAGTTTTACCCACAAAAAAAAAAAAAAAAAAGTTTTAGCATGCCTTGTAATTTGTAAATCACCACGGGCAGGTGACATAGTTTCAGTGGGCGCTTTTTCGTCCTTATAAATTTGCCCATAGTAATGAGTGGATTGCCAATTGCGCTGATGTATCAGGAGATGTATATTTTACCAGTTTATTGACTGTTTAATATGGTTGTTAACTTGACCAAATTGATTTTTTGTATGATATGCAGAAGATGATCCTAAAGCTAAGTTAACAAACTTTGTTTATGTTCTTAGCCAATAGTTGGTAGTCAAATACATATGATAGTCCGTCTCAAGTTGGGATTTTAAATTTTATCGAAACTGAGTCTTGTCACTTCTTTTCTACTTTTGAATTGACGAGTTTCTAATTAGCTAGTTAAGGCAATAATCATGCTTAAGCCATAAGAAACTTTGTCTTAACGTGTCATTTTCAAAGCCTTGGTTTTTCTTGTTTTTGCATTTAATATTATTTGATTTTGTCCGTCTTACGACTTCCAGCTCCTGGCCTGCAAAAATATCTAATAACGTGTTACTGTATTTAGCATTTTTATAGGATATCCACGTGCACCCACTATTGCTTGTCTAGATGATATCTTTTTTGAAATATTTAATCTTTGTCATTATTTTGAGCACATAGATGTTAACTTTCATTTTAACCTTTAATAAGTCCAATGGGTCCACTAGGCATGCCTCTTTTTATGACTTATGTGGCCTTGGTCCCACCCTTATAAAGAATAAAGTCAATAAACATTATTTGCATTGAAGGGTGTTTGGGATTGCTAGTTAAAAATTTAAAGCTATTTAGCTGTGTATCGCGTTTTGATACAACATATAAGCAGTTTTAACGTGTTTGGAATATGCTGATCTGAATTTTAATGTGTGAAATAAGCTGTTTTGAATATGCAAAACTTGAAACTGCGTACTCAAAATGGCATATCCAAAAAGCAATAAGCAAATCCTAAATCTCAGTTCGATAAAGCAATCCTAAAACTTATGAACAAAATATTTGTTGTGTACAAGTACAGTAGACATATCTGTTACAGACAAAGCTAATCTAATGTATATGTACCCTCTTTATGATATCATGCCAATATTTATACTAAACCAACTGCATATCTGATATCAGTCTGTTAAAATCAAAATCATACTACCCCTGGATATATATTTTTTTCATATTGAAACAAAGTGAAGTTTACGTCATCATATCAAAGCACCCACATATTAGATAAGTTCATAAAGAGAGTTAAGAGACAAAATCATATTTTATACTGTTCATACCAATGTGTGTTTTGATACAATTTCTTCTTTTTCAGTGTTGAATTTAATGGCTGATGGAAAGAAGTACATAACATCAGAAGAGTTACAGAAGCATAACAAACCCAGTGATCTTTGGATCTCCATTCAGGGCAAAGTTTACAATGTTACAGAGTGGGCTAAAGAACACCCTGGTGGTGATATCCCTCTTCTAAATCTTGCGGGCCAGGATGTAACTGATGCTTTCATTGCATTCCATCCTGGTACTGCCTGGAAACACCTGGACAAACTCTTCACCGGGTATCATTTAAAAGAGTATCAAGTTTCAGAAGTTTCTAGAGACTACCGGAAGCTTGCTTCTGAGTTTGCAAAGGCTGGGATGTTTGAGAAGAAAGGGCACGGTGTTATTTACTCACTGTGTTTTGTGTCATTGCTGCTTTCCGCGTGTGTGTATGGTGTATTATGTTCCGACAGTTTCTGGGTTCATATGGCTGCGGGGGCGATATTGGGATTAGCATGGATGCAAATCGCTTATTTGGGTCATGATGCTGGGCATTACCAAATGATGGCGACACGTGGGTGGAACAAGTTCGCAGGTATCTTTATCGGGAATTGTATAACTGGGATTAGTATAGCATGGTGGAAATGGACACACAACGCACATCACATTGCTTGCAATAGTCTCGATTATGATCCTGACCTTCAACATTTGCCAATGTTAGCCGTCTCTTCTAAGCTTTTCAACTCATTAACTTCTGTTTTTTATGGGAGACAACTAACATTCGACCCGTTAGCCCGGTTCTTCGTGAGCTACCAACATTACTCATATTACCCGATTATGTGTGTGGCCCGGGTCAACCTTTACTTACAAACAATTCTTTTGCTGATTTCAAAAAGAAGGATTCCTGACAGAGGTTTAAACATACTCGGAACCCTAATTTTCTGGACGTGGTTTCCCCTTCTTGTTTCGTGCTTACCCAATTGGCCGGAGCGTGTGGCGTTCGTGTTAGTTAGCTTTTGTGTCACAGGCATTCAACATGTTCAATTCACATTGAACCACTTTGCAGCAAATGTTTACGTGGGGCCACCAAAGGGTAATGACTGGTTTGAGAAACAAACGGCTGGGACAATCGACATTTCATGCTCTTCTTGGATGGATTGGTTCTTCGGTGGTCTACAGTTCCAGCTCGAGCACCATTTGTTTCCTAGGTTGCCTCGTTGTCACTTGAGATCAATTTCCCCTATTGTGCAAGACCTCTGCAAAAAACATAATCTGCCTTATACGAGTTTGTCTTTCTATGATGCTAACGTAACAACACTCAAGACACTTAGGACTGCGGCTTTACAAGCTCGTGACCTTTCAAATGGGCCGCCTCAGAATTTATTATGGGAAGCTTTTAACACCCATGGATGAGCCACTACAAGTATTTAACTTGTATTTTTTAAGAAATTCAGATTCTTTCGTTTCTGTAACTAGACTTTGAGCAGTCAGAAATCGATGATTATTCTTCAGCCTTGTTCTCTCCCTTTTTCGATTTGTATATTTCTTTTTTTGGCATATTGTTGTAGATGCTAAACTTTGGAATCAGTTGTTCCTGCTTATTACTATAATGAATACTAGACATTATTTTAGAATTCAATCTATTGTTATACTCCTACTAGTTCTCTTAGAACGAGTGCGAGCACGGGGTTTGGGCATACAATATAAAGGGTATTAATGTTTATAATAACCTTGTTTTGAAGTTAAATATTGTGGCAATTTCATAAATTCATAGTTTTGTAATGTCCAAATTCTTTATAAAAATTTATAATAAATCTTTTATATTTGTATAGTTATAATATACGGGTTTTTACATAATTTTTTCGTTATGTATTAAATGATTAGTATTTTGTATAGATTTTTGTTGCACGAAGGATTTGACGTTGTTTAATTGAAATGTGTTTATGTTGATCTTGTTTGAATTTAACTATCAATATCATGTTATAGATATTATGCATGTTAAGTAGTGCATAATGACCCTTAAAAAATATGTGTCGTTGATATATGTACAATTTTATATATTTAGTTTCATCTCATAGTAACCCGTGATGTCATGCTTTTATTTTGTTATTTATATTTCTGTTTATAACATTTTTTGTCGTATTTTATTATTAAACCTGTCTACGTACGGGTTAAACTTATAAGGAGGAATAACATGAGTCGTTCGTATATTTATAATCTCTCTAGTACCTTCAAGGACTTTGTCGAAGACTTTTTTTAGCCTTTTCCCGGCAACAAGTCCTCGGGAACACTTATTGCCGAGGACATGTTGTTGGGCTACAGTCGTCGGCAATGCCTCGTCGGTAATCACAATACCGACGACTTTCCCCGACGACAGTGTGGGAGCCACGCACTTTCTAGTCAAATGTTCACAAATCTTTTACCATACTTTTCTCGAGGACATGTCTTCGGGAAAACCTTTTTTTGGGTCAACAAAAGTCAAACTAACTAATTAATTAGTCAATGAAAGTCAAACGATTATAACTGTTGCCGAGGACATGTCTTCGGCAAAAATAATTAAAAGTCAATGAAAGTCAATGTCAGGTCAAAGAATGTCAAAACTATAAATAACAATTGTCGAGTACATGCTCTTGGCAAATAAGTTGCTGCTGCACTGCAGCAATTTTCCAGATTTTTTCCAAAATTTTTTTCTGAAAAAGATCTACCAAAACCTATACACATCCAAAACCAACATGTCAATATCGGAAAACAACTTATAACAGCTAAAACACTTATATATAACGGCTAATACACATATAATCGCTAAACAACTTATAACGGCTAAAACACTACAAAACGGGTGTTCTAATCTACAAATCTTGCTGCCAATTCACAAAAGTTGCAACATCCGGAAGGTACAAGTCGCCAAAATGGTACATAACATGTTTAAAGTGTACAAGGTCGCCAAAATATAGTTCAAATGGATAAGTTACACAAAATAGCCCATACCCATATCGTACTGCCCCTCGTCATCCCCGCTGCCACTCCCATCGCCATTCCCGCCCTCGCCACTCCCGCTGCCCGAGCCCATCTCGCTCCGGGAACCAACCTGGCCGCACAACTCGGCCCATTGGGGGTTAGTCCTTAATATGGACAACACCTCATTGAGTTCGCGCCAAGCAGCTTTAGCCTCTCCTGCAGCCGAAGCAACCTGCTCGTCTCTCTCAGCCAACATACGATCAATCTAAGCCTGGGTGTACGACCTGTAGGCTGCGAGTCAAACACCTTAGTCTTTCCCTTGCCGGCTAACTGCCTACCTCTCCAAATATGTGACCCCGTTGTTTTCCCTTTATCACCTTGGCAAGATCTCTTCCTCGGTGTAGGGTAGCCCAGTAGGCGTATGGCTCCCAAATCCCGCAGCTTGATCATCTCTTCCTATGTAGTTACAAAAAAGGAGAAAATTAATATATTATTCGGGTTACTATATTATGTTTCAATAAATCATTAAAATGCGTGTTTAGAAGGAAGGAAAAAAATAATAATAAATAAATAAATTTACGTATTGAAGTCTGGCTTCCTCCTGCAACCATACCCCTTTCTTGCAATGTTGGTCGTAGAAGCTTTATAAGATGGACGGGTACTCATGGTTCTCGTGCCTTTCGAACTGTATATACATATTTATATATGATTAAACAAATTAGAAACGACAAATCAAACACCATGTGTATAATGAACTATATGTAAAATAATAATAAGAGTAAAATACACGGTTGGTCCCTAATCTTGTACATAAACATCACTTTGGGACAAAACTTGCCTTTTTCATCGTGGGGAGTCCAAAACAAGGTTTTAATAGTCTAAATCAGTCCCTTGACCCATTTTTTGTTAGTCAACGTCTGTTATTTTCCCCATGTGCCTTGCACATGAGGGCAAAATGGTCATTTCATTATTTTGGTTAATTGTTTTTGTGGTAAGACTGCTACAACCTTAGGGACAACGGTGTATTTAATCAATAAAGTTATACCATCACTACCACCACCATCCCTTTATCTCTTTTTCTTGCTTTTCTCTCTAAATTTTTGCTTCTCTCTCTAAAATTAATAGCAACATAGAATGAAAGAATTGAAAGGTTTATGGATAATTATTAATATTAGTATGACCGGATTCGAACTCGAGACTTCGGGATTGCACACATTACGTATGAGAATCAATGTATAAATAATTAATATATAAAATGTTATATTTAATTATTTGATCACGAAATAAATACTTAATGATATTTAATATTTGACGAGTTTTGATTATCGGTCATTAAATGTCAACGGGATATGAAGAAAAGTTAACAAGTCAAGAGAAGGTTTTAGGAATCCTCTTTTGGGCTTGTGTTTGGCCGAAAACTATAGAATCCCACATCGGATACTATAGCAATCTTGACATCTACCATAAGGCTATAAATACATCCCTATGTATTCATCCTTAGGGACACTAGATTTCAATAGAAGGCCAAACTTCTTCTTTCTTCCCTCTTGTTCTTAGGTCGACGAAGCAAAACCCCATGTAAGGGATTTGCGAGTGACCTTGAGCATAACAAAGGTGTTTGGTTAATCTATTGTGATCAAGAACCTAGCTTTTCTCATTGATTCATTACTAATACGTGTGTACAAGAACGAAGAGCAAATACACTTGTGTTTGCATATCTTGGGTATTCGACTTTTGATGTGGTCGAATTATATAAACCCTAATTTATTAGGGTTTAGGGTTTCTTGGTCGTTGATCTTAATTTGGGGCTTTCATAAACCCTAATTGCATTGATTCGCAAAAGGTACGCATATACTTTTAATTCGGTTAATTAATTTACAAGTATTATTCCTATTACTTCCACTGCATGCTTTGATGATGTTTACTTGTTTTATATAATTGTTATGATTAGTAAAACCCAACAGTGGCATCACGAGCCGTTAATATGTTGTAATTAATTACCGAAACACATAAAAATTGAATCTTTATGATTATTACATGCTTATATGGTTTCTAGGGTTTTGAAAATTGGAACCCTAATTTTATAATATTGGGTCCAATACCCCTTTATTTTTTAATTAGGTTTTATTTTTTTGTAAAACTTGTAGAAACCCTAGGATTGCATGTATATTTTATGTGGTTTTAATGAATAATTGTTATGTGCCACGTTTTATGCGTATCTTGGGTGATAATTGTTATGCGGAATCCATGGTGGAACATGCATGTTTTGCCATGGAGTATTGATTATATGATTTATATATATTTATCGTTAATTGTTAAGTTTATTCACATGTATTTCGTTTTGATAAATATTGAATTGGGGAAAACCTCAATATATCTAATGAATCAATTATGTGCTATGTGGTATGTGTTTTAGCTAAGACTTACGCAATCGATTCATCGATGTATGTGGCTCACGTTGTACTTGGTGAAAACACGTGGAAGTCTTGGTTAAACATATGCATTATTAAACCTAGAATTGATTATCAGAGTTTTATCGAACAAATTATGCATGTGGCTAATTGTTTTTTACATATGTTAATTGTTAAGTTATATGTATATTATTTGAGTTTGTTTAATTTTTATTAAAATGCCTTTTGTTTATATTGTATGACACGTTAGTAAGCAAAAAGGGTTTTTTGAGAATAGAAAATTAAATGGACTAAATAATGGCGAAATTTGATTTGTTTTCTAAGTATTAAATCTTGAACTTTTAATCGACTGATGTGACTGTACTAAATGGTTAGAACGGCTCACCCACTAGAACAAACTAGAAAGGGGGTTTAAAGAAGTGCGCACAGTCACACTGAAAGGATGTCTAAGGTTATGCTTCTGCGCTTACCTGGTCCTCTGCCTCCCTGTGCGTTCGATTGGAGCTACCTAGTATAACTATTCTATGTACGAAGCATCTTAGTGCAAAGTTGTAAGTTTCTCAACGCATCGATTAAAACTTTGTAGAATTTAATCTTAGCAATTTAAAACTATGAGTAAGGTTTTGAAATTTTTTGTTATGAAGATGTATGCATGCTTCTTCATACATAAGTTTTGATTACACATCAAAAATTATACCATTTAAAATTTAAGTTTATGCCATCTAATGATATGAAACACTTGAAGTTGTAATTTAGTTATGTGAGACCTTGAGCTAGATTACAATGACAAGGTGAATCTTTATGTTGTGTGAGACCTCAGCTTAATAATTTGCAGTTTCTAAATTAGACAACTTAATTAAGTTAGTTAGTGAGACCTATAACTTAAGGCATAAGATGGGATAAAACATGCTTACATTTTGCATAATTGTTTGGCAAAATTGTAAATCCCATATTTTCTAAGAATTGAAAACTTGTTTGTCAATTATTGTTCTTCGACAATTACCTATTCTATACTTTCATCACTAGCAGATCAACTGATGTGGTGAAACTATGATAATGAGGGTCCTAGATTCAAGGAAAATTCTATGGTTAATATGAATATTGACCTAAGGGTATTATATTTTCTTGAAAGATTTAATTATCGAAAATACTAAAAATTGAATTTTGTTAATTCTTTTGATTGTATTAATGCAACATTAAACCGTAAACGTGGTTTGGGCTTTGGTAAATTGATCTAGTTCTGTTTTCAAACAAATGTTTGATCAAGAAAAATTTACTAAAAAGACAAACATAGACTCTTTTCCATGGAAAAAGAGTGAGACTCAATCCTATTCCTTTTCATGATTGAGAAAGGTATGTTAGAAACATTAGAATTGTCTAAATTCTAATATGACTCATAGCAATTTTAATAGTTAAGAAAATTGCACATCATGTTTTCCTTAAGAGATTTCATTACCCTCTGTTGGTGATTGAATTCTTATATGACATTTTGGTCAACTAGAAAACATGTTTGACATTATATGAGTTATTACATTAGAATCTAGACTAATTACCGCAAAATTGGTAAACGACAAACTAGTATATTTTATCTAGTTGTTTTGATTTGACCAATTAAAGGTGCTACACACCATTGTGGGGATAGTAGACCTATTAAGGAAGAAATTGCATGCTCAATTTTTCAAGTTAATAGCATGATGGATGATTCATCATCTACAAAGTAGAATACACTCTTTTATTACCTAAGTAATTGTTACGAATGGTCTTACAAAGGGGTAGCAACGTAATAGCACGCTATTTTCACTGGTTAATGAAACACTTACAATGTTGTCAAATCCAGTGGGAGTATGGTGTATTACTGAATAAGACATTATTGTAACGTTGTCTAATTCAGTGGGAGTTACAAGATTTGTCATCTTGGTAGTAACTCAGATTATTTCTAGATTTTCTTGAAATAATACATTACGTTCAAAAATGTAGACATTCATATTCTCAAGGATAGTCGTGAACGTTTCCTTGATAATTAAGTGCTCCTACATCTACTTGTAATGCTTATATATCTATGACACTATCATATTGTTCACATAAACAAAATGCAAGTCGTGTTGTTTTTGTGCTATATGGTGTTGTTCTATGCACAAGTGGGAGAAGCATTTATTGTGTGCAAAGGAACAACACATACAAATATGATTAATGGATTCTCTTGATCGTAAGGTAAGATATTAACGTTCTAATAAGATTGTCTTGCTTAAAGAACATGTGTCAAGATTATAGCATAGACTACTTTTATGTCTTATGTCATTTTAAAATATAGAAACACTTGAAGTTACATTTTAGTTTAAGTGAGATCTTGGCTAGATTGTAATCTCAAGGTAAATCTCCACTTGTCGTGGGATCGGGCGTGGATGTTTTTACAGTTTCTTAAGTTGGACACTTCATGGAATGACATAAATAAATAAAGTAATTTAATACTATCTTGAATATTTATGTATTTTTAGAATGACATAAATAGATGGAGCAGTATATTAACTTGAAAATTAATTAATTGAAACCACTGCGTGGTGTTCATGATAACTTTAAATTATACATGGTTATGTGTTTCTTTGTAAAATCACAAACATGAAGTCTTTTCATTATTATAAAGACTTATAATATAAAGTAAGATATTTTAACTGTTATGTCTTTTGACTTGGTCAAAGAATACTCATGTTATAAAGCATGCAATTGGCTTAAATATTCTATTATATCATTAAGTTGTCTTAGTTGGTAAAATAGGTAAGCCAAAAGAAATATGTTTATCTTATATATAGTTAGATTGTCTTACAATATTAATTCTAATGAAATACTGTATGTATATGAAATGTCCAGTTAGAAGAATCAAACAATTGTTATATTGTTTGATTGAAGATAACTATATCTTCTTTTCTTCCAAAAGTTATCAAGGTTAGAAAATTGAGTATTGATTGGATATACTTAATAAAACTCAAACCTAGAAGATTATTAAGACACCATTTTAGTATGGAATGTAATGAATCACATTGAGTCTTATATTAAAGTTCTAATTTGTTAAAACTACTTATGGAGTAGGTTATTAATGAACAAGATTTATGAACTGTTAATGTGATTTGTAATATCCCAAAAGAAAACAATTTGGTGTTGTTCTAAATGCTAAAGTATTTATAGATAGTCTTTAAATTACAAAAGCAAGTGGGAGTTTTGTTTAGATCTTGAAGAGATTAAATTACAATAACAAAACACATAATCTTCTAAAATACACTAGTAAATATCTTGATGAGGTCAAATATGATAGACCTCAAGATGGTGGAATTCTCATTCATAGATCCGTAAGGATTCTCAGATAATTGATTGATGTGCTGAGATATATGAGTTGCAGAATTATGGTAAACCTGTTAATCATGATGATGCATTTACCTAATATTGAATTGTGGTAAATTATTCATACTATGAATGACAAGATGCTGTTCATAAAGATAATCAACTTTGGAAACTTGGTTTATCTTAATAAAGATGAGTTTCTTCAAAAAGAAAGAAAATCCTAGTGGTTTAAATCTTTGTGTAGAAATCATATGGACAAAATGTACATGTGTTTAATGCATGACTTGTGACAAGATTATTAATCACACTTAAGCAATTAACTGTGATTGAATATTCTTTCCTTGGCACATTAAATATATAATGATTATAATTGTCATACTTATTTTCATTAATATGAAAAATGACAATTGAATATTAAAACTATTTCTTGTGTGATTGCTTTTGCGAGGACGATAAGTAATGCAAATGAGTTTTATGAATTCACATAATCTTTGAAAATGTACAAACTACAAGAATCCATGAATGGATATATGCATGCATCTAGGAGATGATTCTTATGTTTAACTATTAAATCCAAGTTTTGGTTTTAAATTAAAATAAGATAATTTCTAAGTATTCCTGAAAGCTAGTGGGAGTATTATGTTTATTTTCTTTAAATCTTATATGTTGTGGGTAGTAACATTCCATCTAAGATAAATGTTAGTTTAATTTGGAATGGAACTTCACATGAAAGATTTTGACAATAAGACATACAACCTTGGAATATATGTTTATTATGAATAAACACGTGCGGATGAATAAATGAGTCTAATAGAACATGATATATCATTTGGAAATGGATATGTAGAACATGAATTAAATCTTTGTTTGACATATGGATTTTTCATGTACATCATGTTATTGTTGTATCATGCTTGAATGCAAGATGATTTGACAACATTGATATCTAATGAAGTTATTAGATAACTAGTGTAATGAATATTCTAATGGAATATGTTTGAATCTAGAATTACATTCCTCAGCCTGGATTTGCTCTCAAAATTCTATGGATGAGCAATACAACAATTGTTGTGAAATTGTCATAGCTGACAAACTTGAAAGTTTGAAGGCATCAAACATTACACTATAGATATTGAAGTTTACGAAATTTTTTAAAAAGCATATTGTTTTTTGTATACAATGATGCTGGTTTAATTGAGATGACACTCAATACTAGTCATGGGAGGATTTCATCCTTGTTGATGGCCATGCGAACTAGTTGTGCTCAACTAAGAGCATAGTTGCATTATATAATAAAGAATAAGAATACTTTAAACTTTAAAATCTTTGAAAGTTTGATTGTCATAAATTAGTGGTTGAGGATGTCACACACTTTATGAAATATTATGTGGCAATATCAAGATATTTTGAATGCACACATACAAGAACTTCACTAGTTGAATTCTTGAAATAAGTATTCTCAAAATTCCAATAGATCAAAGTTAGTTGAAAATATGCCTTGTCAACAAGTATGATTGTCATTACTTGATGCATAATTCATTAACTAGTATTATCATGCATTGATCTATTTAGTATTTGGATAAGAGATGTTTTGAACAAATATTATTTAAATGAAATAAAATATTGGTTATGTTTATTTTCATTTTCTTAATATTATATCCTATATTTGCATGTTTAATCCGTGAATAACTTATGTTATTCTAAAAGTCCGTTGTCGATCAATGATGTGGGAATGTCATTGAATTAAGACAAATCTGAGTTTTGGTAGAATATACTTTAAGTATATTGATGCGTAGGACATGCCAAATTCACATGATATTCAATGAATTCAATATAGGACAGATCCCAACTTTACATGATGATACTTTATGGATCTTTGTCATTAAGTATATCATGAAGTGTTTATCCTCAGACTTGAGATACCAGATAACTGATATGAATGTAGTGCATTTGTGTAAGATAGTCTAACGCTATCAGTAACTGGTAGTTATAAGGGCTATTTTCAGAAGTGTTACAAAGTTCATGAGTTATGTTTGTAGTCAAGAGAATTTGTTCCTTTGAATTTGTTTCAAAGCATAATACTATATTTGGGCCCCTCGTAGGATTGGCAAGATGTTTGTAAGGCCTTACCCAATATCTATCTGGAATACGTTCAGATGATTTGGTAATCTTGTTCAATCAAATACAACGAGAAACAGAATATTAATTTATGAAATGACTTGATCCATATTCATAGTTAATGTAGTATTAGTAACAAAAGGATAAGTAAAAATGATGAATCATTAAATGGTTTTTTCCAGGAGACCATGCTCAATTCGATCTGGGGGCATTGGCGTGTTAAAGCTAGACTAACCAATGTCATTACTATATTAAGTAATATCCAAGTGGGAGCTAAAAGGTTTATGGATAATTATTAATATTAGTATGACCGGATTCGAACTCGAGACTTCGGGATTGCACACATTACGTATGAGAATCAATGTATAAATAATTAATATATAAAATGTTATATTTAATTATTTGATCACGAAATAAATACTTAATGATATTTAATATTTGACGAGTTTTGATTATCGGTCATTAAATGTCAACGGGATATGAAGAAAAGTTAACAAGTCAAGAGAAGGTTTTAGGAATCCTATTTTGGGCTTGTGTTTGGCCGAAAACTATAGAATCCCACATCGGATACTATAGCAATCTTGACATCTACCATAAGGATATAAATAACATCCCCATGTATTCATCCTTAGGGACACTAGATTTCAATAGAAGGCCAAACTTCTTCTTTCTTCCCTCTTGTTCTTAGGTCGACGAAGCAAAACCCCATGTAAGGGATTTGCGAGTGACCTTGAGCATAACAAATGTGTTTGGTTAATCTATTGTGATCAAGAACCTAGCTTTTCTCATTGATTCGTTACTAATACGTGTGTACAAGAACGAAGAGCAAATACACTTGTGTTTGCATTTCTTGGGTATTCGACTTTTGATGTGGTCAAATTATATAAACCCTAATTTATTAGGGTTTAGGGTTTCTTGGTCGTTGATCTTAATTTGGGGCTTTCATGAACCCTAATTGCATTGATTCACAAAAGGTACGCATATACTTTTAATTCGGTTAATTAATTTACAAGTATTATTCCTATTACTTCCGCTGCATGCTTTGATGATGTTTACTTGTTTTATATAATTGTTATGATTAGTAAAACCCAAAAAGAATGAACTAGTATGCAATATTATCAAGTAGACAATTGCAAAAATAAATATCAACAAAACCTGGGAAAGTGATTATATATTAATACCAAACATATTACAATCACATAAACATACTGCTGAATTGGATGAAAGATTTGAGTTAGGCATCTTTTACAATGGTTGTTTTTTACGTACTAATGTAAGGAACTGCAGAAACATATATCAAAGTTACTGCCAATGTTCATTTGATGGTTAAAGTAATTACTCATTAAGAAGAACATACCATTTTTTTCTCGAATGAACACATCACTATACTTGTTTTTTGTTTTTCCATTAACGTATTCTTCAGTTTGTTCCATTGCTATGTTCCTGTATCCATCCAAACAAGCCAAAATACCTATGTAATGAATGCTTGTTTAGTACCGGTTTGTGCCAGTAATGTGAAGCATGTTAATACAAATAAACCGTAAAAACGTTTATTTATATTTTACGATCTTCTAATTTTTTGTCGATAACAAACGCAAAATCATTTTAACGAAACAAATAAAATACGTAAATGGTTTGAGCCAATAGTTTACTAACACACTTACGTTTTCATACAAAACGCCAAACAAGTAATAGTGTTTACATTTTATAGAAATGCATATATATAACAACCAGTGTTTACATAATGGGTATATATATACATACTTAGTATATATTGTAATGGGTAATGTAATGGGTAAGAATCTAAGTACTTGACCATTAACTAGATACATTGAATGTAGTTGGGTAAAACCCAAAGTCCATGACCCATACCCATGGAGCATGATCCATAACCCATGACCCATTGCATGACATCATGTGTGAAGTCATATTGGGCATTATCCATAACCCATGGAGCTAATCCATGGGCCGTTGACTAGATATATTGCATCTTCTAGATACGTTGTATCTATTTGGATACCCATGATCCAAAGTCCATAACCCATAACCCATGATCCATGACCCATAACCCATTTAGGAGGAGCGTCCTACGGATCCCCAGGAATACACTGGACGGATCCCTCAAGCAAGGGATCCGTGGGATCCACGGGATAGTAGTGTTTTTTGCCTATAAATAGTGAGCCATTTCTTCATTGTAAGTTACCACTTTTCACACACATTCTCTCTTAGTGTTATAAACTCTCTAACCTCAGATCCAAAGGATCTTTCTATGTACTTTTATGTTTGTATGATTCTCTAGGTTCCTCTTAAAGGTGAGATCACCACCTCTAGAAGTCGAGAAGGCTCAAGTCCATGGGTTGCCAAGCTTCGTCATCATCAATACTACTGATGTTATCTTGTTGATAGTTCTTTCCTCTCTCATTAGAAGTGTTGTGTTGAAGACATAGGTGAAAGATGTCTAAAGGGTCAAGTCGAAGGCATTAGTGAAAGGTGCCGAAGATTCGTGTCAAAGGCATTAGTGACGGGTGCCGAAAGTCACGTGTCAAAGGCATTAGTGAAAGGTGCCTAGGGTGTACATTCGATATGATGCATCGATGTAAAAGATAGATTAGTTTGGGTCAAAGGATATTGATATCCTTGTTGATGTTGTAATAAGGAGTGGATCTCCTTTGGGATAGGTGTTGTGTAGTGTTGGGTAGTAGTTCCTCCTTTGCAATGGAACTCGGTATCTAGCCTTGTACCGGATAAAGTGTAGGCGACGTTGTGATAGCTTTGTTTCTACCTCGTGGAAGAACCTGGTGTCTAGCCTTGTACCGGATAAAGAGTAGGCGACGTTGTGAAGGCTTCTCCGTGATAAGGATTTAAAACATACACTTTTAAGGGGTCATTTAAGCCCTTAATCGGCCACTTTTATATCCGTTACTACTTAATTTCGTTCATTTTCACTTTTTAGGTCTCTTGGGAGCAAAATGCTGGAATGATGCGTTTTTGGATGAAAAGGAGTGAATATATGAAGGAAATGGCTAAGTCAAGATCAAGACACTCAAGCTGCTGGAATTACACCTGACGGCGTCCCAAACAGAGGGCGACGCCGTCCCTCTCTACTTAATTAAATTTGTGACGACACAGTAGCGTTTTTGCTATTTTACACCTGACGGCGTCAGGCTTTAAAGAGTAAGGGCGTCACGAAGACTTTTCTTCTCAGACGGCCTAAATCCAGATTCAGACGTCGTCACTGCTGAAGACTGACGAAGTCATAACCACAACGTGACGCCGTCCCAATGATGACTTGGCCAAGACGAAACCCTAATGACGGCGATCTGACGGCTCCCAACTATAAGGTGACGCCGTCGCAGCTGTAAAACTATATATAGAAATCGAATTTTCAGAATTTTGAGAGGTAGAATTGTGGAGTAAAAACCTAAAACGATTGTAGTCTGGTTTGGACAGTATTTTAGGGTTCTCATACCATATTTTACATTAAGATAAGTAATTTACTTCATTGATTTCATTATGTCTTTGATTGAATGTGTGTATGCTTGCGTGTTTAACATGTCCGGCTAAATTTCTTGTGTGTTTGCTTAGATCTATGAAACCTAGTTATTAATTATTGATTGGTTGTCTCTTATCTTAATTGTAATTGGCTTAGGAATGCACTAGGCTATCGTTTTGTTTTTAATGCTTGAGTAATCTTTGTGAACCTTAGTTTATAGTCACTTAGCGGAATTGTAGACTAAACATCCAAATATAACCTTAGAGTTAGTTTATGAATCCTAGAGATTTCGTAGGCAATAACCTTAAGGTAATCTCAAAGAGTTAGGGATAAAAGCATACCCTACGACCTTAGAAAACACAACGCGTTAAGAATAAGGACGTGACAATTCAACCACCAATAAAAGATAACTAGGGAGTAATAGTATCTAGGTAGACACATTTTTAATTATCATACGAGCACACATAAAAAAGACATAGCTACCGATTAGTTTAGATAATTAGATAGTAGAAGTAATCGGTAGAAGTACCAAACCCCAAGATTTTACCCTTAGCTTTATAAAAAATTATAAAAAGATAAAAAATAATCTTCTTCAACCTCAAACCTTAGCGTAGTACATCTCTCACTAGCATTCCTATTCCCTAGAGAACGATATCAATACTCGAGGCCTACCTAATACTACACTACAACGATTAGGTTCACTGCCTAGGGTGTTGAAAAACTTTCTCGACGAAAAGGAAGTTCCTTTGACCCCGAACGCGTTATACGCGCATCAAGTTTTTGGCGCCGCTGCCGGGGAATTGAATAGCTAGTTAGATTTCTATATCGTTTAGGTTCTCTTGCTTGATTCCTATCAAGTAAGATTTTTTCTCATTTTTAGCTTCCTTATAGTCTATCCATCTTCTTCGTGCCTTTGTTAGTAATCCCATCACTTTTCATCATAGAAGGTGATAACCCGCCACCACTCATCGACCCACCAATTATTGACCCGCCAAAAGGCCGTACTCTTGGTGAATACTCTAGACCAAGCCACCAAGGCTATAGGAACACTATTGAGCTCCCCGATCAAGTTCAAATGATAACATCTAATAGTCCTGAATATTAAGTGTCAATTTCTCTCGATAATGCTCGTATTTTATATCATTTATATGGATTTACGCTTGTTTTCCTCTATATTTCACTTTCAAGTAAAATACGAGCATTGGAGCTAAGAGACGCGGATTTGGAGAGTTTATTGAAGATTTATCATAGTATGCTTACTTTGAAGAAGTTACGGCGTAACTCCTCTCTCACATTATGCCGTAACTAAGGCGTGGCTCAGAAAACCAACTCAACAGCAGATTACGGCGTAACTCTCCCAAAGATTACGACGTAACCAAATAGGTCAAATGAGGTTCCGCGCCGCTGCAAGCTACGCCGTAACTATTCCATTAATTACGGCGTAACCAAGATTTATTGAAGATACGGCGTAACCCCTTTCATAGTTACGCCGTAACCAGCATTATTAGTGCAAATTACGTAGAATTGTATGTTACGACATAACTCTTATAATTAGTTACGCCGTAACCAGATCTGGCCTATAAATACCCCACGATTTCCAGCATTTCAAAGCATCCCGTTTTCACACACAACATTCAGAGAACGTGAGAAGAAGTTGAAGGCAAATCTAGAGGAGCATACGGAGCTATCTCCAAGGGAGAAATCACTCCCCTATTATAAGAATTATCTTTTTATCTTTTCTTTACTTTCAATTTATGTATTTCGTATCGTTAAACATTGAATCGATTGTTATAGTTAATATGAGCGGCTAAGCACCTCTAGGTGCTGGCCTAGTTATGATTCCTTAATTGTTTTGTTTGTGTTTATATTGCTTCCGTATAATTATTTCTAAGTGTATGCATGCATAGTTTGTTGGTAGCTACCCTTGTTTCGGTAGTTTTGAATGGCAGTAGAGGCTAGTTACTTAGGAGATATGACCAACTGACCCTAAGTAAGTAGACTGAGACTGGAAGGGTAAGATATGACCAACTGACGACTCTTTCTACTTGTGCGATTTGACCAACTGATCACCTACCGTTTGGATGAACTTAAGAAGTAGAGGGTGAGTGTTTAAGATGCTAGCGCCCGGGCACTCATTATTATGAATCTAGCATGTAGCGGTACTTAATGACTTGGCTTAGGGGACTAAGAACAACTGGACTTATGACGGGGCACCTGATTTCTCTAGTGGGACCCTTTGCTGATAGGTTAGGACGAACTGACCAAATGCTGTCCTAGCGACTTTGACCTCACCAGAAGTAATTGGAAGTAATTTGACGTAAACACTACTAATTAGGATGATTAACTAGGTTAGCACCCCTCTACTCTATTGATCACAACCCTCGCCTTTATTTGCTTTATTAGTTAATTATATCAAAATCATAATAAAATCTGTGACACCTAGACTTAGTTTAAATCCGCACGTATAGCTCTTGGGACGACCTCGGTTTTACCGAATGCTACACTACACACGACCGGGTATACTGCCCATTAGTGCATTAGGGTTGACCATAGGTATAACGAGTAATTATAAATATTAAAACCTGGTCAGTAAAACCTGCATCAAGTTTTTGGCGCCGCTGCCGGGGAGTTATAATAGGATTATCGTTAAGTCTTTCATTTCATTTTTGTTTTAAAATTTTCTCAATTTCTCACGATCTATTTTCAAGTTTCAAGAACCATGGAAGTTGTTAACATTGATGACCTCACTCTTGAGGAATATTTGGCGTTAACTAGAAATGAATAAAGACCAGGGATCGTTAGGCCAGCCATCGCCGAAGATGCTCAATTCGAGATCAAACCTCAATTTATGAGAGAACTGCGCAAACCCTTTTTCTCGGGAAGCATTACCGATGATGCTCACGAGCACGTAGACAACATAGAATACATTGTCAGCCTATTCAAAATTCCGAGAGTCTCAAACGATGTTGTCATGTTACGTGTGTTCCCTATTTCTCTCACTGGAGCTGCTAAAAGATGGGTTGATCGATTACCTGCCGGAACAGTCAACACTTGGCCTCCCCTTAAAAAATATTTCATTCAGAGATACTGTCCTCCATCCAGGACTGCTAAGCAATTAGAAGAAATCCATAACTTCAAGCAGGAGGGTGATGAAACATTGTACCAAGCATGGGAAAGATACAACGAATTATTATGCAAGTGCCCTACTCACGACCTCAACATCCAGCAAAAGGTGATCGTCTTTTACAAAGGTCTGAACATCTCCTCAAGGCAAATGATCGATTCTCAAGGACCAATACCTGGAATGACTCCAACATTGGCTCTTGAAACTATTCAGAAGATGGCTGACCACTCTCACAAATGGCACAATGGAGGGAACAATCGAAGTAAGGGTGGAAATATGGAAGGCCTTGCAGCAATAAACAACAAATTAGAAAGTCTCGGAAGAGACATGAAAAAGATCAAGGAGAATGTGCATTCCATACAAGTTGAACGAAATGAACACAATTGCGCTCTCCCTACTAAGGAATGCTCATCCAACGAGGAAGTTAAAAGGATTGAAGAAGTGAAATATGGAGGTGGAAGTCCTTTCAACGGATACAATGGTAACGGGGCCAGATACCGAGAAAAATCCCCAGGGTTCAATACAAGAATCGACAACATTCCTCCTAGACCAAACCTTGAAGAAATAATGCATAAACATATCGAGGAATCTACAAAGAAAAGTGATAGACTCAAGGAATGGATGGTCAAGGTAGAAGAAGACACCAACATGAACTTGAGAAACTAAGATGCCGCAATTAAAAACCTCGAAACTCAAATTGGGCAATTAGCTAAAAATCTTGAGACCAGTAATGACAAAGCCATTGCTTGCAAAGCCATATTTGCACAAGATAAACCGAAGAAAGAACAGTGCACCTCTTCTGTCACCAATGATCTATCCGGGATTAACTACCTAAAAGAAGATGATAAATCGGAAGACGACGAGGACCTGCCAAGCCAACTTCCTGAAAAGGAGCACTATCAGGAAAGTTTTCTTCTTCCATGCACTATCAGTAATCTTAAAATTCCCGCATTAGCTGATTTAGGGGTTGGGGTAAACCTTATTTCTACCACATTGTTTGATAAAATAAAACTTACCAATTTAAAAGAAACAATAATGATGATTGAAATGGCTGATTCCTCTAAAGTTGTACCTAGGGGAGTAGTTAATAATGTTCTCCTGATTTTGTGGTTATTGATATGGGGAAACGGGAGACTTACAACTTAATTGTTGGAAGGCCTTTTCTGGCCACTTGTCGAGCACATATAAAGGTTTTTGAAAAATAAATTTCTTTGGGAACTAAAAAAGAACGAATCACTTTCAGCATGAAAAAACAATTAATTCCTATGTTAGAAATTTCAAATAAAGTTGATGTTGTCAACATTCCATCGCTCGACCCACCTCTATGTTATAATCTCAGTACTAACAAACGTGGAGGAAATTTTGATAGTAGCGAACAGGAACAGGAAAAGATCCTCTCGATTGAGGGGATTAAGGAAGCTCCAGATCCTAACAAACATGATTGCACCCCTATATTGACAGAAGATAACGAATCAATGAAATCATGGCCCTCGTGTAACCCTTTTCGTGAATTTTGTGAGGGAAGGGTGGATGAATGGACGTGCCCTCACAAGATTGAGAGACACAATATAAAATTCGGGAAATTATCTTTTGAAGATTGGTATAAGGTAAGATTTGGAGACTCGGAAATCAATGCAAGATTAGTAAAACAACTGAAATGCAATTACAATAACTATCACCTTATTGATATAATGACCAATAATGAGAGATCAAACACAAGTGCAAAAATTGATCCTATAGCAGAAGGTGACGACTACGGAAAATCATTTTTATCGTTTAATGAGTGGCTCACACAAAAATTTGGAACATGTAGCATCGAAACACAGCGAGAAAAAAGGTTTCTGTCGAATGGATGAATGATTGCCGCCAATTAATGGAGGAAGTTGGCCTAGTTTAAAGGCCACCTGATAAGGATTTAAAACCTACACTTTTAAGGGGTCATTTAAGCCCTTAATCGCCCACTTTTATATCTGTTACTGCTTAATTTTGTTCCTTTTCACTTTTTAGGTCTCTTGAAGGCAAAATGCTCGAATGATGCTTATTTGGACGAAAAGGCGTGAATATGTGAAAAAATGGCTAAAGTCAAGATCAAGGCATTAAAGCTGCTGGAAGTGCACCCGACGGCGTTAGAAACAAAGGGAGGCGCCGTCCCTATATTTGTGATGGCTCAGGAGTGAATTTGCTATTTTGCACCTGACGGCGTCAGGCTTTGAAGAGTAGGGCGTCACGAAGATTTTTCTCCTCAGACGGCCTAGATCCAGACTTAGACGGCGTCATGACTGAAGGCTGACAGCGTCACAACCACAACGTGACGCCGTCCCAATATTGACTTGGCCAAGACGAAACCCTCATGGCGGCGATCTGACGGCGTCACATTTAAAAGGTGACGCCGTCGCAGTTGTAACTCTATATATAGAATTCGAATTTTCAGACTTTTAGAGAGGTAGACTTGTGGAGTAAAAATCTAAAACAATTGTAGTCCGTCTAGGAAAGTATTTTAGGGTTCTAATACCCTATTTTACATTGAGATAAGTTATTTATTCCCTTGATTTCAATATGTCTTCGATTGAATGTGTGTATGCTTGCATGTTTAACATGTTCGGCTAATTTACTTGTGTGTTTACTTAGATCTATGAAATCTAGTTATTGAATATAGATTGGTTGTCTCTTATCTTAATTGTAAATTGGCTTAGGAGTGCTTAAAGTCATCGTTGTGTTATTAATGCTTGATTAATCTTTGTTGAACATTAGTTTATAATTACTAGGGGAATTGTAGGCTAAAAATCCAAAGAAAACCTTAGTGTTAAGTTTATGAATCCTAGAGATTTCGTAGTCATTAACCTTAGGTAGCTTCAAAGAGTTAGGGATAAAAGCACACCTTACGACCTTAGAAAACACAACGCGTTAAGAATAAGGACATGACAATTCAACCATCAATAAAAGATAACTAGGGAGTAATAGTATCTAGGTAGACACATCTTTAATCATCATACGAGCACACTTCAATAGACATAGACTACCCCTTAGCTTATATAATTAGATAGTAGAGTAATCGGTAGAAGTACCACCTCCCAAATCCAATACCCCGAGATCGTACCTTTTAATTTTCTAAAAAATATAAAAAAGATAAAAATAATCTTCCTCAACCCCAACCTTAGCGTAGTAAATTCTCACTAGAATTCCTATTCCCCTAGAGAATGATATCAATCCCGAGGCTTACCCTAATACTACACTACAACGATTAGGTTCACTGCCTAGGTGGTTGAAAAACTTGCTCGAAGAAAAGGAAGTTTCCTTTGACCCCGAACGCGCGTTGTACGTGTATCAAGTTTTTGGCGCCGCTACCGGGGAATAGAATAGCTAGTTAGATTTCCACTTCGTTTAGGTTCCCTTGCTTGATTCCATCAAGTGAGATTTTTTCTCCTTTTTAGCTTCCTCGTAGTCTATCCTCCTTCTTCGTGACCTTTGTTTGTAATCCTATCACTTTTCATCATGGAAGGTGATAATCAACCACCACTTATCAACCCACCACCAAATGACCCGCCAAGAGGCTGCACTCTTGGTGAATACTCTAGACCAAGCAACCTAGGCTATAGGAACACCATTGAGCTCCCCGATCAAGCTCAAACTCCGGCCATGCGATCCGACACCATCCAGTTGGTGCAAAACGGATGTGCATTCCATGGACTTCGTTCCGAAGATCCTAATTAGCATATTAAGGATTTCCTTAAAATCGTCGATTCCATCGACCTCGATGCTACTACTCGGGAGACCACGCGCTTGCGTCTCTTCCAATTCTCTCTACGGGACCAAGCTAGTAATTGGCTTAAGCGACTTCCCGCCGGCTCCATCTCAAGTTGGGATGATCTCACTACTCGTTTCCTTGCCCAATTTTTCCCACCGGGGAGAACTACTAAGCTTAGGAATGAAATCTTGATGCTCCAACAATGTCAAGGTGAATCTCTCTACGAAGCATAGACTCGATTCAAGGACTTTCTCCATAAAGTCCCTCATCATGGCATTGATCTTTGGTTTCAAGTCCAAATCTTTTATGATCATGTCAACTTCTCAACTAAGCAATCCATCGACCAAGCGGCCGATGGTAAACTTAGTGATCTCACCGAGGAAGAATCGTGGGGTACAATAGAGGACCTTGCTCTTTATGACAACGAAAGTTGGAATGACCCCCTTGAGTTGCCCAAAATCGTCAAGTCAATCTCCTTGCCTCCCATTGACTCACAAACTTCCGATCGTAGGATGCTCGAGCTTGAAGATCAATTCAAATTCCTAATGAGCTCTTACAAAAATCCTAAGTCTTCAAGCCAAGTGAACAAAGTCTCTTCCTTGTGTGAGCTATGTAGTGGTCCTCATGACACTCATACTTGCACAAGACTCCCTGAACAAGCTTCCGTTGACTACGCATCCTCGCATACCAATGGAATGGGAGGAAGATTCCCTACAACACCCAGAACTAGGACTTTCAATGATGCCCAAGAAGCATGGAAGGGTAAACCCGACTTCTATTGGGGATAAACCAAAGAATTCACCTCTAATGATTTCTCATGGCCTCCTCTCACGGCCCTAGCCAACATAACATAGAAGGGATGTTGCAACACCTAGTTACATCACAAGAAGCTCAAATAGCCAAGCTTTCGGACCGCTTTAACCAACAACAAGCCGAGATGGATAGGAAGATTGATAACCTTTTGAAAGCCATGACCAATAATGATAGGAAGACCACCGAAAAGGTTAATGCCATCTCGACTCATTCTCCCGAAACTTCCGGTGTGAAAATTAAGGACCCAAGTAAGTTAGCCAAGAACATTCAATTCGTCAATACCATAACCTTAGTGAAATCTAATAGGACTAATGACGAAGCGAACCATGAGACGATACTTGAGGTTAGTGAGACTCCTAAGAATGAATCGACCGATGAAGTAGATGAAGTAGGTAATGACTATTTCACTAAGTTTCCTACGGAAGAGGAACTCTGTCGCCACCCACACTTAGTGCGCGACCTCCGTCACATTTATGTTAGGAAAAGCCCTAGGATCAAGTTTGGGAACCCTTGGAATCTCAACATACCATGTTGCATAGGAGATCTATTCGTGGCAAAGGCCTACATTGACCGCAAGTCCCCAATAAACATCATGACTAGCACCTACTATAATTGGGTGATGAAAAATCCTATCCCAACTAGGCAAGATCCCGATAATCCTAGAGTCAGATGTAATTTCCTTGGTAGAGTTAAGAGATTGCCCGTCTATGTAGGTAGTTTCAAGTATCCTACGGATTTCATAATTGTGGATGATATTAGTACGACCATAGATCCTATCTTTTCCCACGTAATTCTAGGAAAGCCTTTCATAGAGAACACCGGGATGACTTATGATCCGTCGTTAGGAATAGTGAGATTCAAGGATGAGACCGATGACATAGCTTACCAGATGCCGTTTAATATTGAGAAATTTTCATCATTATCCAATGATGAAAAAGAACTTAAGCTATCAGTCTACTGTAGGAATGAGGAGGATAAGGATAAGGGAGTATATTATGTGATGGATTCGGGTTCTATAAGGATTGCTTGAAACTAGGACCGGAATATAGAACCGATTGGGGAGAAGATAACTTCTTAGAAAGGTGCATAATAGGGCACTAATATAATATGGAAAACCCCAATAGAGACCATCATGAGAAAGAAGGTGACAGTAATGAAGTCACGTACGGGCACGACTTCGAGTCTAGCTACAAGACTCATAGAATTATGCTTGTCAGTAGTGTGATTTTAGGGATTGAAGCTTGCTCGTGGATGCTTATGCGAAGGCACGACTCTTTTCGTGGGCCTTCTTTCTTTTTGGAGCAAATGTCAGGGAAGTTCTCGTTCTAATTCTACTTTTCTCTTCACCTTTATTTAACGCTTAGTACAAAAGGGACTTTGTACAATTCAAGTGGGGGGACGGGAGTAGAATTGTCTCTTGAACTTATTGCCCTCGTTTTTCTAGTTTATTTTGAAAAATTATGCCATTTTTAAAATTTTGACATGTTTTTCTTAACCTAACTAGATTAGACCTTAGCCGAGCACATTATAACCCTTGATATTATATGGTGAGATTAGCCTTATCTGTTTCCAAATATTTACCCAAAATCCACCAAATTATGAGTGTGTCGGTAGCTTGTAAACTTTAAAACTTGGATTTTACATCATTTCGAGACCATAGACGAGGTATATTGAGTTAGCTTGATGTATTTGGAATTTTCAGTTTAAGAAGGCAGTATTATAAGATTATCACCCAAATTGCCTACCATTGTGCGTCTATCGATTAGTCACCTCGACTTCTCGACCCCCATGTTAAACCCTTTGTTGCACTCACCTTTAGTGCAAGATACCCCTAAATACACCCTTTTGAGCCATTCCTTTCATTTTTTTCACCCAACATATTATTTGATATACCATTACACCTTAGCCTACCCTGTAGTCTTTATTTGTAATTGGGAAGTCATCATTTACCTAAGTTCAAGGTTCAAGTGGAAAGGTTCAGGAATCACGCTCTCGTCGACGACATATCCTTAAAGATCATTGAAGACCCCCCAAAATTCTCATTGTTCATCTCAAGTGGGGGGATGTTATGTTAAAAAAAATGATGAAGTGATTCGGAAAAAAAAAAAATAAAATGAAAAAATTATTATAGTTATTGTTTTCATTTGTTTGTAAAGTGCGATGTTATAAGCACTATTGTTATGAGCTTAATATAGATTTAGTATCGAGGAGGCCACCTCGGTCACATTTGAAGAATGAAGTTGAAAGTGTGCCCATCATGAAGTCCTCTAATGGCACATCTACCTGATTATATCATGATCCGGTTTCTTGACTTCGAAACTTGAACTTTGGGCAAACGGTAAGTGGTGATGACTTAGTTGTAGATTTAGACTATTTGCTTGATTTTGTTTTACACCAATTTTATCCATGTCTTATCCTACCCTTAGTCATGAAGTGTGTCTAGGTGATGTAGCGAGCAATCTTTGGTGTCTTGGCCATGGATTTGGTCATGTATCATTGATTTTTTCCACTTCGCTGTGACATGTTAGTAATGACAAATCACCCTTAACCTTTGTCGTGTCTACCCATATTGCCTTCGAGAATTTTTTTGTCCTTAACTCTAGTGGTGGAGATTTGTGTAACCGCCAAGCTTATGATAGAATACATGCTATGACTAAGGACGTGACAATTCAACCACCAATAAAAGATAACTAGGGAGTAATAGTATCTAGGTAGACACATTTTTAATCATCATACGAGCACACATCAAAAAGACATAGCTACCCATTAGTTTATGTTAATACAAATAAACCGTAAAAACGTTTATTAATATTTAGCGATCTCTTTGTGTTTTGTTGATAACAAATATAATGTTATCATAAGTAAAACTATAAGGATACATGTTATTTTTGTAAAGCATCTACATATAGGCATTTAATACAAATTGTTGTAATAACTCATTTGTTGTGATAGTTTATTAGGATGGGTAAAAACCACAACCCATGACCCATACCCATGGAGCATATCCATAACCAATGGAGTTAACCCATACCCATTGACTAGATGCATTGCATCTATTAGATACATTGTATCTACTTAGATACCCATGGTTCAAACCATAACCCATGACCCATGACCCATGACCCATAACCCAAAAACCCATGGGCAAAGAGGAGCTTCTCATGGATCCCTGGAGTTACACTAGACGGATCCCTCAAGCAAGGGATCTGTGGGATCCGTGCAACAATGGCAAGAATTTTCCTATAAATAGAGAGTCATTTCTTCATTTTTTACTTACCCCTCTTCTTACTAACTCTCTCATATATTCTTACACTCTTCTAACAAAAGGTCACTTTATCTAGAGAGTTGTTCTTCTTTCTTGTATTGTGATTCTCATATAGGTCCTTCTCTAAGGCGAGATCACGAGCATTCTACAAGTCATACAAGCAAGGGGTCTTTGATTGATTTGTTCCTCCACAAGATTTCTATAGCGAAGATCTTGTATTTCATATTTCATATATTTGTTGTGTTATAGTAGTGTTGGTTTGGTCCTTCGTGTTACAGACTCGGTATTTAGCTTTGTACCGGAAAAAGGTGTAAGAAACGTTGTGAAGGCTTCTCCGCCAAGTTGAAGGAGTTTGTTGACATAGTGCTTGAACTCTCGAGTAGGTGACTCGGGGAGTGGAGTATGGCAAGGAAGGTGTCCTTGTAGCCGAACCACTATAAATCGGTTGTGCCATTTCTATCCTTTAATTTACTTACTTTACTTGCATTACTCATAGATCTATACTATCTCCTCATTCATACAATTTCACATAACATTGAATCTAAAAGTTTTTGAAACTAAATTAAAATCGGCAAAACTATTCAACCCCCCCTTCTAGTTTTCCACAATTGGCATCAAGAGCTAAGTTTATAAAAGTTTTAAAGTAAACCATATTTTAAAAGCTTTTCGATCACTATGGGTTCTGAAAATTACAAGGAAGGGCAATCCATGCAACGACCTCCACTTCTTGAAACTAATGGTTTTATATATTGGAAAAATAGATTCAAAATGTATGTGAAGTCTAAAGATATTGATCTTTGGTACATCATTGTTGAAGGCGATTTTGAAGCCACTGCAAAAGATGAAAATGGAAATTTATTTAACATACCTCATGATAAACTTACCGATGATATTAAGAAAAAGCTTTCCAAAAATAGTGAAGCTAAAATGGTTTTATATAACGCTTTACCCAAAAAGGAATTCGAAAGAATTTCCATGCTTAAAACCTCTAAAGAAATTTGGAATTCTTTAGTTGTAAATCATCAATGTAATCAAAAGGTAAAAAAAAATAAAATTGATTTATTTGTTCAATAATATGAACAATTTTCTATATCGGATGAGGATAATATAGATCATTCTTTTACTAACTTTAATACTATAATTACATCTTTACAAGCACTTGATGAATCTTTCTCTACCGTAATCATGTTAGGAGATATCTAAGGGCACTTCCATCCAAGTAGAGATCTAAGGTGACGGCAATCGAAGAATCAAAAGACTTGTCAATCTTCACCCTTGATGAAATCATAGGCAATTTAAAAGTCTATGAGCTTGTCCTCACTAAAGATTCCGAAGCTTCAAAAGTGAAAGAGAAGCACAAATATATTGCCCTTAAAGCCAAGAAGGTCTCAAGCGAGGAAGAGAACTCCTCTTCAGATAGTGATGACGAGGAGTATGCCATGGCGGTAAGGGACTTCAAAAAGTTCTTTAGAAGAAAGGGAAGATACGTCAAACAACCATATGACGACAAGAAAGGATTCCGGAAAAGCAAAGAGGACGAGAAGAAAAGGGCTAATCGCGCTTGTTTTAAATGTGGGGACCCAAACCACTTTATTAGTAAGTGTCCCAAACATGATGAACAAAAAGCATTCGTGAGCGGTTCGTGGGGAATGAGCGAGGAGGAAGACGAAGAAATTTGTCTCATGGCAAATGACGAGGTATGTCACGAGCACTATAGTAGTTCATCATTAGATGATGATTCATTGCATAATGAATATGATAAACTTTGCAAAATTAGTTTAAAAGTAATCAACGAAAACAAGTTTTTGAAAAACCAAAATCAATGTTTAGAAAAGGAAGTCATTGAGATAAAAGCAAAATTAAAACGTCTAGAAAAGGGGAAGATAGCAAGTGGGGAATGTGAACTTTGCGTTCAACTTCAAACACTTGTTGATAATCTAGACTCTAAGATTGCTAGAATGAATACTAATACTCTAGATATGATATTAGATAGTGTTAAAATAGGAAACAACAAAAAAGGTTTAGGTTTTCAGCAACTTGATGCGTCAACTAGTGAAAACAAAGAAACACGATTCGTAAGAGCAATAGAAAAACAAACCACTATAGTCACGGATCCCACAAAAAGGGAACCGACTAGTGTACAACCAGGGATCCGTAGGTCTGCTGAAGCAAACAGTGGTAATAATATAGCTTCCTCATCTAGAACTGATTTTGTTATTGTTAATAAGAAGAAACCAGCCCATGTTACTATTAGACAACCACCTCCAAGACAAAATCAAAGTTTTACAAGAAACAAAGGTTCATCATTTTTAAAACCGAACACATCTAGGAGACCTAATAATGTTTATCCGAGAAGTAACCATCAAATGAGATGGAATCCAAATATGCAAAATGGATTTCCATTTCAAAACTTAGCACCATGGAACGCATACTCACCTTATCCATATATGTCTAACATGAATGGAATATTTAACACTAATGGACCCATGAAAAATTGGGGACAAAACTTTTTAAGTTAATTGTTTTCTTAGGTGTGCTTAAAGGTCGACCTAGATCCGGATAAGTGGAATAAGGATAGCGGGTGCACGAGGTACATGACCGGCAATAAAGATTTATTCTCCACATATGAATCCTTAAATGGAGGAAATGTGGTATTTGGAAATAGCGAAAGCAAAATCATCGGTAAAGGTACGATTTCGAACAAATCTCTAACCATTAATGATGTGTGTCACGTAGAAAACCTAAAATTTAACCCCTTATGTTAGGAATTAGAAATTCCATAAGGAAGTGTCGGTCACCCCAATTATAGTCTAGCATATGTTAGCTTGTAGCCGTATCATTATTTACGTTATTAAGTAGTCAACTAGTTAGTTGTTAGCTTAGTTATTAGTTTAGTGTAACACCGTGGAGGAAGGATAGGTCTTTACCCACTGTATGCCTGATCCACAGCCCGATAGGAGGGCGAGTAGTCTGTAACTATAAATACCCCTTCCATCCTTGGAAGGGGTGGTGCTTCTTTGATAATCTAGCCTTTTCTTTTTTTGTTTATCTATCTAGAATCACCCTCTCTACTCTCTTCATCTCTCTAACATGGATTTCTTGTTTAATCATCTCCCTAGACCACCCGAATCATCAAACAACATAAAATATACGATCCTACAATTGGCATCAGAGCCTAGGTTTTGATGTTTGTGTTGAGTCGAATGATTTTTTCTTAAAAGCGGCTTGTTTGATACGTGTATGCGGTTTGATGTGGGTTGTGTGAGATTTTGAGGTTGTTTGCTATTGTTTGTTCCATATTGTTGCTGATGTGTTAGATGTTGCAGCTGTTGATGTTGTGTACTATTCGTGGATGTTAATGCTGTTTTATGTTTCTGGTTTGATAACTTGAATTCTGGCATGCTGCTTTGTGGTTCTCGTATGCAATTTGAAGCTATTCAATGTGAGTTTTAAGAGCTGATTCCATGATGCGGTTTGTGTTATGGTCCAGATTCATTGAATCTAAGATGCGATTTGTCTGTTTAATAATTCATGCGGTTTGACTTTTGAGTCAACTGCGATTTGTTGACTTTTTCATGTATAATGCGGTTTGTCTAGATAAAGTCAAAAAGTTAAATGCATTTTGACTCATTGGTTCACATGCGATTTGTTAAGTCAAATCTTATGAGATTTGTCTTAATAGATGCGGTTTGTGTATGTAAAACAAGATGCGTTTTGACGCTGATTTGCTATGCGGTTTGTGCTCAATCAAGTTATGCGGTTTATCTGTTTTGTAAAGCAATTTGATGAAGACAAGGAAATGCTGTGACTTGGTATAAAGATGATGCGATTTGAAGACTAAAGAAGCTAAGTTCACGGCAACATCATCTCAATCATCAAGACTTATCAAGACTACTTAATCATTCTACAATATTACAACCAATGCAGATCTAAAATCACTAGCAACACAGATCAAGCATCACTATCTATACATCAAACACAAAATCTACATCTACACAATCACATCAGCATCAACAAATAGAAGAAGTATCATCTATCTAACATCATAAGGTTTGAATTACAACATGGTCATCATCAGTTCATATCGTTGACATTTAACAAGATCAAGAAGTTAAAGTCAAACAAATCAACAATCTCTAATTAAGCATCAAATATCACAATCTTGATTTGTAATCCAAACAACAAAAAGTTCTCATCTTAAACCAAACTCACATCAAGACTCGAGCAACTTGAAGACTATCGATCTTAAATGATTATTTCTTGTGATCTCAGTTTATTCTTTTCTTGTGGTTCAAACACTAATCTGACTTCAAGAGTCATGTCTCACAATATATAATATCATCATCAATCACGTTTTGAAGATCTGGGCCTCTTATTTAATTTCCGAAACTTTGTATAAAAGGAGTCTTAACAAGATTGTTAAATCCTCGTTCATGTTTCGTTAACATATCAAAAGAAAATGTACGGTTTTGATTTCAGATTTGATTCGAGGGTACTTATTACTACATCAAAGATGCAAGACCCACGAATATACATCCTCATTGATCGGTTTAAACTCAGATTTAAAATAAAAGTGTTAAAGCCAAACGTTTTCTTGATCTCAGTTTTTATGACTCGTGGTTCTCAAAAGAAACACCAAGACTATCAAGAGTCTATAACTCGAATCATTCATATCATCATTGATCAAACGTTTTAATTATATCCGAAGTTAAAGAAATGATCTTAACAAGTTTGTTAATTCATTCCTTTGGTTCGTTATATAATTTAAACATGTCACATAACTCTTTCATCTCCATAACTATTCGAACCATGAAATGATGCTAACAATTGATGTTAGATTGTTTGTCATGTGTTCGTATAAGATTTAAATAAATAGTGGGTCAATCTTTATGTTAACTTACCTTCAACCACTTGGTTTGTTCTCTAAGTGTCTCCCATGTCTCTTGCCATCCATGTGGCTAGACATGACTAAATGGTGCCCAAGAGAATGATAATCAAAATAGGATGTACATATTATCTTGTTTTTCTGAGTTGATTCGTGAAGTTGAAAGGGGGCGGAGGGGTTATGAGAGACTTTTTAGGGTTGAGGTAAATGTAATATGTGGGGTTAGGGTATGTAATCTGTTATTGAGAGGATTTGTAGGAGATGGGGGCGGAGGATAAATATGATTAGCGTTAGGTTTGAGTATTATTTGGGCTGAGTGGGGAAAGGTTGCGTTTTATAACCCGATGTATTAGGGTTTCACTAATTCTTGGATAGGCCTTGTGGACTTACCCGGATATGATTTGAATTCGGGATGGGCCTATTCTTTATCAAGAGATTCTACTTGAGCTGATGTATTCACAATATTGATTGGATTTTGGGTTGTGTGATAACATAATTTGCATACTGGGCTCTACATGGATCCGATTATCTCTTTGAGCTAAAAGTAAATTTTAGTTATCCGATTTCTATGCAAAAGCTTTGGATATTAATTTTATATTAGTCGGACAATGAGTGGTATTCTTGGTATGGTAAAAATTCACGAAGGATACAGATTCACGGCTTGAACGAATTTGTGAACAGAAAATGATGGCTACAAGGTTTTTGTACGGATATTGATTACGGGACTCTTGTGTTGATTATATGGGCTTTGGAGTATATGTATCAAAAGATGGACTTCTCAAGATTTGGAATTGATGAGATTTAATTATGAGATTTGTCGATGTGATTTGATAATGAGATTTGATTGGTTATGAGAGTTGTTGATGAGATTGGGTATGCTGCTGAAATTTGTTGTGTTATGGGGATTGATCTTTTGGTTTATGCATTTTCACAAAATATATTATGTCTCGGCTTGAATTGGTTATTGAACAAAGTTGTCTATGGGGTTGATTGGTTGAGATGTGATCAGCAATTCTCTTGGGATATTCGACCCCACTGAATGCCTATGATACCTCACAGTCTAAGAAAATCTTTCAAGAATCTTCAGCGTACCATGATATTTCAAGATGTTTGCTTATGACAAGAACTTTTCGTACAAATGGTCGTACACGCTAATGATGCTTCCGAAAGTTTGAAACCATCATGGGGGAGAATCGTATACTTTGATGTTTTACGATCAACCTCAGGGGAAAGTAGTGTATACTACTCGACTTAGTATGGTTTGTGAAGTTGTCTACATATGGGGTAAAGAATTATTGATGATATTGTTGATGATGGAGAATGAACCGTTGATGAACTGCTGCATGTTCCCCTAAAACATATATTCACCGAAACCAATGATTGTCATAACACGTTCAAACTAACATTGTTTACGGTTTAGTCTTGATTTTGTAAAATCCCGCGAAAGAATCTATTTCTCGGTTTAAATCATAGATTTGTAAAATCCCGTGACAATGGAAACATCCCGGGGATAGTAAAGCGCATTTCCGGATCTATCTTACGGTTTATTCTTGGTTTTGTAAAATCCCGTGAATGAAACTATTTCTCGGTTTAAACCATAGAATTGTAAAATCCCGTAATGATGGAACCATCCTGGAGAAAGGAAAGTATATATCGAGAACTTATCTGATGATGGTGCTACGGTTTCTACTTCGAAGAAGGGATAAAAGGGAGTACTTCATATCTTGGATGGTTGTTTGGATTTTCTTCATGGCAGTTTGGTTATTTCAAAGTTTTACGGGGTCATGTGCTTTTAACCATGGTCGGGATGAAAACCATTATCATAGTTCACTTAAATCGTCAAAAGAGGCTAGATTTGAGCTTTTAATCAAAAGATGTGACAACGGCGTTAATTCACTATTATTTATTTGAGGTTATTTCAAAGTTTTACGGGGTCATGTGCTTTTAACCATGGTCGGGATGAAAACCATTATCATAGTTCACTTAAATCGTCAAAAGAGGCTAGATTTGAGCTTTTAACCAAAAGATGTGACAACGGCGTTAATTCACTATTATTTATTTGAGGTTGAAGTGAAATATCACGGGAAGTGTACTTAGTATCTGAAGGTATCGGGGATGGTTGGATGAAGATTCTTCAAGATCCTTGTTCGAGCTTATTATCAAAAACGAAGACTTGGAAATCTAGTTATTGTTGGGTGACTTTTCCTTTTATTTTACCCCTTGGGGGAATTGGGCTCTTACCACCATAAAATAACTATCACTTTAAGGAGTTACATTGTAGTGCTCAGTGTCACATTGAATTGTGGATTTTCAAGATGTGATGTACGTCTTATACTTGATGGTTGGTTGGATGAAGAGTATAGAGTCCTTAGAGATTCAATGGGGGATGAACTCTCGGCACCGCTCTTTGTTACATATGTGCAAGTTTAAGTCACGAGTTCGGGTTATTTTACTTCAGGGTCAAATTCATCTTATTGGGTTTTCTCCATCAGCTGTCACGACAAAGATCCTACTGAATGATAATGGGGTTGATTACAAGTTTTGCCAAGAGAGCTGAAAAGAGAGAGATAATGACGTTTGAACACAACAGTTCAAGCCTCGTACTCTAAAGAAAAGAAAAGTGTACGTTTCGGTGCGCTTTATCTTCGGAAGAAGAGAAATCTTCTTATTATGACCATTCTCATCAACATGCTTCATGCTTTTTCCATGCGCTTTCAATTATCAAGTGAACCGGACTACCGTTGATTGTTCTCTTATTCCACTTGATCAATTATAATGACGATGGCGACATCATTTGCTAACTTTGAGGGGAAGAAGTGTGAATAGACTACATTTGGATGATGTTCACTTATTCAATCAAGAATGGCAACTCCGTATGCAATTCTTGAGGGGGAGAAGAAGTGTGAAACTGCTGCATGTTGTGTTATATGAGTATAAATGGTCATACGGCTCCTAACTCATGTAAGAACCGAGCTTCTTCTTATCGGGTCATCTTTACATGGAGTTTCTTATAAAAGCTGTTGGTTGACATCTTCACACGGACTGATGACTTTAATGACAAAGTGCTTCCAGTTGCGAGGCTGATTTCCTTGATGAACATCTTTCTATTCTTGTTTGATTGGGTGGGATTTGAATTAAGGAGATTTGCTATTTACAAGTTAACGGGAATGCATTTGGTGTGAAGAAGATGTTAACTGTCTATTTCCCCATTCGGACAATCTTGAAGAAGGTCGAGTCTACGGTCTGTTTTGCATTTTCTGCTACATGTTAGAAGACTAAAGACGAATTGCATTTAACGATCGAAATACTTCTTCTTATTTCGGGCACTCATCATAAAGATTGTCGGTTTAGGGAAGAGCACTAATTGGGGGAGAGCGAAAAGTCAAGATTCAATCCCTAATTAGATTAGCTCACGTAATTCTTCAGCAAGTTGATTCTCACAAAGATTAAACGTGTTCTTCTCAAAAGATTTCAAGTATCTGGGCTTACAATGAGTTGCTGATTCTGAAGTATCAAAACCAGCAAGGGGGAAGGAGACACGCATCTAAACGCGAGTAATCTTGATGAACTTAATACTTCTAAGTGATTGAAGATATCTCGGGAAGACAAATGTCATTACCGCAGAGAAATTCAAGGTTTGACTCATGGCGTTTAGTGTTCTTATTCCAATTATGTGGGGGAAGAGATGGAAGAGTTAGTTTCTGAAGATAAAATAGGTACACAAGTGTGTGATGATTTTGATGTTATCGCAATCATCAGGGGAGAGAGATTGTGTACATTGGGGACGCTCAGCTATTTCACTTGAGAGCTTAATCAGTGATTCAGAGATATAATCACTTATTCGGGAGTTGACATCCGTAGAGATAATCAGTGATTCGGCCTGCTACTTCAATGTTATTGGTTATTCTCTCTTTGGGCATTCGGGTACTTTGGGTTCTTGAGCTTCATACACTTTCTTCAGGGGAGAGAAAAGTATACATCGGGGTTATTCTTTGGATATTGGACTTAATCTGATACTTCGATGTTATAAGTTTCTCCGTCTTTGAAGTTCATCCATATGTGTATTCGGGTTCATGAGCTTCATTTAAAGAGACTGACTGCATCAATTCATCTACTTGGGGGAAGTGGTCTCTTGAAAACTTTTTGATATGGATCACTTCAGACTTCAATGGAAAAGGAATTTGAGAAGATTGTTTTATGTGTGGGATGATACGTTGCTGTTCTATTGGAAGATATAACTTCGAATGAAGAATATCGATGATTACTCTTAAAAAGAGCAGCAAGATCGATGATAATGGTGTTCTTCTTTGTGCACCTTGCTAAGGCAAGCTTGAAATAGAGCTTCGAATCTGCTCAACATAAGGATTTTCGGTTTGGGGGGAAGCTACCAAAGTTTCACCTTCAGATGGTTCAATTTCTCTCATTCAAGAGCCTCGAAAGCTTTGGGGGTGAATGTTTAAGAGATGACGATTTCTATCTTCTACAACGGGGCTGCTCGATATCCTTATCTCGGTACTCATATCATCATCTTTCTTAAACTATATCATCTACTCTATCTTTGTAAATATCTATCAAAAAAACCAAAATACAAAAATATAAAACCAAAAAAAAGAAAATAGAAAAATATAAAACCAACAAAAACCCATAAAAATCAAAAATTTGAAAAATACCAAAAATATTGTTTTCTAAAGACATGTCTTCTGGTATCGATAATATCTACGGTCTTAGAAATGTCATTCAATAATGGCACGGGACCATAGATGAAGTTCGAGCGGGAGGTGTAAATATTCTTTTTCCAAAACATGTCTAAAAATATGGCTTGCAGTTATTTCAGACTGTAACCCGTGCTTAAACCATGGGTTGCCATTATTTTAGATAGCAACCCGCTCTTCAAGAAAGGAAAGTGCTGCGCTAAACCAATTTTCAAATATATCGTGCACTTATCCTAAAACTTAACGAGGAAAGTATGTCGAAGGACTGCTGTTCCTACTCAAATATTTTTCCTTTTAAAATTCTTCAGAAAAATATTTGTTTTAACAAAGTGGTGGAAAATGAGTTGCTTAAAAATCAATCAGAATCAGTGTTTTCATAAATTTGCAAAACTCAATCAATGACTTCAGCACTTTTAAAACTTTTCAGAGAATGAGTCATTGATTGAGGGGGAGAATGTTTTCAAATTTATATCATCTAACGGGCTTATCCAATTATCCTATATACTTAAATGTAAAACATGTTAACTTACGTTGAAGGACTAGGTGCCTTGGATATGATTGTTAGGATTAGATGATTAGAGTGTTTGATAAATACATTATTCTCATGCTTTACATGATCTGATTGATATGTTGAATTGACTTTTATTAGGCGATTGCTGTTTGAGTGACGTCGACCACCATATATCTGTTTGTGTGTCCACTAACGTATGCAGATATCATGGTTCATAAGAATGTTCCCGATCCGGATCCCACAAATGAAGAAGATTGGATGCCGAAAGGAAAGGGTAACTATTTCTTGGGTCGACAAAAGAAGAAACGGAGCTTAATTAGATCTCTCTATGGATAGTTGGCATGATAGATGCAACTTCAGAGGTCTCACTGCTTCTGCAGATGGTTTTCTTTCATCCTTTCAGCAACAACAGAAGCTGCTTGTGTTCTAAACCACCTAACATATCTTTGTGCAGAAAAAGTAGTGGATGATACCATTTTGCTTAAAACAAATTTGAAAATGTTGTTTTGAAAATGGAAAAATATTGTTTTGAAAATAAATTGGACTAAAATTTTGGAAATCAACTGGACTTCATTTTTTCAAAACTTAAGTCACTCAATCAACGACTACGGTCATCGATTGAGGGGGAGAGTGATTTAAAATAAAATATTTTCAATCGATATATCATATGTCAAGTCTGTTTGTACAAAATAAGTGGTGACCTAAAGATTTAATGTTATGTCATGGTATGATTTTTCTTTTGAATCAAGATCTTTCAAAATGAAATTTTTTATGTTCTTGTTTGATTGTGAAATTGTTTTATTTTACTCAAAGATTTCTTAAAACTGTCATACATGACACTAACAATCTTTAACATTTATAATTTGTCCATATCAGTCATTTTTCAAAAATTAAATCTTGCCACGTCTTTCCCCAAATTTTTCTAAATGATTTAAATCAATTGGGATCACAAATCTCAATTGGTTTGAAATTTTTGATCGGGGGAGAGATCGTGATTTAAATCTCAAAACGGTTTTAAAAGGGTGATTGTTTCAAAAGCACTCCTTCCTTCATGTGCCAAACGACTTCAAATACATAATGCACATGATTGTGGAGGAGCATTTAACCATAAACCAGAAGAGCTTTTAAATCAGGCACATTTTTTCCCATGTTTTCTAAACCTTATTAAATCACTTGGGATCCAAAATCTCAAAGGGTTTGATATTTTTGATCGGGGTAGAATTTGTGATTTAATTATGAAATCTGATAAATGATGATCGATTTGATTCAAAATTGCAGGCTGCTCTCTCATATGTGCTAAACGCTTTTGAATCTTGAAGCACATATTGAGGGGGAGCATTTCAAAAGAAAATAAACTATCAAGGTACAAATGCTTTTATGTTTTAACATAAAGTACCTTGATTGATTTTCTAAATGGTTTATTAATGGCCTTTGTGATCGTGGATGTACTTCAAAATAACTCTTTCCTATATGTGATAAAATTATTTCAAATATCCTACGCACATATTGAGGGGGAGAATTTACCAAAGAAATTCAAATGGCTCTTTCTACGGAAATTGTGATCAAGAATACATTTCAAACATCTCTTGCCTCCATGTGCTAAACAATTTCAAAATCATATGCACATGTTCAGGGGGAGCATTTCTAAATGATCAAAACAATTAAGGTACAAAATGCTTTGATTTTATATTACAAGTACCTTGATTGATTTTCCAAATGATTTTTCAATTGGTTTCAAGAAGGAAAGAACAATACCAAAAGACCTACCAATTTACTTTACGCATGGTGTTATAAGGATGGTTAGGTTAGGTATTCGTTCCCATGATCCCGCCAGAGCCGGAGGGATCTACCCAAGGACAATCCACTAAGATAGTGTAGAAGTCCTTAGGTATGATGAAAAAAGGAGAAAAATGAGAATACGGGAAGAGTGCGGACTGAGACAGAGCTAGTACTAGAATAAACCCAACAAGGTTCTAGTTATTAAGTCTCGGTTAGAACTGAAGGGGTTGAAGAATGAAAAAGAATTGAATGTGAAAAGGGTGAAAAGAAATAGCCCTCAATTAATTCAACCTTAGGGCATAAACCGGGTTCAATACATATGCTACTGGTGTCTACTAAGGTAACACTGGTATTGAAGACAAGACTTCATGGACCCAGTGACGCACTGCACCTAACTTCCCAAGCTACTCAAGTTCCTCTTAAAAGGGCTTGTTTCATTCTCCCGGGGAACCTACATAATCTATCGACTTTCTCTTAGAGATTGTTGATATTGAAAAAGAAGACCCTCTCCCTAGTCTCTGGCATAAGAAACCAAATGTGCACAATTGAGTCTAGAGCCAAGAGATCATCCACAATATCTCATTAGGACACAAATTTAATGAAGACTTGCTGTTTCACACGATGTGGAAAGTAAGTATATATTGAGAGTCCTACGCATTATCCTTGTCGTATTGCCAGAACATCCGAGTGATACGTTAAATATTCACGATGAAGATGGAAATCCTTCTAGATCTAACATCAAATAAGCTCTTGGTGGGTGACATGTGAGATCTTTCCAAAAGATCAAGCTTGTGACAACTGGATAGAAACAATAGGGCGATTCATTCTTGAATCAACCTTGGTCCAGGAAATGAATTGACGAATACTTTTGGAAAAACCGTTCGATGTGCAAATCTTCTTTTCTCTAGCACATCGAATGTGTATTCATGTTTTCAAACACAAAAAGTATCTCTGATTGAAAAAAAATATACTTTTGGAAAAACCGTTCGATGTGCAAATCTCTTCTTTTCTCTAGCACATCGAATGTGTATTCTTTTCAAATACAAAAAGTATTTATGATTGAAAATTGATCTTTCTCATAAAACCTTCATCGCATTGCAAATCTCTTTCTTCTAAGCAATACACGATTGTTTTCAAATCAATTTTTTATCAATCAGTGAATCTCAATTCGCTGGTTCACTCACTCCGTGTTGTCTTCTTTGAGACGTTCCGGTTTGAGAACAGCTAGAATAGCTGCGAAACCCTGTCAAGGAAATTCTTTGGAATTATACCTGATCACAGGCAGTACTTGTACTGATCAACGGGGAACCGTGGGCCGTGTACCTCAATTCAACGAAAGTGATCAAAGACACTTTCGTGTGTTTTATTGCTAACTGTTGTTTGCAGGTACATTTAAACGGTTGCAGCTGATCAGAATTGAGAAGTCAATCCAAAGCGCATGCTCACGAGCATCCACACTTAATTAAAGAAATCATGACAAGTGCTAACCTACATAACACGCTCGATAGCTGCAAATATCATGAACCATAAAGCTTCGCTACTCTGATAAAAAGATGTCATGATCCAGAAAGTGTGAGCATGTCGGTCCAAAAGTCACAACATCACATGAAGGCAACACAATAAAGGGTGATCCAAAGATTTATTGTGGCTGATGATCTCAAAGAAAGCTCGAAGATCATCAAGACGTGGATCAGTCAAAGGCCTCCACTTAATGTACAAAGCAGTCGGACTTTAAAGAATCACTGCTAAAGCACAAAGATTGCAGAACTTGAAGAATTGATGTCTACGAGCTCAGAACTGAAGTCAAAATAGAATGCTAGGATTCAAAATGTAAATCATGGGGTGACCTCCCTTAGGGGGAGATTGTTAGGAATTAGAAATTCCATAAGGAAGTGTCGATCACCCCAATTATAGTCTAGCATATGTTAGCTCATAGACGTATCGTTATTTACGTTATTAAGTAGTTAACTAGTTAGTTGTTAGCTTAGTTATTAGTTTAGTGTAACACCGTGGAGGAAGGACGGGTCTTTACCCACTGTATGCCTGATCCACAGCCCAACAGGAGGGCGAGTACTCTGTAACTATAAATACCCCTTCCATCCTTGGAAGGGGTGGTGCTTCTTTGATAATCTAACCTTTTCTCTTTTTGTTTATCTCTCTAGAATCACCCTCTCTACTCTCTTCATCTCTCTAACATGGCTTTCTTGTTTAATCATCTCCCTAGACCACCCGAATCATCAAACAACATAAAATATACGATCCTACATCTTAAGTATAGGACAAATATGTGATAAAAAGTGCAACGTACTTTTTAACGAAACCGGTAGTAAGATATTGAAAAATGGTATCACTATGGAGTCTATGTCATTAAAATCGGTAATGAACCTCAAGACAAACTTTGTCTTACTTCTATAGATGATACTTCGACATTATGGCATCAAAAATTAGGTCATGCCAATATGCGACTTCTTCAATCGCTATCATCCAAAGATCTAGTTAGAGATCTACCAAAATTAAAATATGAACATCACTTTTGTGATGCTTGTAATGTAGGAAAACAAGTCCATGCTAGTCACAAAGCTAAAAACATGGTCTCTACAACTAAGTGTCTAGAATTACTACACATGGATTTATTTGGTCAATCCACTTTCCAAAGTTATGGAGGCAACTACTACACTTTGGTTATGGTGGATGATTACTCTAGGTACACATGGACTAAATTTTTAAAGAACAAAACTGAAATGTTCGATTACTTTGAAATATTAAGTAAGAAAATCCAAAGACAATTAGGAAGTCCTATAGTGTCTATTAGAACGGATCATGGTAGGGAATTCGATAATGAAGTGCAATTTGGAGCCTTTTGTGACGCTAATGGTATTACTCACAACTTCTCGGCTCATCGTACTCCATAATCGAATGGGGTAGTTTAAAGAAAGAATAGAACCCTACAAGAAATGAGTCACACCATGCTAAATGAGCAATCCATACCTCAAAAGTTTTGGTGCAATGCCGTTGATACATCAACGTACATACTTAATCGAGTCTTAATTAGACCATTTTTAGGAAAAACTCGATATGAGTTACTTCGAGGCAAAAAGCCTACGCTAAATCACTTTAGAGTCTTTGGTAGCAAATGTTTTCTACTTAACACTAAAGATTACCTTACAAAATTTGATCCTAAGTCAACCGAAGGTATCTTTTTAGTTTACTCTCGTAATAGCAAAGCTTACGTCATATTAAATAAAGAAACAATGAAGGTTGAAGAATCATTAAACGTAAAATTTGATGAGAGTCCACCCAAACCTACTCTACCTCTTGTCGATGACGAGATTGTCGAGAGGGAAGCTATTGTAACAAAGAAAAAGACAAACGAAGAAGAAGAACCTTTAAATGATGAAATCATAAATATTAAAGAGTCTAAAGATCACCCCGTAGATAAGGTCATAGGGAAATTTAACGAAAGAACCTTAAGGTCTCAAGTCCAAAACCAAAGTAGCTTATTTTGTTTTGTCTCAACCATAGAACCTAAGAATACACAAGAAGCCATAAAAGATGAAAGTTGGGTAATGGCTATGCAAGAAGAGTTAAATCAATTTGTTTCTAACGATGTTTGGACACTCGTCCCTCCACCTAGTAATCAAACCATAATAGGAACCAAATGGGTATATAAAAACAAGTTAAATGCAAACGGTGTAGTGTCTAGAAACAAAGCTAGACTTGTTGCCCAAGGATATAATCAACAAGAAGTAATAGACTTTGATGATACCTATGCCCCCGTGGCTAGATTAGAGTCTATAAGAATACTTCTTGCTTATGCTTGTGCTAATGATCTTAAGCTTTATCAAATGGATGTCAAAAGTGCTTTTCTAAATGGTTTTATTAATCAAGAAGTATATGTAGCTCAACCTCCGGGCTTCATCGATTTTGAAAAACCTAAACATGTGTATAAATTAAAGAAAGCTCTTTACGGTCTTAAACAAGATCCAAAAGCTTGGTATGATAGACTTAAGTCATTCTTAATAAAAAATAACTACACCATAGGGTTAGTTGATAGTACACTTTTTACTAAGAAAAGAGAGTCACATATCATCATTGTTCAAATATATGTAGATGATATTATATTCGGATTTACTTGTCAAGACATGTGTGATGATTTCTCTAAAATCATGCATGACGAGTTCGAGATGAGTATGATGGGAGAACTTAGTTTCTTTCTTGGTCTACAAATCAAACAAGTAGAAGATGGTATCTTCTTTAATCAATCTAAATACATAAAGGAGATGTTAAAGAAATTTGGTTTAGCAGAGTCAAAACCCATAAGAACACCAATGTCATCCGACACTTGTTAGATATTGGATTTCACAAACACACTCAACCAATGATCAAAGAGGCGTATACAAGAGGTTTTAGAGAGAGAAAGAGTTAGAGGTTTGGGAACTTAGTGAGAGAAAATGAAAGTATTATTATGAGATCCAACCCTCTACCTTGGGAGGTAGAGAGTATTTATAGTTTTTACATAAATCGCCACCTACGGGCTGTGGATCAGGCATACAGTGGGTAAAGACCCGTCCGTCCTCCACGGTGTTACTTAACTAAATACTAAATAACATTAAATAATCTTTGACTACGAGCTTTCTAACGATTACATATACTTGAGGTGACCGACTCTTTAATGACTGGATTTTCTAAATCCTAACAATCTCCCCCTAAGGGAGGTCACCTCAAAAATACATTGAATACAAATAGATATAACATTAAAATTGTTCTTGGATTCTTGTTAAAGTTCTTTGCTATGAAGCTCGTAGTCATCGATTCTTCATTTTTTCATGTTTGGTGAATCCAAGTGGAGGCCTTTAACTGATCCACGTGATAATGAGTTTTGATCCAGCTTTGAGATCATCAGCTATCATAAATATTTGACTCATCCTTTGTGGTGTTGGTATTATGTGATGTTGTGACTTTTGGACCGACATGCTCACATTTGGGATCATGATTTCTTCTCATCAGAGTAGCGGAAGCTTTCGTTGATTCATGATATTGGCAGCGGCGTAGCAGAAGCATGGAGTGAAAATATCAGAGTCATTGATGCACTTAATCATGATTTCTTTAGAAATGAAAGTGTTGTGTGAGCATGCGGCTATGGATTGACCGCTTCATTCTGATCAGCTGCAAACGTTGGGCGTACCTGCATACAACAGTTAGCAATAAAGCGCACGAAAGTGTCTTTGATCACTTTCGTTGAATTGAGGTACACGGCCCACGGTTCCCCGTTGATCAGTACAAGTACTGCCTGTGAGCAGGTATAATTTCGAAGAATTTCCTTGACAGGGTTTCGCAGCTGCTCTAGCTGTTCTCAAACCGGAACGTCTCAAAGAAGACAAAACGGAGTGAGTGAACCAGCGAATTGAGATTCACTGATTGATGAAAAGAGATTTGAAAAACAATCGGGTACCGCACAATAGAAATTGTTTTTGCAATACAACGAAGGTTTTAATGAAAATCAATTATCAATCATAAACACCTTTTATTTTGAAATAATAGTACATAGTCGATGTGCTAAAGAAAAGAGTTTTTAAGCACAACAACCGGTTTTTCAAAGGTATCCGTCAATCCATAACCTGAACCAGGATTGAATCATAATTATGACTCGCCCCATTGTTTCTGTTCAGTTGTCACATGGTTGATATATTGGATAGATCTCACATGCCACCCACCAGGAGCTTGTTTGATGTTGGCTCCAGAAGGCTTTCCATCTTCATTGTGAATATGTTAGCATATCACTCAGATGTTCTGGCAATACCACAAGGATAATGCGTAGGACTCATAAGATATAATCTCTCTTTCCACATTTTGTGAAACAAAGAGTCTTCAATGACAGTGTCCTATAGAGGTTTATTTGATGATCTCGTGGCTCTAGACTCAATAGTGCATATTTGGTTCCTATGCCGGAGACTAGGGAGAGGGTCTCCTTCTTCAATATCAACAAACTCTAAGAGAAAGTCGATAGATAATGTTGGTTCCCCGTGAGAATGAAACAAGTCATTTTGAGAGGAACTTGAGTAGCTTGGGAAGTTGTAGTGCAGTGCGTCACTGGGTCCATGACGTCTTGTCTTCAATACCGAAGTTACCTTGGTAACCATCAGTAGCATATGAATTGAACCCGGTTTCTGCCCTAAGGTTGAATTAATGGAGGGCTATTTCTTTTCACCCTTTTCTCATTTCATTTCTTTTTCATTCTTCAACCCCTTCAGTGCTTACCGAGACTTCATAACTAGAACCTTGTTGGGTTTATTCCAGTACTAGCTCAGTCTCAGTCCACACTCTTCCCATATCTCTCTTTTCTCCTTTTTTCATGAAACCTAAGGACTTCTACACTATCTAGTGGATTGTCCCTGGGTAGATCCCTTCATTTTTGGCGGATCATGGGAACAAATACCTAACCTTATCAACCTTATATCACCATACATAAAGTAAATTTGGTCGGTCTATTTGGTATTGTTCATCTGCCATTAGACCTAATTGAAAACCATTTAAAAATCAATTTAGATACTTGTGATATAATATCAAAGCATTGTGTACCTGAATGGTTTTTGATATTTTTAGAAACAGAGCTCCCCCTCAACATGTGCCTCATGTATTTGAAATCATTTTGGCACACGGAGGCAAGAGGAAGAATTAACTTCTTTGATTACCATTTTCAAAAAAATATCAACATCACTTCCCTGATCAAATCAAGTAGATAAAGCATATTAAGGAAGGATGAGGTTTTCATAAATTTGCTCCCACTCAATATGTGCCTCGAGGTTTGAAAGAGTTTTGCACATATTAGAAGGAATCTGCACTTAGATACAAATTAATCACGTTTCAATTCTTTGTGGTTTTAAAATAGATGCTCCCCCTCAACATGTGCATGGAAAATTTGAAATCGTTTGGCACATGTGGGGAGGAAAGCTTACTAAACACTTACGAAGCCATTTATCAAATTATCAGTTTAAATCCAATTTTAAATCACAAATTCTCCCCCGATCACAATTTTCAAATCATTTAAGATTTGTGATCTCTGTAGATTTAAATTGTTTTTGAAAGCTTTTGAGGAGAAATGTGACTTGATTATGAAAACGTTTTAACTGATAAGGACCGGATTTTGAAACTTTACACTCCATTGATTAAACACGCATGATTATCTTTTTGAAAACAATCGTATGTCGAACAACCTTTTATTTAATTGAAATCATTCTCCCCCTCAATCAATGACATAATTTGTTGATTGAGAGATAGATATTTTGACAAATGTTAAGTCCATATGATTTTCAAAAATAGAGTTTGAGTTATTTAACAAAGCAATTAGTTTACATTAGATGGTAAGTAATTGTTTTAAAGAATCAGAGCATGAGATTTGAAAAACAAGATAAAGCATGGCTTTGTTCTTTCTTTGAAAACGGGTTACTATCTGAAATAACAATAAACCATAGTTTCACTGTCTCCCAAAAATAAATTTTTATTTTTTGATTTTTTGATTTTTTTTAAGAACATTCGAACAATATCTAAAGACCCGTGTCATTCTTTGAATGACAACACAAAGACCGTAGATATTTTCGAATTGAGAAAATCATGACAAAATGACAATATTTTTTGAAAATTTTCAAGATTTTTCAGATTTTTATGGATTTTTGAAGGTTTTATATTTTTCTATTTGCTTTTTGAAGGTTTTGAAATTTTGTATTTTGCTTTTCGAATAAATATTTACAAGATATGGATGAAGAAAGACCTTTTACTCCTCTTCTTCCTCTTGAAGACGTTTAAGTGTTTCCGGTTGAAGACTCTTTAGACCAAGTCGTGGGAGGATAAACTCAAAACGTTCTCTAGGAAGAGCTTTGGTGAAGATGTCTGCTAACTGGTATTCAGTCATCACAAATTAAAGTTCCACCACACCGTTTTCTACTTGCTCCCTGATGAAATGATGTCAAATGTCGATGTGTTTAGCTCTTGAGTGTTGAACGTTGTTGCATGAGAGAGCAATAGCACTTTTATTATCACAGTACAGAGGGATTTTGTTGAATTCAAAGCCATAGTCAGATAATTGGGATCTCATCCATAGGATTTGAGCACAACAAGATGACATGGCTATGTAATCAGCCTCTGTATAGGAAATAGAAGTACTCATTTGCTTCTTTGAAGACCAGCTCATAAGCTTATCACCCAGAAACTGAGCACCTCCAGACCTACTTCGACGTGTATCTTGACATCATGCATGATCGGCATTCTGCATAGGTGTTAGTGACATACCGGTGTCCTTCGGGTACCAAAGTTCCATATTGATGGTTCCTTGGAGATACCGAAAGACCCGTTTAACCGCTTCAAGGTGCTTTTTGGTAGGCTTAGCCTGATATCTAACACACATGCAAACAGCGAACAGAATGTCTGGTCTACTGGCTGTAAGGTACATCAGGGATCCGATCATACTACGATATTTTGTTTGATCTACCATGATCCCTGAGTGGTCCTCATCCAATTTAGTACGCTCAATCATGGGAGTGTCAACAGGGTTAATAGAATCAAATCCAAATTTCTTTAAAATCTCATTTGCATATTTAGATTGATGTATAAAAATGCCTCCGGGACTTTGTGAAATTTGTAGTCCCAAGAAAAATGACATTTGTCCCATCATAGACATTTGAAATTTGGAACCCATTTCATTTGAAAAACGATCACATTCATTGGTGTCAGTCGAGGCAAAAATAATATCATCAACATATATTTGAACGTGAAATAAATGTTTGCCTGACTTTCTGGTGAACAATGTCGGATCAACTGCTCCTTTGCTGAATCCAGTAGATAGAAGAAACTTTGATAGCGTATCATACCATGCCCTTGGAGCTTGCTTCAAACCGTAAAGAGCTTTCTTCAAACGATAGACGTGAGTAGGATGCTCTGGATTTACAAAGCCTTCAGGTTGACTGACGTATACAACTTCTTTCAGATCTCTGTTAAGAAAAGCTGTCTTTACATCCATCTGATAGACTACCATGTTCTTACTTGCAGCATTAGCCAAAATGATTCTGATTGCCTCGATACGAGCAAAAGGAGCAAATGATTCTTCAAAGTCAATACCATCCTATTGACGGTATCCTTTTGCAACTAATCGAGCCTTATTCTTTAAAACATCACCATGCTCATCAAGTTTCACTTTGAAGATACACTTTAGATGTAACATATTGGATTTCACAAACACACTAGATTATAACCACAAGTAGGCGTATAATATGGTTTTAGAGAGAGAAAGTTAGAGGTTGGGAACTTTAGTGAGAAAGAAAAATCTTATTATGAGCTCCAACTCTCTACCTTGGGAGGTAGAGAGTGTTTATAGTCCTTACACAAATCGCCACCTACGGGCTGTGGATCAGGCATACAGTGGGTAAAGACCCGTCCGTCCTCCACGGTGTTACTAAACTAATTACTACTTAACACTAAATAATCTACGACTACGAGCTTTCTAACGATTACATATACTTGAGGTGACCGACTCTTTAATAACTGGATTTACTAAATCCCAACAAGCTCCCCCTAAAGGAGGTCACCTCAAGATCACCTCAAAATTACATTGAATACAAACAGATATTACATTTTAAATGGTTCTTGCATTATTGATGTAGTTCTTTGCTCAGGAGCTCGTAGTCATTGATTCTTCATAATTGCATGATTGGTTAAACCAAGTGGAGGTCTTTTACTGATCCACGTGATAATGAGTTTTGAGCCAGCTTTGAGATCATCAGCTATCATAAATTTCTGACTCATCCTTTGTGGTGTTGGTATTATGTGATGTTGTGACTTTTGGACCGACATGCTCACATTCTGGATCATGATTTCTTCTCATCAGAGTTGCGGAAGCTTTCGTTGATTCATGATATTGGCAGCAGCGTAGCAGAAGCATGGAGTGAAAATATCAGAGTCATTGATGCACATAATCATGATTTCTTTAGATATGAATGTGTTGTGTGAGCATGTGGTTGTGGATTGACCGCTTCATTCTGATCATCTGCAAACGTTGGGCGTACCTGCATACAACAGTTAGCAATAAAGCGCACGAAAGTGTCTTTGATCACTTTTGTTGAATTGAGGTACACGGCCCACGGTTCCCCATTGATAAGTACAAGTACTGCCTGTGATCAGGTAAAATTCCAAAGAATTTCCTTGACAGGGTTTCGCAGCTGCTCTAGCTGTTCTCAAACTGGAACGTCTCAAAGAAGACAACACGGTGTGAGTGAACCAGCGAATTGAGATTCTCTGATTGATAAAAAGAGATTTTAAAAACAATCGTGTATCGCTCAATAGAATTTGTTTTTGCAATACAACGAAGGTTTTAATGAAAATCAATTATCAATCATAAACACCTTTTATTTTGAAATATTAGTACACAGTCGATGTGCTAAAGAAAAGAGTTTTTAAGCACAACGACCAGTTTTTCAAAGGTATCCGTCAATCCATAACCTGAACCAGGATTGATTCAAAAGATTGAATCGCCCCATTGTTTCTGTTCAGTTGTCACATGGTTGATCTATTGAATAGATCTCACATGCCACCCACCAGGAGCTTGTTTGATGTTTGCTCCAGAAGGCTTTCCATCTTCATTGTGAATATGTTTGCATATCACTCAGATGTTCTGGCAATACCATAAGGATAATGCGTAGGATTCATAAGTTATAATCTCTCTTTCCACATTGTGTGAAACAGAGAGTCTTCATTGAAAGTGTCCTAATGAGATTTATAGATGATCTCGTGGCTCTAGACTCAATTGTGCATATTTGGTTCATATGCCGGAGACTAGGGAGAGGGTCTCCTTCTTTAATATCAACAATTGTTAGGAATTATATTTGAGTTGATTATGACAAAATATGAAAGATGAAGGACTTATGAAGACAATTGATGAAGAAAGAAAGACAAGGGACTTACTTGTTAAAGAAGACTTTATTATTTAGTCCCTAGTAGTCAATTGTAACCCTAGACTCTCTAGTATATAAAGAGAGGCAGGGAATTAGATTTATTGTGTGTCAAGATGTGAACACCAAAGGTGTGTGTGTGTACAGGCGTTTAGGGGACGCCTAGGGTGATGGTTAGTTAGTTAGTTCCTAGGTGTATGTTCATGTAAACGCCTAGGTTAGTATTTAGTATATTAGTGATTAGTAAAGTGTTTAGTTAGAGATGATGGCGAAGAACCTTTAGCAATAACATTGATGTTCTTATTATTCCGCTGTGCATTCATGTTTGTCTTTGTTATTGTTATCCCCTAGAGCTCATAAACGATCTTAACAATTGGTATCAGAGCGAGGAGTTCTTGATATAGGGATCTACAAGGTTTTTCGAAGAGAAAGTTTGAAAAAATTCGAGTTTGAAAATTTTCGTATGGTTTCTGCAGCACTGTTTTGAAACGATCATAACTCTTTCGTTAACCGTTGGATCGTGACAAAATTTTAGGTGGACGTTCTTTATATGACAATCTAACTTTTCACCGGAGGGATCGTGAATCGGATATTCCAATAAAAAGTTATTCAATGTCGAAGTATGCAGCTGGGTAATAATTCGAATTTTAATTTTCTTTTGGTTTGATGCTTAAATTAATTCTTCTTGTATAAATCAAAGTGCATCAATGGAAGAAACGAAGTAAAAGGTTAACAGGTCAGTTTGTTTGCATGTGGTATAGTGAAGATACATTATTTTTGTGAATTGGTTATCCTCGTACTTTGGAAGATGTGTGGAGCTAAGTCATTCACATGCTGCTACAAAGTAAATTCTTCAAATTAAATTCTTCACGTGTGGTATAGTGAAGATACATTATATCGTGTAATCAATGGTGTATTCAACCAATAAACAAATAGCAGGGTCGGTGTACTTTTGTTAAATATATTCGTTTTTGGTTTCCCATTGGATGACTACTTTTGCATGGGATTTTAGCTTATTATCATATTAATATATCCATCAAAAGTGTTAATAGGTCGGTGCATACATCAGTTTGACATTGTATTGTTATTGGAGATTGTTTTTCAATGGTTAATAAGGAGAATATATTGCTGCTATGTCGAGGCTCATCTAGTGCTCATGGTTGAGAATGTACTGCTAGTTGATCATGGCTGCTATTACACCTTCTTATTCATGTGCACCAGTAGGGTGAGAAGTTGCCAACAAAGGTTTGAGTTTATGCTTCTAGCTTTTTAATTACTGCTCGCTTGATCAACGTTTATACAACCAAGGGTTTTCATGAAAGAAGCAAACGATATGTTCAGATTTTACTTCTGCGTTTTTCAAAGTACTGATCGAGGTTACAAAGTACTGCTACCCTTTCTTAAAAGTACTGCTCCAAGGTACTGTTTGTTGAACATAGTTATTGATGGTATAATATGGAAAAGCTTCGTCGAATATGGTCGATCAGTTTTTAATCAAAGTACTGCCTTGCATACTTCACATAAGTCGTTGGAGTTGCGTTTGTATTCTGATTGGTGACATACGTGAGGAGAAAACAAGATGATTTTTCGTTTTGATCGGACAGTACATGGGAATTTTGAAGTCGAGTGTGTCGATTTGGTTTTGCGCTTTGGTGATCTTGGACACACACTGTAAGAGCAGATTTGGTGAGTTCATACATTGGCAGTTTTGATTTTATGAGGAGAAGATGTTGGATATTTTTTTTTTCGTACATAGGTTACTAGTTTTTATGAATCTTTGATTGGTTAATCTTTTAAGTGGGTCGGTGTTCTGATTATATTAATCTATCTTGGACGGTGGTTATATGGAAGTGATCTTGTGCATGCGATATATTTATTCGAGTAATATTGGTGACATACAAACTGAGGAACAAGTTGATAAGTGCATGTGCGTATGATAAGTATAATAAAAGTGAATGGAAGCATGCTTGATTGGTTGTTTAAAGGTAATTGTTGGTCATATTATGCGACTGTGTTTTGAATGAGACCAGGAGGTGAGTATATGAGTTGTTATTGGGATGAGCTTGGAGTCTTCCATATGGGCTAGTTATGGAGTTATATTGGTTATCTGGTTTTCATTTATTCAGAGTTTTTGAAGTAATTAATTCTGATACTTTATTGTGTATGATGTTCAAGAGAGTTGGACAATGCATGTTTTGCGAAGATGTCGGATACCACACACACAAGAAGTTTTAGATTTAAGGGGAAGCTAGTAAATCTCGATTTGGTTTTTGGATGAGATTGGAAGTTATTGGATAACACACACACATAGAAGAAGTTGTGTTGGTTTGAAGCGATAATACATGTTCGTGTCCAAGTTATGGTGATTTTGGAATTGAGGGGAAGTCGAGCATGGTGAATATTTAAGTTATTGGATTATACACACACTAAAGTTTGGATTTGAGGGGAAGTTGTTCAAAATTTGGTTTTGGCTTGATTATCGGACGACACATGTATGATGTTTTGGATTTTGAGTTTTTGGTTGTGACCTGATATTCATGAATCAGGTTCAAAATAAAGAAATATTCTTCATGCTACTAATGCTTGGTCACAAATACTATTGTAGTCATCTTTGTTAGTATTCTAGCAGGTACTATGTTCTTCATGGCTGGAACTACAACGTATTGGTGATCATGGTGATTAGTTATTCGACAAGTTCTTATGGTTATTTACATGCATCATTCGAGGGGAAGGTTTTTACTACTACTTGTTAGTATTTGTACTATTGGTTCAAATTTCTATTGCCTTAATTTCATTTTTAGTTGCGGAAAACTTCATGGAGGGTATCTTGAGGCATTGGAAAGATGGATTAGTCGTATGATATTGGTTCGTGGTTTTGAAGATCAAAGTTGCTTAGATTCGCGGTTCTCCTAGTGGATTATGACAAAAAGGGGAAGAAGTACTTGGAAGCTGCAACTTGAATATTCTTGGTGATTGCATGTTTAAGGGGAAGTTCTTATCTTTCATAACATCTTAACTTCAGAGGAAGTTCATGCTTATTTGGTTTTGTCATTATCAACTAGGGGAAGATTGTTAGGAATTATATTTGAGTTGATTATGACAAAATATGAAAGATGAAGGACTTATGAAGACAATTGATGAAGAAAGAAAGACAAGGGACTTACTTGTTAAAGAAGACTTTATTATTTAGTCCCTAGTAGTCAATTGTAACCCTAGACTCTCTAGTATATAAAGAGAGGCAGGGAATTAGATTTATTGTGTGTCAAGATGTGAACACCAAAGGTGTGTGTGTGTACAGGCGTTTAGGGGACGCCTAGGGTGATGGTTAGTTAGTTAGTTCCTAGGTGTATGTTCATGTAAACGCCTAGGTTAGTATTTAGTATATTAGTGATTAGTAAAGTGTTTAGTTAGAGATGATGGCGAAGAACCTTTAGCAATAACATTGATGTTCTTATTATTTCGCTGTGCATTCATGTTTGTCTTTGTTATTGTTATCCCCTAGAGCTCATAAACGATCTTAACAACAATCTCTAAGAGAAAGTCGATAGATAATGTCGGTTCCCCGTGAGAATGAAACAAGTCCTTTTAAGAGGAGTATTGAGTGGTTTGGGTAGTTGTAGTGCAGTGCGTCACTGGGTCCATGATGTCTTGTCTTCAATACCGATGTTACCTTGGTAACCACCAGTAGCATATGAATTGAACCCGGTATCTTCCCTAAGGTTGAATAGATGGAGGGCTATTTATTTTCACCCTTTTCTCATTCAATTCTTTTTCATTCTTCAACCCCTTCAGTTCTTACCGAGACTTCATAACTAGAACCTTGTTGGGTTTATTCCAATACTAGCTCAGTCTTAGTCTGCACTCTTCCCATATCTCATTTTCTCCTTTTTTCAATATACCTAAGGAATTCTACACTATCTAGTGGATTGTCACTGGGTAGATCCCTCCGGTTCTGGCGGGTCATGGGAACAAATACCTAACCTTATCATCCTTATATCACCATACATAAAGTAAATTTGGTCGGTCTATTTGGTATTGTTCATCTGCCATTGGAACCAATTGAAAACCATTTGAAAATCAATCTAGATACTAGTGATATATTATCAAAGCATTTTGTACCTGAATTGTTTTGATAATTTTAGAACAAGAGCTCCCCCTCAACATGTGCATCAAGCATCATTTTGCAATAGAACTAATTTTCATCTTTGAGGGGTTGGCTTGTGATTCACAATGCCAAACTGTCAAGTTATCTCACACAAGCTAGCCACTTGTGAATGACTAACCGTAAGAAACTTAAAACAGTTCAGAACCAATAATAGAAGAGAAGTGTAGTATACGGGTAACTCGAACGTGTTAGGTTTGAGCACGAGATCGTTCGAGCGAGGGTTGAATGGAATTTCAACTCACGTCGCGATTATCGGGATTTGAATGGGAAAAGGGGATAATTTGAAGTTTTCTAAACTACTGGGCAAGGGAAGCATAAAAGGGAAATTACACTACGGGAAATCCTAAATACGCAAATAAAACGAAACGTAAATAAAACGTAATTAAAATGCAACTACGTCTAAATTATATCCTAAAAATGCCTAAGATTACTTTTACTTTAGAAATGTAATGTGAAAACTATTTTAGAATTAAAACTATTTTTTTAGGATTTTTCTGGATTTTGTTAAAATTAAAAATTAATTTTTAACTTTAAAAATAAGACTAAATAACTAAAAATTATAAAAACAAAGGGGAAAATTATGAAACTATTTTTATAAAATCTAAAATATCCTAAGAGAATTTTCAAAACTTATTTTTTATTTTTCTGATAAATTTTCTATTTTCTACAAATTTAAAACTATTTAAATCTAATTTAAATTGTGAAAAATACCAAATGAAAGGGGAAAAATAAGGAAAAATATTTTTTATGCTTTTTATATTTTTCTTAAACTGGGAGAATTGAAAAATTATTTTTTGGAACTTTTTCTTAATTATTTGCAATAAAAGCTATTAAAAGGATTAAAAACTGATTTAAATAATGAAAAATACTAAACAGTAGCTAAAAATTATGAAAAACTCAGGAAAATTCTAAAATATTATTCTAAAGCTATGAAAAATATAAAAACATGGGCTTATGTGTGAGATATGAAGGCTGTAGTGTAAAATGAAATGAAATAAGCACTTTATAATAAGCAAATAAGCACTAGAATGTACCAACTGATAAAAAAAGCTAGATTATACTATAAATACTCTAAAACAGCTAATGAAAGCTAATCCTAACACCTAATAAGCAATCTACCTAGACATAAGCTAACTGCTACTCTAGCAAAACATCTACCTGACCCCACTGTTTAAGCTGTTGCAACTGCTTATTCAATAAGCCAAACTGAGAACCAAGGATGGAAATCTCTAGTCTACCAACCAGAGAGTGCTTGTACCAAATTTCAGCCAATTAGGACATAAATTGAGAAGATTAAAAGCATAAGGAGAAAGGGATAACAAGCAATCTGATGCAGTAACAAAAGGGACAGAGATATGCTTATTGCAGGCTTGATTAAGCTCTAAACTAAGCTCCTAAGGCTAACATAAGCTACATACATCTAACCTAATACTGCAAAAGGAACCAATAATCAAGTCATAATATCAACTAATACTGATATGGAGCAGAAAAGCACAACACAGTAAAACTGATGTAGTGGACAGATAGCTGCTGATGTGCAGAGCATGTTTGACAGAAAATGGCTACTTGCAAGCTACAATTTAAGCTACCACAGATTCTCATAAGCTAAAACATACTTACTACACTAGTTTCTATTGAATAATCACAAATAAGCACAAATTCATTACACTTAAATGCTTGAAAATGACTGAGATCTGATGGAATTCAGGACATATTCAAATCTCTTGACAGACTTGGTAAAACACTCGAAACACATTTATCAACTTTGAGACTTTAAACTAGAATAAGAAAAGCTTTAAAAACAGATTCTAAACCCACTAGACTAAGATTTAATGATTAAAACCTTTGAAATTTTTAAAAACTTGTCAAAACCAAACACTCCTTTAACAAGCACTAACTGAAACTTAACTTTGAAAAACTGATGAAATGAGGTTGTGACTGAATCAAAATGAGTAAACTAACATTAAACTTAACCATTAAACAGATTAACACCAGAAATTTACCAAAACTTGATTTGACTTCAAGGTTTGACTATCGTTGACTTTTTAAGAAAACTTGAAATTGAGAAAAGGATTTGAAAAACCTTAAGAATCACAAAAGCTTAGATAAGCTTCTGTGATTCTTAGCACTGATAACTCAAGCTTTAAAACGAGATTAACAAACAAAAGAGCAATAGCAGATTTTCATGTAACAAACTGAAAGGTAAAATTGCATTAACAAGAGATTGCTTACAAATTTAAAATGAAATTACAACTACTAAAAGATTTAAGAGCAATGACAGAAATAAATGGTCAAAATCTCTCTAAAGCATAAGAAATTGGACGAGTTGCAATGTGAGAGGATTGGTCCTTATATAGCCTGATGAAAAGCCTGGGATACCATTCAGAAGCTGCTAGAAATCCATCCACAGCCACTCGTTTATTCCTTGTCACTTCACCCAATCACAATCCTCAGATTCACCTTATGAGGTGTCAAATCCAATGGGCGAGCTCCATTGGCCACGTTAGCGAGTCCTTGGGCATTACACCTCTAACGCGTCAGAATCCTTCCAGAAGGATTTTAAGTTGGGGTAAAACGTGGGTTAACAGGGTAAATGGAATGGGTGGAATGGAACAGTAACATGGGTTGTTTGCTTTGGGCGCGTATCAGTTACTGGGTGAAGGGATTGGGGTTTTTTTTTATATGTTATTTTGACTTTGGGTGGGTAAAGTTTGACCGGGTCAAGTGGTATAAATGGTATGGACGGGTATGGTTTTATTAGGGGTGTGGGCTTGGGCTTTTGTTGGGTGTATTTGGATTTGGGTTAAAATGCATAAATGGTTTAGTAATAGTTTTGATTTATTTTAGTTAAGTACACTTAGGTCCATTTAGAATGAAGAGTGTAAAACCAAAGGACCATAAGTGTAATTCAGGAAAAGCAAGAGGTGTGAATGGGTAAATTGGATAAATGAAGGGTATGTTTTGTGATTTTGAGAAAGTTGAGGGGTTCAAGTGTAAAAGGGTAAGATGAAGGGTAAATTGTGAAAAACTCCCAAATCATGTCCCGAACTCCGTATTAAGTCACTTTTAAGCACCAAAATCCCTGAAATAGCATCCCCGGCATCGGCTCTTGCACTCTTCTTTCTCTCGTGCTCGGTTTTTCTTCGGTTTTGGCTTCTTTTTGTCTGTTTCATCATATCCGTACCTACACAAGCAAAAACTCAAGAAACCATCAAATATTAGCAATAAACGGCTCTTTCTTGGTTATTTTGGGTCTATTTTGATGATGAAAAGGTATGTGTTTTAGCACATACCAAAATACCCCAGACGAAACCATTGTCGTGTCCCCACGCAATGCAATCAACTCACGCTTCTAAAACCAAGGATTTCAATCTCTTTCTACTAAACCTATGAAGAAGTAGCAAAGATTCCTCAAAAGAGATTAAGAAAGCCTAAATTCTAAAAATGCCCCGTTTACCTTTACGATTAAGCACATTCCGATTATGAATGAAGGTTTGTTGAACTTTCATGTCGATCAATAACTCCAACATTTTTCAAACGACACGTTAGGATCACGGAGTAGAAAACACAACACAGCGTGAAGTGACCATACGGATAGAATACATCGTCCCTGATTTTTCACAAGTCCCAAACTAAGCGTAAAATCGAAATCATTGTTAAATATGACTCTAGATGCTAACACTACCCATGGAAGTTACTTGTGTAATTACCTTTTGTTCCCATTTTCCTATTTTCCTCTAGATTTTTTTATTTTTGTGAGAATTGAATTTCTTCAAATTTCTCGTTTCGATAACTTTTATTCCGATAAAGATACAAAGCTAAGTCGATAATTAGTTATCCGCCTTCTCTCAAGAACCATTGTCGTAAAAATGAGGTCCACATCAAGGAATTTTTATTCATTTATACTTTTGATTTTTTCATCATTTTTCATACATCATTTTTTTTTTTTTTTTTTATACTTTTTATTTATATGAGCTATGAACTACGGAGCTTCACGGGGTAATTCCAAGACTATAGGCTTCATGAAATGAGGATCCCGGCTGGCTAGGCTAAGACCTCACTCAATCCCGGCTAAAGATCCAAGGGTCCGATCTCGACACCGCAGCTCATAACTTTACTTATTACTTTTTCACTTATCAATTATTGCTTATTTATTCCGGATCCTTGATGTGTACCCAATTTTTAAAACAAAGATTCTTTTAAGAAGATAAAGAACTAACTATCGCCAAAAACTCAACATCTCTAATTATTATTTAGACAGATATGGGGTGAAACAATTTTGCGGGAACAAAAAGCCATAAGTACCTTCGATGGGCTCTAAAGAGAACCAACTACTCCACGCTTAGCATCTAAACTCATAAGTAACTCTATCATTTCTTGATCTCCGCAAATTTAAAATCCCAAATAATGAGATCCGCGGATGCTTAGCCGATAATTTTTAGATTATCTATGGTTAAGGGAACAAGCTAGGGCTCAACACGCCCGGTCAAGTCAGAATTCTATTCCTACTCTCACCAGCGGAAAGTCAACAAGGTGTCAAAACATATACATTAATTTAGCAAATGTTCCGTCTAATGAAATTAAGTCATGCATATTTAAAGTTACTCAGGGAAACTTGCAAATTCTTGGCCTTGTGAGCTAGAATTCGCATTTTATAGCTTCTTGTCTAAGAGACTAGCAAACTTTTCAATCAAAAAGACTTAACAAAAGCTTAAAATTTTTTAAATTTTCTCATTTTTGCATAATTTTTTCATTTTCTAAGGAAAAACGGGGTTGCGAGAGAACATGACAAAAATAAAGCAAGTGCAGTCAAATCAAATCGAAGATTACCCTACCCCAGACTAGAACGAAACATTGTCCTCAATGTTTAAAAGCAAGGGTATCAACGAAAATCTAAAAGCCGTTTATTAAGTATGCTCAAAGATAAACGGTAGTCGATAAGATTTCGGATATTAGATTTCCATCAGCATCGATCATGAAACTCGAGTAGAGAAAAGACAAACTTCGAGCACGAGAGTCTTCATATCGGGAAAATCCTAAACAACATCACAAACAACCAAACACGAGAAATCGAAAAGGCAGACCCCTTCGCGTCACTTATTAGAAAATAGAAAGAAAATAGAAGGATAAGCATGGGGTGCCTCCCACGAAGCGCTACTGTTTTTCTTAAACGAGTCGCTAGCTTGACTCGTCCCCGAATTCATTTGTCCTTGGGGAAGAAAATGGTAGAGATACCAGGGTAAAAAACGGTGTCCTCATTCCCGAAAGAATGAGACTGGGTGGGTTGGGTGGAGAAGAAAATGGGTAGATAAGGCATATCATGTAAGAAGGATCCATCATCCGGTGGTTTTGCGGGCGGACGAAAGGATGATGGATAATCATGAGAAAACTCCAAGAAAGATGGGAGCTCATGGTATAGAAAGGTGTGACTCAAAGGTTCACAAATGAAGGCATCCATCCGAGGATCCTTATCTCCAGAAATGATTTTAACAAAAGGCTCATCAATGCATATCCCGGGTTTAAAGATCTTGTCTTCACATGCGGGCTCAACGGGATAAAGGATGGTGGACTCGTCAGAGAAAGGGGAGTCAATAAAACCATCAAGAACAACCATATCCTCATCAGGATCATTCACAATATCCTCAATACCCGGTGGTATTGGGTCATCAACCGCATCCTCAATGATCGGGTCATTTGTCGGAGTATCGGAAATCTCGTTCAAAACCTTGCTCATATCAACCTCGAAGTAGAATCGCTCAAGAATCGGAGGATAAACATCTGCCATAGTGGGACTGCCACTAATCTCTTCATCAAATCGGAAAATCTCAAGCTCGGGAGAGAAATCACTATCTTTAACGGAGATAGGATGCGAACTCGAATTATCGTTTAAGGCTTCAATCTTTGAAATGAGAAGATGGACATTCGACAATGTTTCTCGTAATGCTTCATCCTCGATCTCTATATCAACGGGCTCAATCTCTTCTTCTTCCGGCTCAAAATCGTTTTCTTCTTCAATAATGACGGGCTCAGACGGTAAATCGTCGACAAAATCGATGTCTCCATAAGAATCATCATCGGAATCGGAGAACATCTCATCATGATCATTAGAAATATCAAGAGAAGGCTCATCACAAATATCATTAACAACCCCAGACTCTCTTGGGCTTGGGATAAGAATCTCAACATTAGACACTTCCGTTTCCGGAATAGTACTAAGATGCTCATCCCCCATTATGAGAGAATCAACGGGTTCAACGATGTTCGTAGAAATATGATCATCGACCTCTTCCAAAACGACGTCACTTCTCTCAACCGGCGTGAGAGAAGGGGAAGGGTCGGAAATTAAAGGCTCAGAAACGGAAGTGGGATTGCCACTCGGAGGAGTATAATCGTCGTCAGAATCAGAATCGTAATAATAGGTAGTTGGACGATGTTGGATCACTTTTGCGGCTTCTTCAGCTAATGATTCATGATAGGTCTTCTGATGAGGATCTTCTTTTCCGTGGGTAAATTTATCAAGAAGATTCTTAAGATCACTCATCATTTCCAGAAAATTTTGATTAAAATCTTCAGAACATGGTGAAGGTTGTGGTTGAATTTCTTGGTATTGTGGAGGTGGGTTATAAGAATAATCGTAATTGTCACAAGGAACTTGCTCGTAAACAATCGGATTATGTATCTGACAATCGGAATTAACGTGCGGACCTCCACAATACTCACAACAGTATGATTCTTGTGACGAATAAGGGTAAGGTTCATAACCAAAGGTTGAGTTGTTAAATTGAACTTGACATTGAAAACCTTGGTGAGGACCACCACAGTACTCACAAGAGTATGATTCCATCTCATGGTACAGAGGTTGGTTAGGAAAATCGGTTGTCTCATAGTTAGGATTGTGGTGAAACTCGGTTCCAGATTTTCCATTGCTACAAGCGGAACAATTCCCACCATATTCGGGTCCGCTACACCATATGCACAAAAGCTGATAAATCGAAGAATTATCCGGATAAGAGTTAGCTATTTCCACCGTTTCCGTGATAGGCTCTGATTCTTGAACGGGAGTCATCTCGGGCTCAGAAACATATTCCATTTCCCTCACCGGAGAAGGATTAGGAATCGAGGGTTCCCCAATTAGAGCACTCTTTTGTTCTAGCCGTGCATAAAGACGAGCAAGATCTGGATTTGGATTAATAAAATTCTGACATACATTACAAAATCCATCTCGACAATTATTTCCGCACCAATCACATATACATTTCAAACACCGAAATTGTTTCTCTTCCATACGACTTTGGCAATGAAGGCAACGACGATAAGAACATATCTCGGGTTGTGGCGGATGGTCAGAAACATTTTTAGAGTCATCTCGAGATTCTTTGTCGGCTAAGTCGCACCAATAGCAAGATTTTTTAGAACCAGGGTATCCACATCGCTCACATACACATTCTGGATTCAAACAACAATATTGAGTTTCTTCCATACAACTTTTGCAATGAAAACAATGACGATAATTGATTGTTTCCATGAGAATTAAACATATAGAGGGTAAAAGAAAAGAATTATCGGGTTCAGAGGATAAAAGAAGAATATTTTTGGGTTTTTAAAACAAATTTTGAAAAGGAAAATCTTTTTGGGTTTTTGAAAAAAAATATATTTACAAAAACGACGGTAACTTCACTCGGGGAAGGACCTTCAAATGCACGCGATTCGAGACGGAATACGAAAACTCGGTACAAGCCCTCCCCGGCAGCGGCGCCAAAAATTGATTCACAATGCCAAACTGTCAAGTTATCTCACACAAGCTAGCCACTTGTGAATGACTAACCGTAAGAAACTTAAAACAGTTCAGAACCAATAATAGAAGAGAAGTGTAGTATACGGGTAACTCAAACGTGTTAGGTTTGAGCACCAAGATCGTTCCGAACGAGGGTTGAATGGAATTTCCAACTCACGTCGCGATTATCGGGATTTGAATGGGAAAAGGGGATAATTTGAAGTTTTCTAAACTACGGGGCAAGGGAAGAATAAAAGGGAAATTACACTACGGGAAATCCTAAATACGCAAATAAAACGAAACGTAAATAAAACGTAATTAAAATGCAACTACGTCTAAATTATATCCTAAAAATGCCTAAGATTACTTTTACTTTAGAAATGTAATGTGAAAACTATTTTAGAATTAAAACTATTTTTTTAGGATTTTTCTGGATTTTGTTAAAATTAAAAATTAATTTTTAACTTTAAAAATAAGACTAAATAACTAAAAATTATAAAAACAAAGGGGAAAATTATGAAACTATTTTTATAAAATCTAAAATATCCTAAGAGAATTTTCAAAACTTATTTTTTATTTTTCTGATTAATTTTCTATTTTCTACAAATTTAAAACTATTTAAATCTAATTTAAATTGTGAAAAATACCAAATAAAAGGGGAAAAATAAGGAAAAATATTTTTTATGCTTTTTATATTTTTCTTAAACTGGGAGAATTGAAAAATTATTTTTTGGAACTTTTTCTTAATTATTTGCAATAAAAGCTATTAAAAGGATTAAAAACTGATTTAAATAATGAAAAATACTAAACAGTAGCTAAAAATTATGAAAAACTCAGGAAAATTCTAAAATATTATTCTAAAGCTATGAAAAATATAAAAACATGGGCTTATGTGTGAGATATGAAGGCTGTAGTGTAAAATGAAATGAAATAAGCACTTTATAATAAGCAAATAAGCACTAGAATGTACCAACTGATAAAAGAAGCTAGATTATACTATAACTACTCTAAAACAGCTAATGAAAGCTAATCCTAACACCTAATAAGCAATCTACCTAGACATAAGCTAACTACTACTCTAGCAAAACATCTACCTGACCCCACTGTTTAAGCTGTTGCAACTGCTTATTCAATAAGCCAAACTGAGAACCAAGGATGGAAATCTCTACTCTACCAACCAGAGAGTGCTTGTACCAAATTTCAGCCAATTAGGACATAAATTGAGAAGATTAAAAGCATAAGGAGAAAGGGATAACAAGCAATCTGATGCAGTAACAAAAGGGACAGAGATATGCTTATTGCAGGCTTGATTAAGCTCTAAACTAAGCACCTAAGGCTAACATAAGCTACATACATCTAACCTAATACTGCAAAAGGAACCAATAATCAAGTCATAATATCAACTAATACTGATATGGAGCAGAAAAGCACAACACAGTAAAACTGATGTAGTGGACAGATAGCTGCTGATGTGCAGAGCATGTTTGACAGAAAATGGCTACTTGCAAGCTACAATTTAAGCTACCACAGATTCTCATAAGCTAAAACATACTTACTACACTAGTTTCTATTGAATAATCACAAATAAGCACAAATTCATTACACTTAAATGCTTGAAAATGACTGAGATCTGATGGAATTCAGGACATATTCAAATCTCTTGACAGACTTGGTAAAACACTCGAAACACATTTATCAACTTTGAGACTTTAAACTAGAATAAGAAAAGCTTTAAAAACAGATTCTAAACCCACTAGACTAAGATTTAATGATTAAAACCTTTGAAATATTTAAAAACTTGTCAAAACCAAACACTCCTTTAACAAGCACTAACTGAAACTTAACTTTGAAAAACTGATGAAATGAGGTTGTGACTGAATCAAAATGAGTAAACTAACATTAAACTTAACCATTAAACAGATTAACACCAGAAATTTACCAAAACTTGATTTGACTTCAAGGTTTGACTATCGTTGACTTTTTAAGAAAACTTGAAATTGAGAAAAGGATTTGAGAAACCTTAAGAATCACAAAAGCTTAGATAAGCTTCGTGATTCTTAGCCTGATAACTCAAGCTTTAAAACGAGATTAACAAAAAAAGAGCAATAGCAGATTTTCATGTAACAAACTGAAAGGTAAAATTGCATTAACAAGAGATTGCTTACAAATTTAAAATGAAATTACAACTACTAAAAGATTTAAGAGAAATGACAGAAATAAATGGTCAAAATCTCTCTAAAGCATAAGAAATTGGACCAGTTGCAATGTGAGAGGATTGGTCCTTATATAGCCTGATGAAAAGCCTGGGATACCATTCAGAAGCTGCTAGAAATCCATCCACAGCCACTCGTTTATTCCTTGTCACTTCACCCAATCACAATCCTCAGATTCACCTTATGAGGTGTCAAATCCAATGGGCGAGCTCCAATTGGCCACGTTGGCAGTCCTTGGGCTGTTACACCTCTGACGCGTCAGAATCCTTCCAGAAGGATTTTAAGTTGGGGTAAAACGTGGGTTAACAGGGTAAATGGAATGGGTGGAATGGAACAGTAAAATGGGTTGTTTGCTTTGGGCGCGTATCAGTTACTGGGTGAAGGGATTGGGGGTTTTTTTTATATGTTATTTTGACTTTGGGTGGGTAAAGTTTGACCGGGTCAAGTGGTATAAATGGTATGGACGGGTATGGTTTTATTAGGGGTGTGGGCTTGGGCTTTTGTTGGGTGTATTTGGATTTGGGTTAAAATGCATAAATGGTTTAGTAATAGTTTTGATTTATTTTAGTTAAGTACACTTAGGTCCATTTAGAATGAAGAGTGTAAAACCAAAGGACCATAAGTGTAATTCAGGAAAAGCAAGAGGTGTGAATGGGTAAATTGGATAAATGAAGGGTATGTTTTGTGATTTTGAGAAAGTTGAGGGGTTCAAGTGTAAAAGGGTAAGATGAAGGGTAAATTGTGAAAAACTCCCAAATCATGTCCCGAACTCCGTATTAAGTCACTTTTAAGCACCAAAATCCCTGAAATAGCATCCCCGGCATCGGCTCTTGCACTCTTCTTTCTCTCGTGCTCGGTTTTTCTTTGGTTTTGGCTTCTTTTTGTCTGTTTCATCATATCCGTACCTACACAAGCAAAAACTCAAGAAACCATCAAATATTAGCAATAAACGGCTCTTTCTTGGTTATTTTGGGTCTATTTTGATGATGAAAAGGTATGTGTTTTAGCACATACCAGCTTGCATCTAAGAGTAGTTATATAAAGAATGTGGTTTTCAAAATAGTTGCTCCCCCTCAATATGTGCATAGATATTTGAAGATGTTTTGCACATATTAGGAAAAGACTGCACATCGAAATAAATTGATCACGTTTCAAATCTTTGTGGTTTAAGATAGATGCTCCCCCTCAACATGTTCATGGAAAATTTGAAATCCTGAGATCGTTTGGCCTGAATGCAAGCAAACCTAATTTCTCTATCCAGAGGCTTATTTATGAAATCCTCTTCCACAATCTCACGGAGACATTCTAGACTATCCTTAAGGTGAGCACAATAGTTATGAAACACAAGTTCCTTATTCCTTAGATGAGGAGGAATGTATTTAACAGTCACAGTATATTTGCAGTCTGAGGATGAATTTGATGCAACATTCTCATTAAAAACAAGTGGCAATTTCCCTTTTTCCTGACTCCTCAGATTCTCAATTTCTTTTTGTAAAGACGTTATTTTTTCATTGTTTTTGTCACGAGTGACTTTCATTGAATCATATAACTCTTTAAAGTGTCGTTTAACTTTTTCATACTCTTCTAGAAAACTCACGTTTTCCTTTTGTAAAACATTAACCAGGTTTTGAAGATGAAAAGTTTGAGAATACTGAGAATCTAAAGGAGGAGGCATTTGGGAGCCAGTCACATTGTTCTTTTCACCCTTTAATTGAGAGATTTGGGCTTTCAACTTTCTGATCGTGTTACAATGAGCTCGAATCTGTTCATCACGTTTGCTAATTTCGAAAACTGCATCAAATTCAGGAGCATCCAAGGATGTCTTGATATTTGAGGTTTTAACATTTTCTTTCAGATGTTGATATTTTAATTGCAAAGCAAGATGCTCAACTTCTAATTTAGAAAACTGTTTCACCATGTTAACATCATCATCTTGTTCAACTTGATCATGCAGTTTAGAGTTAGTTTTTTCAAGCTCAATGACACGATCATGGGAGACTTTCAGAGCAACAGATAATTCATGAAATTGAGAAGCATTAATGGAACAATTCGTAGCAGTGTAAAACACATCTTGAGTAATACATTCAGAAATAAGATTCTCTTACAAGGTATGCAAGTTTTTCCTCTCAATCTCATTATATTTTAATTCTCGCTCATAGTCACTAACCTCAACTATCATAGCATCAAATTCCTTTTCCATTTCTTTAATATCTGAATCCATCCCCTTTTTAAGACTCTCTAATTGAAATTTTAGTTTTTTAAAGAAAGGCATGACCTCAGTTAAATAGCATTCTTTAGTTTGCTCAAAACCCCTTTCCCCTAAATTTATCCCAGTGGGTGTGATCCTTTTCTTACAAGTTTTCTCAAAATCAACAAACAGTTGAAAAATAATATATTGACTGATTAAGGTCTTGCTTTTAGTGGCAATAGTTCTAGGAACTAAATGCATTGGTGTATTCGGACGATACACAGTCGCTGAAGGCATTTTCCTAAGGGAAGGGTTTGTTACAACAAGATTCTCTGCCTTTTGCTTATCTAAATCCTTTTACCATAACACTTGTTCGGGTGTTAACAACGTCTGTGGCTTAAACTTGTTCAAGGAAATCCAGTTTTCCTTTTTGTAATCATGGGGTTTGATCGTTATGTTATTCTCTTTACATTCAGGATCTTCTAGCTTCTTATTCATTTTCTCCCTAGATGCATCATCTAATTTTCTATCTTCCTCAGTGCACTCAACGCAACTAGGTTTCTGTCTAGGTTTAAGAATCTCATTACCATCATAGATTAAATTATGAGTAGCTCTAGCCTTTTTAACAACCTCAGGATTAGGTTCCACAACAAGGGGAATGCCATACTTATCGCTTAAAACTCTATGCTTAGTGTGAAGATCGTTGTAAGCTCATAGACGAGGTCTAATATTATATGTAGGAACACATAATAATAAAGGCGGAATATTCAAACATAGAATCAATATTATTATGAACAAGGTTTTTCATTCACCATCTCTAACTAAACAATAATAAATATCAAAGACTTGATCTAACACTAACTAACTAAACCACTAAACCACTAAACCCTAGGCGTTTTCCCAATCCCTACGCCTAGGTTCCACACACACATACCTTTAGACATCTACATCTTGTATGTACGTACTAAAACTAATGACCCTATGTCTCTTTATATACTAGAGACATCTAGGGTTTACAAGAGGAATCATAATATAATTAGGAAACAATACAATTAGGAAACTAAATATTCTTTTAAGCATATCTTCTAGAATCTTCCAAATCCTCCGTCTTTTTGTAGTTTCCTTCTTGTCACTTTTAGTCCTTCATGTTTCATTCTTCTTGTTTTGTATTATCAAATCTATAATAGACCCAACAATCTTCCCCTATTTGATGATGACAAAACAAACACGATTCTTGTACAAACTTCCCTAGACGAAGTAGCAGAAGTTGAGATAATTAAATCTCACCATGAATGAAACAATCTTCCCCTTGACTAAAACAATCTTCCCCTTGACTAAAACATGTCACTCAAACATCAAGTGAGCAGTCTGAATGGTATTTCCTTGTACGTACAACTTATTTTCGAGCTTGTTTTTCAAAGTTTTTAGATTGGAAAAATCATTCAAAAGTTTTGATTCCTTAGCATTAAATTCTTGCTTAAGCATTTTAACATTTTCTTGAAGTTCCTGTTTTTGCTTAGCAGTTTTAGAAAGCTTTTCTTGTAAGGAGTTTAACTCTTGTTTTAATACTTCTTCTCTAAAATTATTTTTTCTAATAATTGTACGCATTTAGTCATCCATTTCCTGCTCACGAGTGGTTAACTCAAACTTAGCACGTTGTTCATAAATAGTAACTTGTTCTTTATAGGCATTTAGTTCAGATGTAAGAATCATCGGGGCACATGCAGTGTATTCATCAAAAACATAATCATCATTGACTGCAGAAGATGCATTACTGGGTACATTCTCACTTTCACTTTGCTTCACATATTGATCATATGGGATAATATTACTATTACCCATATCTTCAATATCTGATTCATAAGTTTCAAGAGACTGTACTTTATTATGCATCTTTTGCCCATCAACATCATCATATAGTTTTAATACCTCTGAAATGATTTTGTATTTGGATGGACCAGCATGTTGTGGTGGAGAGACCTTTGGAGAGACCATAGGTGAGATGCTAGCCATGAAGATTATTTGGGCAGTACGTTCATCATCGACATCAGAGTCAATTTCGTCACAGTCGGCTACTTGAAATGCATTTTGATGATTATGACCTCTCTCTGAATTGGTGTTCATCAACATCAGCATCATAGGTTCGGGCATTTTCCTCAGCAAGGAACAACAACTCCTCTTCATCCAAAGCTGCTCCATTATCATGAGCTTGCACAAGCAGCATCTTGTCTCGAAGTATTCGCATTCGTGGGCGTTTTGGAGATGTGCAGTTCCTAGCAATATGTCCCTCACCACCACAGTTGTAGCACTTAATTGGATTTTCTTGACCTTGATTCCGTTCCTTCCCTATTCTGATTTACCCCATATCCTCTACCAACTCCTCCTCTTCCCTGTTCATCCTGCCTTTCTTGAACTGGTTGCACCATAACCTTCCATCTCGATTTGCTTGATTGTGTAGATTGGATGCTGTTATTAGGTTATTGTTGGTGTGTGGAAGAGAGTTCATGTTTTGACTGACCATGAGAGACAGTTTATTGATGAAGTTTTCCATGAATGTGTTTTGGTCTGGAGGCTTATATGCTAGATCAGGGATGAGTTTGTAATTACCATCACCCATGGGAATGACTTGAGAAGCTTTGGTAGTAATACCAACATTTGTGTAAAAGGCTGTTGAGTCATTAGAGGAACTTGTTTCTCCCTGGTTGGTTTTGAACTGTTCTAGAATCCTTTTCTCAAATATAGCATGTCTCTCACGGAGAAGGAATGCATCTGATTGCTCATAGTTGGTGTTCTTCAATCCTTTGGTTAGCTTCACAGAGGTGACAAACTTGTGCCATTCGGGATTCATGTTGTTCACAAACTTTGAGTTCAGGTGAATGTTTGGCATGGTCATTTTGATGTTCCTCATGTCATTCACAAGCTTGTGGAATCTCACGTAGTACTCATAGATACTCTCATCAGGTTTCATCTTGAAGTGCTCAAAATCATCATACAGTTGTGATTCTCTGTCTTCCTTGGTTAATTCAGAACTGAGAGAAGCATCTTGACATTATCCCAAACTGCCTTGGCGTCAGTGTTGTGATTGATCAGCTTGTAGATGTCTTATGGAAGACCACTGTAGTATATGATGTTGGAGGCCACGATATCAGCATCGAATCTCTTTTCTCCTTATCAGAGCTCATCATACGTCTTTGGTCTGTCAATCCAAGATCATGGTTCCATCTGCACGGCGGTATCAATTGTATCCGTGTAGTCTCAATCGATACGGTCCTTCATAATGGATTTGAGAATGTTGACCCCATTTTCCTTTCCAAGACACTACAATCTGATTCGTTGAGCCCAAGAGTCGTAGTCGATTCGTCAAGCATGGGTGGGCGAGTATCAGAACCAGTGCTTGAACATCCTCAGAAACAGTGGAGATGATTGTAGGTCGTTGGTAGACATGTTAACAGATTACACGGGATTTTATAACTCAATGATTAAACCGGGAAATAGATTCTTTCACGGGATTTTACTAAATCAAGAGAAAACCGTATTACAAACAAAAATTTAACCAAGTCGCTAAGAAACCTTGAACAAAGTCGCTAAGCACCAAGTTGCTAAGTATTATGAAATCACGTCGCTATAATACCAAGTCGCTGCGACACAGTCAAGTTGCTAAAGAACAACTCGCCAAGATCCAAGTCGCTAACACCAAGTCGTTGAGAATTATGTCAACAAGTCGATAAGCACCAAGTCGCTAAGTTGTCAAGCCGCTAAATAGCAACTCGCTAAGGTCTAAGTCGCTAACACCAAGTCGCTAAGAAACTTAAGTACAAGTCGCTAACAAAATTGAAAGCAAGTCGCTACCTTTACCAAGTCGCTACCCGTAGTGGAGAATCCACTAAGTGTACTGTTTGTCGGCTTGTCTCAATAGAAAAGTCGCTAGGACCAGTCGCTACCAAAAGCACTACAACTCGCTACTTTTCTTGAAGCAAGTCGCTAAGATGAAATTCACTACTTGAACCAAGTCGCTACCAAGAAAAACTTCAAAAACACACTTTTCAATCTAAGACAAGCTCAAGCACAGTGATTCAAGCTTACCAAATCAAAACCTAAGCACATACAATGATTCTAAACACAAAAGTACACCCAAAATTAAAACTTTAACACTAGAAATGATCCAAATGATGCAAAAACCACTAAACTTTTTCAAACTCAAAAACCACCTAAAACCACTAGAAATCCAAGGATATGAAAGAGAGATGATCAAACCATGGCTCTTGATACCATTTTTAACATATTGGATTTCACAAACACACTAGATCATAACCACAAGTATAATATGGTTTTAGAGAGAGAAAGTTAGAGGTTGGGAACTTTAGTAAGAGAAAGAAAAATCTTATTATGAGCTCGAACTCTCTACCTTGGGAGGTAGAGAGTATTTATAGTCTTACACAAATCGCCACCCACGGTACTGAATCAGGCATACAGTGGGTAAAGAACCGTCCGTCCTCCATGGTGTTACAAAACTAAATACTACTTAACACTAAATAATCTACGACTACGAGCTTTCTAACGATTACATATGCTTGAGGTGACCGACTCTTTAATAACTGGATTTACTAAATCCCAACATTAGAGCAATGATCATAGCACAATCTGGAGCAAGTACTAATTCCCATACATCTAGTCGATCAAACTCATGAATTTCCTCTGGCAGGACATTGAACCAGCTATTTTCATTCATGGCAATTTTAACATCTTTTGGTTCGACCTTAGAGAGTACTGAGTTAAAGAAGCACCATAAGGCATCAGTTGCAAGTTGTTTCCGTGTAGATACTGGATGATAAGGGTTTCCAATGATGTTGTCCAATGGATGATCATGTTTCCATTTTCTAATGTGTTCATGTGGTTGTTGTTGAGGAACGCGTAGCGAGTCGATGTCTCCGATGAAGATGGTTCTGATGATGATTCAGGAGCAAATATGTTTTCAAATGGAGCATCTTCGGGGGTAGCAAAGGGATTAACTTCATCATGGGTGCCAGAAACAATTCCATGATGTACATTTGATGATTGATGATTTGTTGATGAGACAGAGTGATCGGCAGCAGCGCTTCTTGGCTTAATGATATTGAAACAGAAGGGTTGACTTCATTGACAGGGATAGGAGCAGCCTCTGATGATGGAATTGACATTTCATTAGCATTTGGCTCATAGTGTTCATCAAACATTGGATCAAACAATTTCTTTAAATCATCTTCTGATAGAGGTACATAAGGATTTGCTAGTGAGGGATTTGAAACGAGAGTAGAACTGATAGGACTACTTGATGAAAGTTGAGATGCGGGTCCAGAACTGGTTTGTCCTGGAGCCATTGGACCGGTCAGCTCATCAAACGTAACGTGAATTGTTTCCTTTATACTTCAGGTTCTTTTGTTGTAGATTCGGTATCCTTTTCTGTTTGGTGCATATCCTACAAAAACTCAATGTCGCTTTAGCTTTAAGTTTGCCTAAATCTTGGCCCTCATTAGTTGGATAACACAATGCACCAAACACACGAAGAAATAAGAGATTAGGTTTTCTATTGTGGACAAGTTCATATGGAGTTTTTCCACGAGCAGTTTGAATTAGGAATCGATTTTGAGTGTAGCATGCAGTGGCAATGGCTTCAGCCCAGAGAAACATTGGAACCTTTGAGTAAATCAGCATTGTTCTTGCGGAACACTTCTTTGATGACTGATTCCAACACTTTCATAAAACTCACTAAGTTGTTTATTAACAAACTCAGTTCCATTTTCTGTTCGGATGATTCTGATAGTTTTGTTAAGTCGAACCTGCAGTTGTTTGATAAGTTTGATGATGATATCTGGAGTTTCATCCTTTGTCCTTAAGAACTTAACCCAGGTGAATCGAGAGTAATCATCAACCACAACTAACACATATTTCTTCCCAAATATATTCAGCACTCTAATGGGTTCACATAAATCCATGTGAATTGTATGAAGAACTTCATTGGCTGAGTTTGTAGGTTTGGGTTTGTGGGCATACTTCTTGCTTTTTCCCAATTGGCATGCTGAACAAAGATGATCCTTTTCATACTTTAGTCTAGGTAAACCTACAACTAAGTCCTTTCTGGAGAGATCATTGATGGTGCCGAAGTTCAAGTGATTGAGACGGCGATGCCATAACCATGACTTTGTTTTTGAAGCCTTTGAGAACAAGCAAATTGGAGAAGACTTCATCATATCTTCGATAGAGATGGTGTATAGATTTGAACCACGTGTTCCTCTTAATAGTTCTTTACCATCAAGTTCTCTAACGAAACAAGTATGTTTTCGAAGCTACTTCTAGATCGAATCACAGAATTGACCGACAGAGAATAAGTTATGACCAAGACCTTCAACATAATATACCCGGAGATAACACTATCACCGACAACATAATCTCCATAACCCATAATTGCACGAATGATGGATTTCGAATCTAACAGTCATGATGAATTGACTCACGAAGTTCATGAGCCGCGACCGGTCTCCAGTCATATGCTTGGAACGACCTAAGTCCGGTACGCAGAACGATTTGAACGATCTGCAGTTGAACACAGACAAGAATGGATAAGCGGATAATTGGGATCCCCATGCAAGAATGGGTTCCACTTGGGTAATGACTGATGATTGGAACACCCACATCAGAGGTAGATAAAATGGACTCATTAGAAATAGATGAAGTGCTAGTGTCCGTATTTGACCTATTCAAAGTATGTTTAAACTTCTTAAGGAATAGTTCTACCAGTAGGCATCCATTTTCTAGTGGGCATTGATTTAGCAACTTTAGGGCAAAGTTCATTAATCTTACGGCCAAAGGGTATCCATTGATAACCTATATTACTAAATTTCCTTCCGTGGGTTTCCACTTCTTCTAACTTTCTTTCGCCTTTGCCTTTTAGCCTTCTTAGCTTGAATTTTAACATTAACAGTTTTATCAGGGCGTTTGACATCATTAGACAAAACATTCACACTACATTCATGATTAGTAACGAGAAATCAAGCGTCATCATTACATGGTTTTGCGAATAGTAGCAGAATTCGAATTAATTGATCGCTTATAGCTAATACTAGAATCAACACGATTCGTTTTATTCAACTCAAACTTAATATTCCTAGGGTGATCTTCTACTCTCTTCCAATGCACATTTTTAGCTTGCGAGGTCCTATCTTGCTTGGTATTGCATGGAGGCTTTGACCCGCTTGCTTTAATGTCACTGATTACTCCTGTAGAGGGAATTATGGGAAAATTAGTTGGTTGAGCTACTTTTTGCATTCACGAACTAGGCGTCCAGGGATCTGAACTACTTGAAGGCACATTAGTGTTCACTTTCTTAAAACTGGGCATAGAATGGTTTGTATGCTTGGCACTAGGCATAGAACAAGGCATCACGGCTTTACCTTTTGCACCTAAGGATTTAGGACATGTTGCAATTAAACATTCTAACAGCTCTTGAGATCGTTTGCTGATGATGCAAGCAAACCTAATTTCTCTATCAAGAGGTTTATTAATGAAATCCTCTTCCACAATCTCACGGAGACATTCTAGACTATCCTTAAGGTGAGCACAATAGTTATGAAACACAGGTTCATTATTCCTAATATGAGGAGGAATGTATTTACGATCCACGATATATTTGCATGTCGAGGATGGCTTTGATGCAACATTCTCATTAAAACAAGTGGCGGTTTCCCTTTTTCTGACTCCTCGATTCTCAATTTCTTTTGTAAAGACGTTATTTTTTGTTGTTTTTGTCACGAGTGACTTTCATTGAATCATATAACTCTTTAAAGTGTCGTTTAACTTTTCATTTTCTTCTAGAAAACTCTCGTTTTCCTTTTGTAAAGCATTAACCAAGTTTTGAAGATGAAAAGTTTGAGAATATTGGGAATCTAAAGGAGGAGGCATTTGGGAGCCAGTCACATTGTTCTTTTCACCCTTTAATTGAGAGATTTGGGCTTTCAACTTTATGATCGTGTTACAATGAGCTCGAATCTGTTCATCACGTTTGCTAATTTAAAAAACTGCATCAAATTCAGGAGCATCCAAGGATGTATTGATATTTGAGGTTTTAACACTTTCTTTCAGATGTTGATATTTTAATTGCAAAGCAAGATGCTCAACTTCAATTTAGAAAACTGTTTCACCAGGTTATCATGATCATCCTGTTCAACTTTACCATGCAGTTTAGAGTTAGTTTTTTCAAGCTCAATGACGCGATCATGGGAGACTTTCAAAGCAACAGATAATTCATGAAATTGAGAAGCATTAATGGAACAATTTGTAGCAATGTAAAACACATCTTGAGTAATACATTCAGAAATAAGATTCTCATTCAAGGTATGCAAGTTCTTCCTCTCAATTTCATTATATTTTAATTCTCGCTCATAGTCACTAACCTCTACTATCATTGCATCAAATTCTTTTTCTATTTCTTTAATATCTGTATCCATTCCCTTTTTAAGACTCTCAAATTGACCTTTTAGTTGTTTAAAGAAAGGCATGACCTCAGTTAAATAGCATTCTTTAGTTTGCTCAAAACCCTTTTCCCCTTCAGTTATCCCAATGGGTGTGATCCTTTTCTTACAAGTTTTCTCAAAATCAACAAATAATTGAAAAATAACATACTGACTGATTAAGGTCTTGCTTTTAGTGGCAATAGTTCTAGGAACTAAATGCATTGGTGTATTCGGAGGATACACAGTCGCTGAAGGCATTTTCCTAAGGGGAGGGTTTGTTACAACAAGATTCTCTGCTTTTTGCTTATCTAAATCCTTTTTCCAGAACACTTGTTCGGGTGTTAACAACGTCTGAGGCTTAAACTTGTTCAAGGAAATCCAATTTTCCTTCTTGTAATCATGGGGTTTGATTGTTATGTTATTCTCTTTACATTCAGGATCTTCTAGCTTCTTATTCATTTTCTCTCTAGATGCATCATCTAATTTTCTATCTTCCTCAATGCACTCAACGCAACTAGGTTTCTGTCTAGGTTTAAGAATCTCATTACCATCATAGATTACATTATGAGCAGCTCTAGCCTTTTTAACAACCTCATGATTAGGTTCCACAACAAGGGGAATGCTATGCTTATCGCTTAAGACCCTATGCTTAGTGATCATGTGAGCAGTCTGAATGGTATTCCCTTGTACGTACAACTTATTTTCAAGCTTGTTTTTCAAATTTTTTAGATTGGAGAAATCATTCAAAAGTTTTGATTCATTAGCATTGAATTCTTGCTTAAGCATTTTAACATTTTCTTGAAGTTCTTGTTTTTGCTTAGCATTTTTAGAAAGCTTTTCTTGTAAGGAGTTTAACTCTTGTTTTAAGACTTCTTCTCTAAAGTTACTTTTTCCAATAATTGTACGCATTTGGTCATCCATTTCCTGCTCACGGGTGGTCAATTCAAACTTAGCACGTTGTTCATAAATAGCAACTTGTTCTTTATAGGCATTCAGTTCAGAGTTAACAGAATCATCATGGCCACATGCAGTGTATTCATCAAAAACATAGTCATCATTGACTGTGGAAGATGCATTACTTGGTACGACCTCACTTTCACTTTGCTTCACATATTGATCATATGGGACAATATTGCTATTACCCTCATCATCAATATCTGATTCATAAGTTTCAAGAGATTGTACTTTATTATGCATCTTTTGCTCATCAACATCATCATATAGTTTTAATTCCTCTTAAATGATTTTGTCTTTTGATGGACCAGCTTGTTGTGGTGAGGGGACCTTTGGAGAGACCATTGGAGAAATGCTAGCCATGAAAATTATCTGTGCAGTAGGTTCATCATCGATGTCAGAGTCGTATGCATCACAGTCGGCGACTTGAAATGCATTCTGATGATTATGACCTATGTCCTAAATTGGTTGCTCATCCACATCTGCATCATATGTCTTGGCATTGCCCTCAGCAAGAAACAACAACTCCTCTTCATCCAAAGCTGCACCATTATCCTGAGCTTGCACGAGCAACATCTTGTCTCTGAAGTATTCTGCATTCCATGGACGTTTTGAAGATGTGCAGTTCCTAGCAATGTGTCCCTCACCACCACAGTTGTAACATTTGACTGGCTTTGCTTGTCCTTGATTTTTATTCCTTCCACGATTCTGATTTGCTACATATCCTCTACCAACTCCACCTCTTCCCTATTCATACTGCCTTTCTTGAACTGGTTGCACCACAACCTTCCCATCTCTGACAGTAGCTTGATTATGTGGATTGGATGCTGTTCTGAGGTTATTGTTGGTGTGTGGGATAGAGTTCATGTTTTGACTAACCATGAGAGACAGTTGATTGATGAAGTTTTCCATGAGTGTGTTAGAATCTGAAGGCTTATATGCTGGGATCAGGGATGAGCTTGTAATTACCATTACCCATGGGTATGACTTGAGGGTGTGTTTGGTTAAGAGAATTGAAGATGAAGAAATGGAAATGGCTTTAATTCTCGTGTTTGGTAAGCCAGAGAAATGAAAAAGAGGAGAAATTGGTGGGGAAATGGAGAGAGTTGAGTAGTGTAATTTAAGTAGCCCCATTTCTATTAATTTTGTGGAGAAATTGGAGAAATGGATTAATTTTTTTGAAAAAATGTTTTTTTTTTTACATTTAAAAATTAAAATTTTCTTAAAAAATTATTTAAAAAAAAATAAGTTTTTTAAATAAATACATTTTAAAATATTTTTTTTAAAAAACAAGTTTTTAAGTAAATACATTTTAAAAAATAAGTTTTTTAAAATAATTTATTTTAAAAGAAGTACATAAATTTTAAAAATAAATTAAAAAAAAAAAAGATATATTTTTAAAATAATTTTTAAATATTTTTTAAGAATTTTTATTTAGACAAAATATTATTTAAATAAACATTAGAATTGAACAAAATTCTCTACTGATTTCTATTCTCTACTTCATTTCTTTTCTCTTAATTTCTCTCTACCAAACGCACCCTGAGATGCTTTGGTGGGAATACCAACATTGGTGTAGAAAGCTGTAGAATCATTTGGTGAGCTTGTTTCTCCCTGATTGGTTTTGAACTGATCCAGAATCCTTTTTTCAAATATAGCATGCCTCTCATTAGAAGAAGGAAGTCATACAATTGCTCATAGTTTGTATTCTTTAGTCCTTTGGTTAGCTTCACGGAAGTGACAAATTTGTGCCACTCGGGATTCATGTTGTTTACAAACTTTGAATTAATTTGAATGTTTGGCATGGTCATTTTGATGTTCCTCATGTCATTCACAAGCTTATGGAATCTCACTAGTACTCATAGACACTCTCATCTGGTTTCATCTTGAAGTGCTCAAAATCATCATACAGTTGTGATTCTCTGTCTTCCTTGGTTAATTCAGAACCTGAGAGGAGCATCTTGACATTATCTTGCCCTAGGCTTCAGTGTTGTGATTGATCCCGGCTTGTAGATGTCTTTTGGAAGACCACTGAGTATGATGTTTGAAGCCACGATATCACATCGAATATGTTTTTTCCTTATCTTGAGGCTCATCATACATCTTTGGTCTGTCCATTCCAAAGATCATGGTTCCATCTGCGGCCAGTATCAACTATGTCTCTTGTAGTCTCAATCTGATACGGTCCTTCATCAATGTATTTGAGAATGTTGACCCCATTTTCCTTTCTAAGACAGTACAATCTGATTCGTTGAGCCCAAGAGTTGTAGTCAGTTCTGTCAAAGCATGGGTGGGACGAGTATCAGAAACGAGCGGTACGCTTGAACATCCTCCGAAACGCGTGGAGATGATTGTAGATACGTTGGTAGACATGTTAACAGTTACACGAGGATTTTATAACTCTATGATTAAACGGGAAATAGATTCTTTCACGGGAGTTTTACTAAATCAAGAAAACCGTATTACAAGTAGAAATCAACCAAAATTAAGCTAAAGTTATTGAACCAAGTCGCTAAGACCAAGTAAGCTAGATACAAATTAAACGCTAAAGCACCAAGTCGCTATACGGTCAAGTTAAGCTAAAGAGTAACTCGCTAAGGTCCAAATTCGCTAACACCAATTAAGCTAAAATTATGACAACAAGTCGCTAAGCACCAAGTCGCTAGAACACAGTCAAGTTGCTAAGAACAACTCGCTAAGATCCAAGTAAGCGCTAGTATCAAGTCGTAACAATTTGCACTACAACTCGCTAGCAGGTTCTGAAGCAAGTAAGCTAACCTCACCAAGTCGCTAGCCGTAGTGGAGAATCCACTAACTTGTACTATTTGTTGGCTTGTTTCAATAGACAAGTCGTTAGGCTCAAGTCATTAACAACTAACACTGTAACCGCTAACTTTCTTGAAGCAAGTCGCTGAGGTAAACTACGATGAAAATCACAACGAGAACCAAGTCGCTAGCAAGAAAAACTTCAAAAATACACTTTTCAATCCAAAACAAGCTCAACCACAGTGATTCAAGCTTACCAAATCAAAACTCAAGCACTTACAATGATTCAAAACACAAAAGTACACCCAAAATTCAAACTTTAACACTAGAAATGATCCAAATGATGAAAAAACCACTAAACTTTTTCAAACTCAAAAACCACCTAAACCACTAGAAATCCAAGGATATGTAAGAGAGATGATCAAACCATGGCTCTTGATACCAATTGTTAGATATTGTATTTCACAAACACACTAAACCAATGATCAAAGAGGTGTATACAAGAGGTTTTAGAGAGAGAAAGTGTTAGAGGTTTGGGAACTTAGTGAGAGAAAATGAAAGTATTATTATGAGCTCCAACCCTCTACCTTGGGAGGTAGAGAGTATTTATAGTTCTTACATAAATCGCCACCTACGGGCTGTGGATCAGGCATACAGTGGGTAAAGACCCGTCCGTCCTCCACGGTGTTACTTAACTAAATACTACATAACATTAAATAATCTACGACTACGAGTTTTCTAACGATTAGATATACTTGAGGTGACCGACTCTTTAATAACTGGATTTTCTAAATCCAAACAACACTAAAATCACAAAAGATGAAGACGGCGAATCCGTTAAAACACAAAATACTGTGGCATGATTGGTAGTCTTCTCTACCTCACGGCTAGTCGGCCGGATATCATGTTTAGTGTTTGTCTATGTGCTAGGTTACAAGAAGATCCTAAAACATCACATCTAGAAGCCGTCAAAAGAATATTTAGATACATTAAGGGTACGACTCAATTAGGATTGTGGTATCCTATAGATGCGGGGGTAGAAAAAATTGTATATCACGATTCTGACCATGCGGTGATTATGTTGACCAAAAAAGTACAAGTGGGGTATGTACTTTTATGGGATGTTTTTTAACATCTTGGTTCTCAAAGAAGCAAATGGCATTGGCCATATCAACAAACGAAGCCGAATATGTCTCCGCCGGAAAAGTATGCCAACAAGCACTATGGATGAAATAAGCGTTAGTTGACTACGACATTCTCCTAAGTGACATAGCCATTCTATGAGACAACAAAGGTGCCATCGACTTAAGCAAGAATCCGGTATTGCACTTTCGCACCAAGCATATAGAGATTCGTCATCACTTCTTAAGAGACAATGTTCAAAAGGGGAACATCTCTATTGAGAAGGTAGCATCCAAAGACAACATAGCCGACATCCTCACCAAACCGTTGAAGCGGGAACAATTCAACCTCCTTCGTCTTGGTCTTGGTCTCATGGAACGATCGTCTTAATTAGTTTTTAAACTCTACAAGGTATGTAAACACTAGCCCTCCTCTTTCTGAGTCTAGGATCTCTATTTCACACACAACTCACAAGCAATACGAGAATTTTCAAAACCCAAGATAGGTTTTACCTATAACACGTACTTTCATATTTTTTTCTTATTTTTTAGGCAAGTACCTTTTGTAAACACGTAATTGCATATCTATTTCTTTTCACTCAAGAATAAACGTTTTCTTCACATAAAGAAATCTCTTTTCAAAATGTTTTTCTAAAAGGATACCTCTTCCCGTATTACTTTCATAAAAGCCATTTCTCACGTCTAGGACAAATCGCTTTTTCATTATTAATACAAAGTAAAAACCCATTTTCATTGCATCTCATGTCTTTTGAATGCTAAAGAGGACACATAACTAATTTGTGTTTTCGGGTACATTCATTTAAGCAACAATGAATTAGGAGCACTCGGGTTATCTCACATAATAGTGTGCTTTTTCACTTCTAGTTTAATTTTCTTTTCTTTATAGGAGTCGAGATAACCGCAACTCCAAATGGTTTGCATATAGGCACACACTAGGCACAAATGTTTCCAAAAAGGAAAATTTTGGCTGCATGAGTCACAGATACCACGGATCCCAGCCTTAATGCTGGACGGTTCCCTCAAGGGAAGGATCTATGGGATCCATGAGACATAAGCTAAATTTATATTCTATTTTTCTCACTTTGGATGAAAACTTCAATATTTTCATCAGTTTTTATCATTTTTTTGGAGTATGTAACTTAATGCTTGTGTTCTCATGATCACATGCCTTAAATTCATATCTAATCATTAGATTTTAATCCATATTTTGGGTCAAGCATTCATTACAATGCTTTATTTTTCTATAAATAGGATTCCCAAAATGCTTGCATATTCATCACTCTCAACCTCACAAACAAACATCATCATGTCATCCAAAAGATCTTCCAACATAGATGAATCACCTAGTGCAAACAATCCCTTTCAAGAAATCCAAAAATTTGTCCTCCCACCTTCCAAAGTACCACCACCCAAATCTAAAAAAACCACACGGATTAGCATCCGGCCTTGATCCTTAGCAAAACCATCATCAAATGGTTCATCACCAACCACTCATTCACCACAAAATGCTTCTATTATATCACCTCCTTCATCACCAACAAGTACACCAACTTCATCACCCATCAAATCCCCACCTAAGGCCACTCTTTTGGAACTCCTTAAGACTCCAACAAGATCTCAACAAACCAACCAAAAAGAACTAGTCTTTTTAACACCTCCCACATCTCCAAACACAATCTTTCAAGACCTTGAAACCTCACCACCTTTAGCTCCCATTGTGTTACAAGAACATCTAGGTTCTTTTCCACCACCACTTCCAACCATTCCGGACGTTGATCCGTATTTTCCAACTTTTCCACCACAACTTCCGCATCTCACATATCAAACTACCCCAGAAAATTTCTGCACACATTACCCACATCACTTACATTGTGATCATTGCCAATCCACTAGGGATCTTGCAATAGAAATTAGGGAAGAAATGCGAGTCATACTTAACCTCATCCTTGATCGCATCAACATCATTACTCACCAAAACTTCCATCCATAACCTTATGCAAGCATTGAAGGAATCATTTTCTTATTTTAGTATTATTTTCTTTTGAGTCATTTTTAGAACAAGTCTTGTTCTTAGTTTTACATACTTGTATGTGGCATAAATACCACTACACTTTGTTATTTTATTACAAGGCTTTGTTTACATGCCTTGGCTCCCAATCTTGATTCTCATCAATCACAAGATTATTTATGCATGTTCCTACTAACCTTTTCTTTGTAGGTAATTTTATTTTCTCACTTGACGCCCCATTCTAGCGGGAGCTACCGTCAAGGGGGAGTTAGAGATCCGTGGACTATTTTTCCACATTTTTATTTCTTCATTAGGGTCATTTTGTTTTTGGCAAAAAGGGGGGGGGAGAAGAAGTAAAACTTATGCTTTCAAAACATACATCTAATCTCAAGTTTTACTCATCATAACATTATGTTTTGTCATCAACAAAAAGGGAGAGTTTTTTAATACAAATAAACATTAAAGCGTTTATTAATATTTAGCGATCTCTTTGTGTTTTGTTGATAACAAATATAATGTTATCATAAATAAAACTATAAGGATACATGTTATTTTTGTAAAGCATATACGTGTAGTCATTTAATACAAATTGTGATAACTCATAATATTAAATAGTTTATTAGGATGGGTAAAAACCACAACCATGACTCATACCCATAGAGCATATCCATAACCCATGGAGTTAACCCATACCCATTGGCTAGAAGCATTGCATCTATTAGATACATTGTATCTACTTAGATACCCATGGTTGAAACCATAACCATTACC
>OU343224.1:357316432-357607893 GCA_910596185.1 Chrysanthemum makinoi | reverse complement strand
GTAGTGATTACGAACTCTCGAGTAGGTGACTCGGGGAGTGGAGTAGGGCAAGGAAGGTGTCCTTGTAGCCGAACCACTACAAATACTCGTGTTGTGGTTTTGTGCTTCTTACTCTTATCTTTTCATTACTTACCTTTATATGCTGGTTTATCAACATCCAACACACACATCTAAATAGATTGACATAAATCGATCTAAATAGATTAAAAGGAAGTTTTAATTGGCAAAACTATTCAACCCCCCCTTCTAGTTTTCCACAATTGGCATCAGAGCTTCGTTACCAAGTTTCTTGAAGTATATTGTACTTTAAAAACTTGATACGATCCATGGTTAATTGAAAACTACAAAGAAGGTTTTTTATAAAAGCAAACACCATGTTTTTCAAAAATATATGTTTGGATGTTGACTTGATAAACAACATTTTTCTTATCTTCTTTTTCATTTAATTGTACTAATCTTCCTTGTCATGTGGATTAGTCAAAGCTCATACACACCAAGCTTTAGGAGTCGCTTGGTAACAAGAATACCTTCCTTAAGAAGGTATCTTAAACGCAAAGGAACGGGAATCGTCTAAGTGACATTTGTTGTGTCATTTGTAAAGACATTCCTAAGTGCATTCGAGGTATGACTTTCCACTTATATCTAAATGATATTAGTTTAATAAATAAGTGTTATTTGTTAGGCATTTATTTGAGTAGATTTCGTGTTTACTCATGTTTTACATGTAGCTTCATTAGGAAGTTGTTTCACACATATGTGTCACTCCTCCGTCTAGAAATCATGGTTTATAATAATTGTGTTTTATCTCACTTAATCCAAAAATCATATTTTCTAATAAAACAAAACACAAATCTCAAAATTCCTCCTTCCCCATAAGTACTCCCACCGTCGACCATCTTATCAAACCCTCATTTTTTTTCAAATCTTCCAATTTCAAAAAAAAAATTCTTCTCATTCAAAAACTTCATCTTCCTCCTCATTCCATCTCAATCGAAACCAAGAAGATCCATCATCAACATGGTTTACATCGCACTCGTGCTCATCGCTCTAACACTCATCGCACTTGTGTTCCCTATGATGAAGTTCACATATGGAGACATTTACTTTGTGTTGTTAATCTACATTGGGATCATATACCCAACCCTTTGTATCATCCTTAGTATTGAAATGCAATATTATTAATAATCTAGTTTATCTAGGTTATTTTTATCATAATGTGTTTGTCACTTATTTTGATTTATATGTTTTATATTCTTTCGTGATACATTAGAAGTCATGTATGCATGCTAAAAGAAAATGTAGGTTAAAACATATTTCGTGGTATAAAAACTGTAAAATCTATGTTTTTATCAAATCTATTTCTGTTACTACAGATCCACGGATCCCGGAAGTTATACTAGCCGGATCCATTTTGAAAAGGAACCGTGGGATCCGTCCTACTGGAAAACAGTTTTTCATGCAAATCAAAAACCTCTTTTCTTCTAAGAGTAATACTCCACTTGTATGTCAAAACCATAAGTGAGTTAAGTGTATTTTTTGTTAAAAACCATTGTTAATAAAAATCTAGTAAAACATTAGATTATCATAAGTTGACCACAAACATCTCCTTTTATTAACTTGTCATTTCTATAGGTTCAACTATGACGCATGAATATGAGTTTGATTTTTTACTCACTAGCGTCTACAATCCGAACATCTCTCTCGAACCCAACACGCCTGGCAATCATGTCCGTGGGTTCAATAATCTCGAAAACCGTCACTTCCACGAAGGACGTATTGTAGACACCTCTCTACAATTCGTAGAAGGTATCAATACCTCCTTCCGAGCCATAGGACTAGAATGTCTTCTTGAAATCAACGAGAAGATATGTCCAAGGTTCATAATGGAATTCTTCCATCAAGTCGAACTCGTTCGTAACGAGGATCGCTCTCTATCTCTTTGGTTTTATATCAAAAACCAAAAGTTCACTCTAACCCTTGGGCATTTTGCTCACATCCTCCGGATTCCAAATCATGGACAATGTGCCTTCACCGAAGATTGGTCTCTTGAAGATTTAAATCGCATAATATGCAAACCTCGACCATATTACTCCGATCCAAACATTATCTTTACAAGGGATATCCGAGAAGAGTACAAGCCTCTTGCACTCATCCTACGTGAAAATGTTTTGAGTCTTAGGGGAAATCGAGAAATCCTTCCCGCTTGTTGTGCTCACATGTTGTATTGTTTGCTAACACAACAACCATACAATCTCGCCTACTTCTTCACAAGGCGAATTGCAAATCTTCAAGGCTCCAAGAATAAACTCATCCCTTATGGAATGTTCTTGACACGCCTCTATCATAATGTTATGCACTTCCATCCTCAATTTCAAAGTCCGTTGTACGTACTTGTGAACAAGATGATGGAACCGCTAAACATATCTCTCATGAAGACTTTCTTCATTCTTGATTCCACCAACACTCATCAAACATATAATGATCCTCCTAGCGAAAACACTCAAGGAAACTAATAGTATTCCAAAATAGGATCAAATCTCTTGTACTCGTGCTTTATCAATGTAATCCAATTTCCTTCATGAAATAAAACATTTTACATTTGATATCTTGGTATTAGAACTCTCTTTAGACTATCCTTGAGATATAATGCATTGTCAAGATCATTGCATACCTTTAGTAAAGGTCCTGCTGAGCAGATGGGCGGATCCCAAAGATTGTACTAGACGGATCCCTACTCTTAGGGAACCGTGGGATCCGACAAACAGAAAATGCAATTGCAAGCATTATATTTCAAACATATCCTTAGAACACCTCACACACTAAGCTAAGCATAGTGCCTTAAGGCAAAATTAAGTCCTTATCAAGATAGGTTGATCTTTCCTACTCATACATAACTCACCTAGATCACACTCTAAGTCAATTGTAAATCTACCGTTTGGTCCTTAATCCACTACTCTTCCGCTCTTAAACTCACACTTCATTTTCTACTTGATCCCTCACATCTAGTCTTATAAATCTTTCGATTATGGCAAAATTGATCATAAATCATCCTCACCTCAAAATTGATCAAAATCTAGTTTTCTCATCGCAAAGCTTCTAGGATATTTTCCAAAACACTATCCTAAGACACAACCTGATCTCTAGGATCATTTAGCTTCAATTGACACTCCAAATCTTTAGTGTCATCCTTGCTCATCCATTGGTGCTCTTGAAAAGTTCCAAATCCTTCCATAAATGGCAATCATTAGCTACATCATTCATTACCTTCAAGTACTCAAGCATCCCTTCATTTAAAACACTTAGGAGGACTGAAACACTCAAGATGATATAGGTCTTAGATCTTAGAAACATCATTTCCACTCTTTCATAGCTGCTGAGAGCCGGATCCCTAGGATTAGCCTAGACGGATCCCTCCGAGGAGGGAACCGTGGGATCCGGATGACAGTTTATGTCAAATCTTGCAAAAACAATCATTTCAACTTATCTTCCTAACTCAAACACTCCATCTCATCTTAAATGAGTTCCTATATCAGTGCAACCTCTGAATTTGACTCTTGTCCATGTCAATCATCACATTTCAATGAATTCTAGTGGCTTAAGGCTTAAATGCACTTGCCAAATCTCTTAGTTTATAAACCACCTTGTTAGGACCTCCATAGTCATCACTCTCATCCTAAATTTTAGCTCTTGCAAACTCTTGAAATCATCTCATCATGAGGAAAACCCCAAGTAGTAACTTATCCACCAAAGAACCACCCATGAAAGAGCTCGTGTTATACACGAAATTTCTTCAACTGAATCATCTCCGGTCAAGCCAACAAATGATAGAATCCTTCATCATACAATCAAACCAATTCCTAAAAGGATAGTACCCACAAAACTACCTTTTCCAAACACCACCATACCTCCTAGGCCAAACAATATCATCTCCACCAAACCATCACCATTGGTTCCTAGAGCTATTTCATTTACATCCCCACTATCATCACCACACCTCTACAATTTAGAGGACTTGCCTCCTAGGCCGTCTCATCCGCTTCCACCGACAACATTCTCCTCATTAGGAGGAATAATGGTTCAAAATCAAGGTGTTGAGTCAACACTTGCTCCGGCTTCCTTCTCGGCGTTTTCATCATATAATCCCATTTGGATTATGACAAATCATCAAAGTCAAACACCGACCATATGGAAGTTGACACTTCTCTACCACCACCATCATTCTTGGTTGAGTCATTCTTAAATGCACCTCCACCAATCCCTCCATCGTTTGAAGCTCCATAAGCCGCTTCACTTGATCCTTCGCATCAAGCCATGTCATTTCTTCCACCACCACTACCTAGCCATGAAAAAGATTGCTATCATTGTCAACATGTTGAAAGTTTGATACATGAAGTACGAGAAGACCAACGTTTCATGTTCTATCATCTCCTCAAACGTTTCGACAAGATTAAACCTAAACAAAACTTGAGCTAGAAGATTATAGTGGTGTCTTAGCTTCAAGCGTTAGGTGATCTAGAAATTCCTAGTCATGTATTGTCTATTTTCTTGTTTTTTGAGTCATGTATATCATAACTCTTGTTTATTAAATGGAATTACATGCTACTTGCTATATTTCTGAGTATGTGAGTATACTATATAATCCATATCTCTTTTCAAGTATTAACGTTTCTTGTTATACCAATTTTGCTGACTTTATTCATCAGCCAGACGGATCCCTCAGATTTGCCTAGACGGATCCCTACTAGGAGGGAACCGTGGGATCCGTGAGACAGAAATATTTCTTTCTACTAACTTGAATCACATTTGCAGGAAATTGTGAATTATACTTGATTTCTAACCTTTGTTTTGTAGTTATTCAATTTACATATGAAGACTTTGACATCCTAAAGCTAGGGGAGCTTTATGTCAAAGCAATACATTGCAAATTACTTGCAATACTAGGTTTACATTTCGTGACATCCCTTTGCAATAATCAAGGGGGAGCACATTCGTCTCGTAGACGATATCTTTTGCAAACAAACTAGATTAGTATTATTTACTTGACGCCCTTACATAGGGATGGACTCGTCAAGGGGGAGTAAAAGACGAGATCATTTCCCGTTATTTGCTCTCTATTCCTTTTTACTTTTTCTTTCACATGTTTTTCTCAAAAAAAAAACAATGTGTTGCCTTCCTTCAAACACTTTTTGTTTCGACAAAAAGGGGGAGAAGAAAGCAAAAACTACAAATTCAAATTTTTACGAATTTTAACTTTTTCCTTAAAATAATTTTATGTTTTGTCATCAACAAAAAGGGGGAGATTGTTAATACAAATAAGCCGTAAAAACGTTTATTTATATTTTACGATCTTCTAATGTTTTGTCGATAACAAAAGTAAAATCATTTTAACGAAACAAATAAAATACGTAAATGGTTTGGACTAATAGTTTTCTAACACACTTACGCTTTCACATAAAACACTAAAACAAGTATAAGTGATTTTATGATACATATGTACAACAACTAGTGTTTACATATTGGGTTAAACATATACTTAAACTAAGGCCGGAGGTCCTTTCTACCTTTGGTAGAACTGGAAGCAGCCTCTCTACCTTAGGTAGGGGTAAGGTTGTCTACATCTTAACCTCCCCCAAACACCGGAAACGGTATTGGGTACCCATAACCCGTGGAAGACGGCATTGGGAGTTACTTTACTTTTTATATACTTAAACTAAGTATACTAAAATGGGTAAAAACTAAGTATATGCTAAAATGGGTAAATACAAGTATATACTAAATGGGTAAATACCAGCAAATTGTTTTGACCCACAACCCATGGTTTTATATATACCACTTAACCAAGTTCATTGTATCCTTAAGATACATTGTACCTAGAAAGAAAACCATGGATCAACCCATAACCCATGACCCATAACCAAAAATACCCATGGGCAAAGAGGAGCGTATCACGGATCCCTAGCTTTGTGCTAGCCGGATCCCTTGTGGTAGGGATCCGTGGGATCCGGGGAACAGTAGGATTTTTCCTCTATAAATAGTGAGCCATGTCTTCATTATTTCTTACCCCTTTTGAATCCCTTTCTAACACACTTTCCCCCCTGAGTTAAATCTCACTAACCTTAGATCCAAGAGATCTATGTTTGTAGTTTTGTTTTTGTGTGATCTTTTAGGTTCCTCTTAAAGGCAAGATCACCACCTTTGAAGTCGAGCAAGCTCAAGTCCATGAGTTGCCATGCTTCCTCATCATCAAGGCTACTGAAGTCTTCTTATTGATGATTCCTTTCTTTCTTCAAAGAAGTGTAGTGTTGAAGACATTAGTGAAATATGTCTCAAGAGTCAAGACGAAGATATTAGTGAAGGGTATCTATCGTCTATAGGATAAAACACTTGTGCTAGGTGCTTGGAAGTCAAGACAAAGAAGCATTAGTGAAAGGTGCTTAGAAGTCAAGACAAAGAAGCATTAGTGAAAGGTGCTTAGAAGTGAAGACACAAGACATTAGTGAAAGGTGTCTTGTAGATCTAGTCAAAGGCATTAGTGAAAGGTGCCTTAGATGTACATTCGATATGGTGTGTTTCAATGTACAATATAGACTAGTTTTAGATCCAAGGATATTGATGTCCTTGATGATGTTGTAAAGGAGTAGATCTCCTTTGGGATTAGTCGTTGGTGGAGTGTGGTAGTAGTTCCTCCATTGCAATGGAACTAGGTGCTTAGCCTAGTACCTAATAAAGGGTAGCCGATGTTGTGAAGGTGTAGTTCACCTAAGGTGTGAAAGAACTAGGTACTTAGCCTAGTACCTTATAAAGGGTAGGCGACGTTGTGTAGGTGTGGTTCACCTTGGAGTGAAAGAACCCGGTGGTTAGCCTAGTACCGGAAAAACAGTAGGCGACATTGTGAAGGCTTCTCCGCCATAAGGAGATTGGTGTAGTGATTACGAACTCTCGAGTAGGTGACTCGGGGAGTGGAGTAGGGAAAGGAAGGTGTCCTTGTAGCCGAACCACTATAAATACTCGTGTTGTGGTTTTGTGCTTCTTACTCTTATCTTTTCATTACTTACCTTTATATGCTTGTTTATCAACATCCAACACACACATCTAAATAGATTGAGATAAGTCGATCTAAATAGATTAAAAGGAAGTTTTAATTGGCAAAACTATTCAACCCCCCCCCCCTTCTAGTTTTCCTCAATTAGTATTTTTCATACTTTATTAAGTGTATTTTTGGAAAGGATGTGGTTTTTCAAAAAGTTGCTCCCCCTCAATATGTGCATAGGGATTTGAAAGTGTTTTGCACATATTAGGGAAAAACCTGCACATTGAAACAAATCAATCACGTTTCAATCCTTTTTGGTTTGAAATAGATGCTCCCCCTCAACATGTGCATGGAAAATTTGAAATCGTTTGGCACATATGGGGAGGAGAGCTTGTAGATCATTATAAAACCATTTATCGAATTATCAGTTTAAATCCAATTTAAATCACAAATTCTCCCCCGATCACAATTGTCAAATCATTTGAGATTTGTGATCTCTGTAGATTTAAATTGATTTTGAAAGCTTTTGAGAAGAATTGTGACTTGATTTTGAAAAACATTTAACCGATAAGGATCAAATCTGAGACTTTAAACTCCGAAGATTGAACATGCTTGAATATCTTTTGAAAACATGACATAAACCTTGGTCTGAACCAATTGTATGACAAAGAACCTTTTGATTTAAATGAAATCATTCTCCCCCTCAATCAATGACGTAAGTTGTTGATTGATAGATAGAGATTTTGACACATGTCAAGGTCAGATGATTTTCAAAGATTGAGACCGAGTTATTTTTATTAGTTTTCATTTAGATAACAAATATTTTTCAGAAGAATTTATAGAAGGAAAAATATTTGTGAGGGAAACATTTGTCTTTTTAAGTGACAAACATTTGTTTTTAGAATCAGAGCATGAGATTTGAAAAATAAGATAAAGCATGGCTTTGTTCTTTCTTTAAAAAAAACGGGTTATAGACTGAAATGACTATAAGCCTTGTTTCACTTTCTCTCAAACATTTTTTTTTTAATTTATGTACATTCGAACAACATCTAAAGACCCGTGTCACTCTTTGAATGACAGCACAAAGACCGTAGATATTATCGAATCAAGAAAAACATGACATAATGACAATATTTTTGAAATTTTTTTGAGTTTTTCAAATTGTTATGGATTTTTGAAAGTTTTATATTTTTCTATTTGCTTTTTGTTGGTTTTGTAATTTTGTATTTTGTTTTTGAAGCCTTTGACAACAAGCAGATTGGAGAAGACTTCATCATGTCTTCGATAGAGATGGTGTATAGATTTGAACCACGAGTTCCTCTTAACAGTTCCACACCATCAAGTTCTCTAACGAAACAAGTATGTTTTCTAAATGCCACTTCTAGATCGGAATCACAGAATTGACCAACAGAAAACAAGTTATGACCAAGACCTTCAACATAATATACCCTGGAGATTACACTATCGCCAACAACATAGTCTCCATAACCCATAATTGCACCAAAATGGTCGTTCCCGAATCTAACAGTCCCGATGAATTTACTCACGAACGATTTGAACGATCTGCAGTTGAACACAGACAAGAATGGATAACTGGATAATTGGGATCCCCATGCAAGAATGGGTTCTATTTGGTTAGTAACAGTGATTGGAACACCCACATCGGAAGTAGAAACAATGGAATCATCAGTAATAGATGCAGTGCTAGTGTTCATATTTGACCTATTCAAAGTATGTTCACTTCTTAAAGGAATAGTTCTACCAGTAGGCATCCATTTTCTAATGGGCATTGACTTAGCAAATTTAGGGCACAACTCATTAAGATTAAACTTACGGCCAGTAGGTATCCATTGATAACCTATATTGCTAAATTTTCTTCCTGTGGGTTTCCAATGTTTTCTAACTTTCTTTCGCATTTGCCTTTTTAGCCTCTTAGCTTGATTTTTGACATTAACAATTTTAACTGGGCATTTAACAGCATTGATCAAATCATTCACACCACATTCATGATTAGTAACAGAAATCAAGCAATCATCATTACATGGTTTGCAGATAGTAGCAGAATTCGAATTAATTACAATGCGCTTATAGCTAATACTAGAATCAACACGATTCGTTTTATTCAACTCAAACTTAGTGTTCCTAGGGTGGTCTTCTACTCTCTTCCAATGCACATTCTTAGCTTGCGAGGTCCTATCTTGCTTTGTATTGCCTGGAGGCTTTGACTCGTTTGCTTTTATGTCACGATTACTCTGTAGGGAATTATGGGAACATTAGTTCGTTGAGCTACTTTTTGCATTCCTGAACTAGAAGTGCTGGGATCTGAACTACTTGAGGGCACTCTAGAGTTCACTTTCTTAATGATGGGCATAGAATGGGTTGCATACTTAGCACTAGGCATAGAGCAAGGCATCACAGCTTTATCTTTCGCACCTGAGGATTTAGGACATGTTGCAATTAAACATTCTAACAGCTCCTGAGATCGTTTGGCCTGAATGCAAGCAAATCTAATTTCACTATCAAGTGGCTTATTTATGAAATCCTCTTCTACAATCTCACGGAGACATTCTAGACTATCCTTAAGGCGAGCAAAATAGTTATGAAACACAAGTTCATTATTTCTAAGATGAAGAGGAATGTATTTAACAGTCACAGTATATTTAGAGTCTGCAGATGACTTTGATGCAACATTCTCATTAAAGACAAGTGGCATTTTCCCTTTTACCTGACTCTTCAGATTCTCAATTTCCTTTTGTAAAGACGTTATTTTTTCGTTGTTCTTGTCACGAGTGACTTTCATTGAATCATATAACCCTTTAAAGTGTCGTTTAACTTTTTCATTTTCTTCTAGAAAACTCTCATTTTCCTTTTGTAAAACATTAACCAAGTTTTGAAGATGAAAAGTTTGAGAACACTGAGAATCTAAAGAAGGAGGCATTTGGGAGCCAGTCACATTGTTCTTTTCACCCTTTAATTGTGAAATTTGGGCTTTCAACTTTCTGATAGTGTTACAGTGAGCCTGAATCAGTTCGTCACATTTGTTTATTTCAAAAACTGCATCAAACTCTGGAACATTTGAGGATGTCTTGATGTTTGAGGTTTTGACATTTTCTTTGAGATGTTGATATTTTAGTTGCAAATCAAAATGTTCAACTTCTAGCTTAGAAAAATGTTTTACCAAATTATCATGATCATCTTGGTCAATTTTCTCATTTAGTTTTGAGTTTTTGTTTTCAAGCTCAATGACACGATCATGGGAAACTTTCAAAGCAATAGATAATTCATGAAATTGAGAAGCAGTAATAAAATGCTTAGTAACAGTATAAAACACATCTTGAGCAATACAACTCAATACTAAGTTCTCATTTAAGATATGCAGGTTCTTCCTTTCAATTTCATTATATTTGAGTTCCCGTTCATAAGCATTTACCTCAACTATCATTGCATCAAATTCCTTTTCCATTTCTTTAATATCTGAGTTTATCCCTTTTTGAAGACTCTCAAATTGACCTTTTAATTGTTTAAAGAAAGGCATGACCTCAGTTAAATAACATTCTTTAGTTTGCTCAAAACTTCTTTCCCCTTCAGTTATCCATGTAGGTGTGATTCTCTTCTTACATTTTTTTTCAAAATCAACGAATAGTTGATAAACAACATATAGGCTAATTAAGGTTTTGCTATTAGTGGAAATAGTTCTAGGAACTAAATGCATTAGTGTATTCGGAGGATACACAGTATCTGCAGGCATTTTCCTAAGGGGAGTGTTTGTTTCAATAATTACATTTGCTTTTTGCTTATCCATGTCTTTCTTCCAAAAAATTTGTTCTGGGGTTAATTGAGTCTGAGGCTTAAACCTGTTCAGGGAGATCCAATTTTCTTTTGTGTAATCATGGGGTTTGACCGTTATGTTTTACTTTTTACACTTAGGATCATCTAGCTTCTTATCCATTTTCTTCCTAGAGGCATCTTCCAATTGAGTATCTTCCTCAGTGCATTCAACACAACTAGGTTTCTGTCTAGGTTTAAGAATCTCATTGCCATCATAGATTACATTTTGAGCAGCTTTTGCTTTCTTACCATACTCAGGGTTGGGTTTTTCTACAATGGGAACACTATGCTTATCACTCAAAACTCTATGCTTAGTGACCATGTGAGCAGTCTGAATGGTATTCCCTTGTACGTACAACTTATTTTCAAGCTTGTTTTTCAAAATTTTCAGATTAGAAAAGTCATTCAAAAGTTTTGATTCCTTAGCATTAAATTCATGTTTAAGCACTTTAACATTATCTTGGAGTTCTTGCTTTTACTTAACAGTTTTAGAAAGCTTTTCTTGTAAGGAGTTTAACTCTTGTTTTAACACTTCTTCTCTAAAATTACTTTTTCTAATAATTGTACGCATTTGGTTATCCAATTCTTGCTCACGGGTAGTTAATTCAAACTTAGCACGTTGTTCATAAATGGAAACTTGTTCTTTATAGGCATTCAGTTCAGAGATAACATAATCATCGGGGGCACATGCAGTGTATTCATCAAAAATATAGTCATCATTGACTGCAGAAGATGCATCACTTGGTACAATCTCACTTTCACTTTGTATCACATATTGATCATATGGAACAATATTACTATTACCCACATTATCAATATCTGATTCATTAGTTTCATTTGATTGTACTTCGTTATGTATCTTTTGCTCATCAACTTCATTGTATAGTTTTAATACCTCTGAAATGATTGAAGCTTTGGATGGACCAGTCTGTTGTGGCGATGAGACCTTTGGAGAGACCATTGTTAGTGTAGATTGGATGCAGTTCTGATTGCACCATAACTGCCTTCCTTGAACTGGTTGCACCATAACATTTCCATCTCTGACAATAGCATGATTGTGTAGATTGGATGCAGTTCTGATTTCATTGTTAGTGTGAAGACTGTTAGTATGTGGAGTAAGTGTCAAGTTTTGTTTAACCATAAGAGCCAGTTGATTGATGAAGTGTTCCATGACTGCATCAGCATCAGGTTGCTTGAACCTCGGATCGGGAATGAGTTTGTGATTACCGTTTCCAGTAGGTATGACTTGTGAAGCTTTGGTAGTAATCCCTACATTGGTGTAGAATGTTGTTGAATCATTTGATGAACGTGTTTCTCCCTGTTTAGATTTGAACTGTTTAAGAATCATTCGTTCAAACATAGCATGTCTCTCATTCTGAAGCAGGAAGGCATACAGTTGCTCATAGTTGGTGTTCTTTAATCCTTTGGTTAGCTTCAGAGAGGTGACAAATTTGTGCCATTCGGGATTCATGTTGTTCACAAACTTTGAGTTCAGATGAATATTTGGCATGGTCATTTTGATATTCCTCATATCATTCACAAGCTTGTGGAATCTCACGTAATATTCATAGACACTTTCTTCGGGTTTCATCTTAAAGTGCTTAAATTCATCATCTGTTTGTGATTCTCTGTCTTCCTTAGTTAATTCAGAACCCGAGAGAAGCATCTTGACATTATCCCAAACAGCCTTGGCTTCAGTGTTGTGATTGATAAGCTTGTAGATGTCTTTTGGAAGACCTTGAAGTATAATGTTTGAAACCCTGATATCAGCATCGTATCTCTTTTTATCCTTATCACTGAGCTCATCATACGTCTTTGGTCTGTCCAAACCTAAAATCACTGTTCCATCTGCAGTTGTTTCAAGTGTGTCTCTTGTACTCTCAATCTGACAAGGTCCTTCATCAATTGACTTGAGAATGTTAACCCCATTTTCCTTTCCCAAACAGTACAACCTAATTCGTTGATCCCATGAGTCATAGTCAGTTCTGTCAAGCATGGGTGGACGAGTATCGATCCATTTGCTTGAACGTCCTCAGCTACAGAAGAGATGATTGTAGGCACGTTGGTAGACATGTTTACAGATATCACGGGATTTTATAACTCTATGATTAAACCGGGAAATAGATTCTTTCACGGGATTTTACTAAATCAAGAGAAACCCGTATTAGAAACAATAATCAACCAAGTCGCTATAACCCTTGAAGACAAGTCGCTAAATCACCAAGTTGCTAAGTAACAACTCGCTAAAAGGCTCAAGTCGCTATGAACCAAGTCGCTAAAAACAAGTCGCTATGAACCAAGTCGCTAAAGCAACAAATCGCTAAGCTAACAAGTCGCTAAAAAGCAACTCGCTAAGAGGGCAAGTCGCTAAGGAACAACTCGCTAAGAGGCCAAGTCGCTAAAGAGCAACTCGCTAGTCACAACAAAGTCAAGTCGCTGAAAATAATAAAGACAAGTCGCTACGTTGAACAAGTCGCTAGCCGGAGTGGTACCTCCACTACTTTGTACTATTTGTCGCCTTGTCTCAATAAACAAGTCGCTAGAGCTCAAGTCGCTACCACTTCAACTACAAGTCGCTGCAAACTAACGAAGCAAGTCGCTACGAAGAAAACTTATCCGAGAGTCAAGTCGCTAGCAAGAAAAACTTAAACACAACCCTTTTCAATCCAAACCAAGCCCAACCACAGTGATTCAAGCTTTCCAAATCAAAACCCAAGCACGTACAATGATTCTAAACACAAAAGTACAATCAAAATTCAAACTTTAACGCAAGAAATGATCCAAATGATGCAAAAACCACTAAACTTTTTCAAACCCAAAAACCATATAAAACCACTAGAAATCCAATGACATGTAAGAGAGATGATCAAACCATGGCTCTTGAAACCATTTGTAACATATTGGATTTCACAAACACATCAAACCATAATCAAATATAGGCGTATACAATAAGGTTTTAGAGAGAGAAAGAGTTAGAGGTTTGGGAACTTAGTGAGAGAAAGTAAAAGTATTATTATGAGCTCCAACCCTCTACCTTGGGAGGTAGAGGGTATTTATAGTATCTTACATAAACGCCACCTACGGGCTGTGGATCAGGCATACAGTGGGTAAAGACTCGTCCGTCCTCCACGGTGTTACTTAACTAAATACTACATAACATTAAATAACTACGACTACGAGCTTTCTAACGATTACATATACTTGAGGTGACCGACACTTTAATAACTGGATTTACTAAATCCTAACAGGCCTCTACCGCCATTCAAAACTACCGAACCAAGGGTGACTACCAAAGAACTATGCATGCATACACTTAGAAATAATTGTACGGAAGTAAAGGTAAATGCAAACAAAACAATTAAGGAATCATAACTAGGCTAGCACCAAAGGGTGCTTAGCCTCTCATATTAATCATGCAAATCAATTCAATATTCAAAGGTATGAAATACATGAATTGAAAGTAAAAGAAATATAAAACGCTAAAGCTTATCGTAATGGTGTGACTTCTCCCTTGGAAACAGCTCCGTATGCTTTCCTAGACCTTCCTTGAGCTTTTTCCCACGTTCCCAGAGTATTGTGTGTGGAATGGGATGATTAGAAATGCTGGAATTCGTGGGGTATTTATAGGCCAGGTCTGGGTTACGGCGTAACCAATATAGGAGTTACGCCGTAACCTTCTATTTCTTCGTAAATGCACTAGATCCGCTAGTTACGGCGTAACCTTATTAGTGGTTACGCCGTAGTCTTCAATAAACTCGTTACGCCGTAAGTGATGCGTGGTTACTGGCGTAAGTATCAGCGGCGTGGAACCTCTTTTGACCTAATGGAGTTACGTCATAACCTTTGGGAAGAGTTACGTCGTAACCACTTGATAAGTTGGTGTTCTGGGCCACGCAATAGTTACGGCGTAATGTGAGAGAGGAGTTACGCCGTAACTTCTTCAAAATAGGCATACTGTGATAAATCTTTAGTTATGTTTCCATTTCCGCGTCTCTTTAGCTCCAATGCTCGTAATTTACCTGAAAGAGGAAAACAATGGAAAACAAGCGTAAATCCATATAAATGATATAAATAACGAGCATTATCGGGGGAAATTGACACTTAATATTCAGGACTATTTGATGTTATCAAATATCCCCCCACCTGAACTCTACTTGCCCTCAAGTAGACCTTATTAGATAGATTCCTAAAAAGATATCTCCCAAAACCCGGAAAATATGAGTTTACAAATCCCTTATGCTAGAATAAAACAAAGCCGAACACCTCACGAAAGGGAAACAAACACTCAAATCTCTCAACTATTCTAAGTGTCAATTTCGGGGTGATCACTCAATCGCATACGATCATAGCATGTAATCTATCATAAGCTTGGCGGTTACACAAATCTCCACCACTAGAGTTAAGGGCTAAACAATTTCCAAGGCAATATGGGTAGACACGATAAAGGTTAAGGGGTGACTCGTCATTACTAACATGTCACGGTGAAGTGGACAAAATCAATGATACATGACCAAATCCATGGCCAAGACACCAAAGATTGCTCGCTGCATCACCTAGACACGCTTCATGACTAAAGGGTAGGATAAGACATGGGATATATAATTGGTGTAAAATGAAAAACAATCAGGTAGTCTAAATCTATAACCAAGTCATCACCACTTACCGTCCGCCCAAAGTTCAAGATTAGAAGTCAAGAAACCGGATCATGAATTGCAAGGTAGATGTGTCATTAGAGGACGTCGTGATGAGAACACTACCTTTTCTTCTTCTGTTGGCATAACTACCAACTCCAATCTTCAAATGTGACCGAGGTGGCCTCCTCGATACTAATCAATAAAGCTCATACTATAGTGCTTATAACATCGCACTTTACAATATCATAACTCAATCAACTATTTTTTTTTTCAACATAACATAACAACATAACATCCCCCCACTTGAGATGAATAATGGGAATTCGGGGGGTCTTCAATGATCTTCATAAATGTTGTCGATGAAAGTGTAATTTCCAAACCTTTCCACTCGAACCTTGAACTTAGGCAAATGATGACTTCCCGATCACAAATAAAGACTACAGGGTAGGCTAAGGTGTATGGGTGTAAAGAAACAATATATTGGGTTGACAAAATGAAAAGAATGGCTCAGAAGGGTGTATCTAGGGGTATCTTGCACTAAAAGTGAGTGCAACAAAAGGGTTACACATGGGGGTCGAAAAGTCGAGGTGACTAATCGATAGACTCACAATGGTAGGTTGTTTGGGTGATAATCCTATAATATTGCCTTCTAAAACTGAAAAATCCAAATACATCAAGCTAACTCAATATACCTCGTCTATGGTCTCGAAATGATGCAAAGGCCAAGTTCTAAAGTTTACAAGCTACCGGCACACTCATAATTTGGTGGATTTGGGGTAAAATATTCGAAACGGATAAGGCTAATCTCACCATGTAATGTCAAGGGTTGTATGTGCTAGGCTAAGGTCTAATCTAGTTAGGTTAGGAAAAACATGTCAAAATTTTAAAAATGGCATAATTTTTCAAAATAAACTAGAAAGATGAGGGTGAAATAAAGTTCAAGAGATAATTCTACTCCCGTCCCCCCACTTGAATTGTACAAAGTCCCTTTTGTATTAGGAATTAAAATAAAGGTGAAGAGAAAGGTAGAATTAGAGCGAGAACTTCCCTGAAATTTGCTCCAAAAAGAAGAAGGCCCACGAAAAAGAACCGTGCCTTCGTTTAAGCGTCATGAACAAACTTCAATCCCTGAAATGACAATACCGACAAGCATAATTCTAAAAATAAAAAATAAAAAAAAAACAAAAAACAAACCTAACTCACTTTCGTAGGAATCACGGTTGCATTTAGCGTATGCAACAAGCCTTTTAAACCACTTGGTGTCCCAAGTGGACGAGTGAAGTCTCGTGAGGGTTTACAGGGAACACACCCACAAAGTTCATTTGAAAACTAATACAAGGTTACTGTGTTTTAAAATGAAAGAATTAAAGCAGAGGAGAGTTACGTCGTAACTCCTATGAGGGAGTTACGCCGTAACTGGAAAAACCTGGTATGAGTCAGTAAAGCGAGTGAATTCTGGCGTAACCACGAGATGGTATTACGCCGTAATTGGTAATGCGTCAAGAATTATGCTGCTAAAATGTTGGTTACGGCGTAATAACCAAGATGAGTTACGCCATAACTCTGTTCAGATCAGCAGCTGCAGCAGCAATTAGTTCTTCATTTCCTACAAAAAATGGTTAGAAAACACAAAACCCAACAGAAAGGAAATAAAAACAAAAGAAATGGATAATTCGGGTTGTCTCCCGAAAGAGCACTTTTCTTTATTAACGAGTCTTCAAGTTAGACTCAGAGCCGCGGGGCTTCTATGGGGGCCTTTGGGCATGCCCCACTTCTTCAATATCTTTCATCAAATTATGCCTCATCCATGCAACATTCGAGGCAGTTCGGAGGTATTCAATGGTTTCGATTTTTCGGACTTTACAAAATTTCTCTTCCGGTCCTAGGTGGTAGCGAGTGAATTCATATTTTTCGACAATAATTGGAGGTGGTCTTTTGTAGGTAATCCCTAGGAGTTTGCACCTCCTTTGTTCGTAAGCTTCGTCATCGGGATCGGTGAACTCCTCATTTCCTTGCAACTCAAGGTAATCTAGGATTCCTTCAATATCATCGTCATCAGAAGCTGTGTCCTTGAACCATTCTTCATCGAGCAGATTCTCCACTAGAACGCGCTTGCATTCTTCTTTGCCATTACTAACCAACTCTTTGTCATTTTCAATTGTTATTTCACTAGTGTTGTTGAGACTTTCGTTGTTTGAATTTTCTTGATCCATGTATTCCTTCCAAATCTTCTCTTTGGTTAATGTGTCCACATGTCCATACTTAATCTTCACCCAACTATCGAATCCTAGGTTATCCAGCCAAGGCAAACTCGTTCTCTCCTCATCATTGGTCGAGGACCAAAAGAATTCATTTTTTCCTATTCTTCCACTGCTTCCCCCGTTACACATTTCATCATACGGGTTGCATGACGCCCAGAAAATTTTCCCAGGAGATTTTACTCTTTCACACCCTGATGACTGCGTAATTTCTTATTGTCAGTTTCACTTAAATGCTTATCCGTGCAGTTTATATCATTATTAGCCTCTTCCTTTTTCTGAATGTGCTCTTCGTAATCAATTTTTAGCTTCTTAAGAAGATTTGGATCGATCTTGGCATCCCCAAATTGAATTGCGTACCAATCTTTAAAGGCTAAATCACCGAATTTTATACAATGTCTTTCACGCTCATGAGGGCATGACCATTCTTCTTTTCTTTCATTGTCTCCGCCATTGCAATACTCGTGGAAAGGGCTGAATGTAGGCCATGCTCTTGTGGTCTCCTCATCGGTTATGATGACAGGAGCACACCAGTGAGTTATAAGTGGCTCTTCTTCATCTTCAAAGGAGAGTTTCTCGAGTCTTTCATCATCAGTGTAAGCAGTCCATAAAAACTTGTTATTCTTGATTCTCTCTTTGTCAGTACCTCCATCACAAGTTTCGTTTCTGGGATCACATGAAGCCCATAGGTCAAACGAGTCCCCCTTAGTTAATAGAATGGCCTTGCACCAGTGATATCTTTTTTTAGATGGTGATAAAGGAGATAGGTTAATATCGTGGGATCATTCACCAGTTTTCTGAGTCTCTGATTCACTTATATCAAGGAAGCTTTTCTGCGCCGTATCCCGATTAACGCGCCCGAGATTCTTGGTTACGCGTAATTCGTTAGAGTGGATTTCCTCAGTATTCTTCACAACCCCGTTGTCGCTGTCAAACACATAGTTACGCCGTAACTCTTTAGGCATGTTACGGCGTAACTCATGTCTGTCGACGAAATCATCCCCTAAATCTGTATCATTGACCTGAACCCTCGAGTTATCATCAGAAAAAATTACCTTACATTTCATAGCTGGTTTATATCCTTCAGGTTTATCGTGATTCCTCCTTACTTTTTCACTGAGCCTCATCACCATGGATTCTAGGTTTTTCAGAGTTGTATCGTGCTTGGAAAGGTTTATGTCAGTGTTTTCCTGGAATTCCTTTAACCAAATATCTTGTTCTTTTTGTTTCTGGGCTGAAGTTTCCAGGAACTTATTAATTGTTTCCTCAAGACTGGGCTTTCTTTCTCCATAAGGCCCACGGTTGTAATTTCCACGATACCCATTACTATTTCGATTATCTCCGTAAAATGGTCGATTTTCTCCATACTTAGCTTCTTCAATATTCTCATCATCCACATGAGGACAAATTTTAGTAAGATGTCCTCCTCCACAGCTTTCACAACCTACTTGGATGGCATGAACGGTTTCTCTTATTTTTAGCATATCTTGACTGAGATTTTCAATTTTTACTAGCTATAGCTGCAATTCCGTCAAAACTTCCGCCTTGGTTTCTTTTACTCCCACCGTCGTGCCATTTTTTAGAGTGATCCGCCATTTTTTGAATGGCTTCAATTGCAGTGGTAGGAATCATATTCGGGCTAGGTCCTTGATAGTCCAGCATTTGCCTTGTAGTTACATTTATTCCTTTGTAGAAAATATTGACCTTCTGCTGGTTATTCAAATCATTGGTAGGACACTTATAAAGAAGATCGTTGTATATGTCCCAAGCTTGATACAGAGTTTCGTCGTCTTCTTGTTGAAATTATGGATCTCCAAAGCGGTTAGAAATCTTCGATGGCGGGGCAATATCTTAGAATAAAGTGTTTTTTAGTAGCCCAAGTATTAGCTACGCTTCGGGTGGGCAATCTTTCGATCCATCTTTATTCTGCTCCAGTAAGAGTCATTGGGAATACCCTTAGCATAAAACAACATGAGACACTTGGAATGTTGAAAAGGCTAGCAATGTATAGGACATTTTCAACGTGCTCATATGCGTCTTCGTCCCTACTTCCTACGAAAAGGGTTAGCGCGAAGCTCCCTCATAAATTGATCTTTAATTTTGAAACGAACATCCGCTCCGATTGCCGGTCTTACGAGACCGGCCCTTGTTCCGCTCTTGTCAACGCCAAGTATTCCTCAAGAGTGAGGTCATCGATGTTAACAACTTCCATGGTACCTGAAAACTTGAAATATGATCGTGAGAAAAGTATAAAAACGAAATGAAAGACTTAATATCAATCCTAAAATAACTCTCCCAGAGGCGCCAAAACTTGATGCAGGGTTTTTGACACTGTGTCTTAATATTTATAGTGTCTCGCTATACCTATGGTTACCCTAGTTACCTTGCAGTGTATACGTGTATGTAGTGTAGTAAATGGTAAAGCCGAGGTCGTCCCAAGAGCTATGTGTGTTGTATTATTACTAAGTCTAATTGTCACAGAATAATAATGGTTTCAATAGGGATTTAATTAATTAAACTACTAATGCAGAATAAAATAAAAGCAGATAAATGGATAAAGGGAAATCAATAGAGGAATAGTGGTGCTAACCTAGTCAATCCTCCTAGCTAGTTATGTCTACGTCTACCTACTTCCAATTACTTCATGTGGGGTCAAATTCGAGATGACAACATTTGGTCAATTAGCCCTAACCTATCAGCAAAGATGCCACCACGAGAGAAATCAGCGCACCGTCATAAGTCCTGTTGTTCCGGTCCCCTAGCCAAGTCATTAAGTACCGCTACATGCTAGATTCAAAATAGTGAGTGCCCGGCCGTTAGGAACTTAGACACTACACCCCCAATTCTTAAGTTTATCCAAACGATAGGTGTCGTCGTTGGTCAAATCGCACAAGTAGAAAGGGTCGTCGATTGGTCATATCTTACCCTTCCCGTATCAGACGCTCACCTAGGGTCAGTTGGTCATATCTCCTAGACAATTGGCCTCTACCACCATTCAAAACTACCGAACCAAGGGTGACTACCAAAGAACTATGCATGCATACACTTAGAAATAATTGTACGGAAGTAAAGGTAAATGCGAACAAAACAATTAAGGAATCATAACTAGGCTAGCACCAAAGGGTGCTTAGCCGCTCATATTAATCATGCAAATCAATTCAATATTCAAAGGTATGAAATACATGAATTGAAAGTAAAAGAAATATAAAACGCTAAAGCTTATCGTGATGGTGTGACTTCTCCCGGAAACACCAGTATGCTTTCCTAGACCTTCCTTGAGCTTTTTCCCACGTTCCCAGAGTATTGTGTGTGGAATGGGATGATTAGAAATGTTGAAATTCGTGGGGTATTTATAGACCAGGTATGGGTTACGTCGTAACCAATATAGGAGTTACGCCGTAACCTTCTATTTCTTCGTAAATGTACTAGATCTGCTAGTTCAGTAACCTTATTAGTGGTTACGCCGTAGTCTTCAATAAACTCGGTTACGTCGTAAGTGATGCAGTAGTTACGGCGTAAGTATTAGCGGCGTGGAACCTCTTTTGACCTAATGGAGTTACGTCGTAACCTCTTGATAAGTTGGTGTGCTGGGTCACGCAATAGTTACGGCGTAATGTGAGAGAGGAGTTACGCCGTAACTTCTTCAAAATAGGCATGCTGTGATAAATCTTTAGTTATGTTTTCATTTCCGCGTCTCTTTAGCTCCAATGCTCGTAATTTACCTGAAAGAGGAAAACAATGGAAAACAAGCGTAAATCCATATAAATGATATAAATAACGAGCATTATCGGGAGAAATTGACACTTAATATTCAGGACTATTTGATGTTATCAACCTTCCTTCAACCACGCAAACTTTTTACCTTTCATTTAATTCCATAAAGTAAAAAAAATTAATGTCATTTCCCAAAGTACTCACCGTATTTCCAGATCAATATAGTAATGTACAAGATAAGCATCATCATTAGGATTCAGATAAACAACGACGTGTATGTAGTAACCACATGCTAATATTATGTCTTACTGAATAGCATCAACAGGAAGTAAACGTTGCAATTTTCATGGGACTGAAGTATTACTTAAAATTATATATACTAATTAGTCTCTTAACAAAGATTGGCTTGTAGCCATACAACGGTTGATATGATCGATTGGAAATTATCCAAATTAGACACACAGCAAAATGTTCATAGTTCAAGCTGATCTGTATACATTATGACCCACTACATGACCGCTAGATAGTGCACACCCTATCTCAAAATCCTAGATCCACCACAGGATACGGTGTTTCACATGATGTTTACTTGCTACGTATATTCAATTGCATAGTTACAGCCTTTAAAATCGCTTTAAACAGGTATTCATAATAAAGCACCAACTCGATATTGTAACAATCTACTTTATATCATCAATTTTCAGTAAGCGCGACAAGTAGCAAATATACATGAAATGCAACTTTTAAATGATGTTTGTAATTTCCAAAATCAACCAAAATATGAATCAACAGGCATCATAATTAAACATTGTTATGTAACTAATCTATAAATTAATCATTTACATACTACTAATATTACAACAATGAACTCAATAATCAATAGCATCACATATTCACATATAATAACTGAAGTAATAAGTATTTAAAAAAACGATACAAATTACTCGTCTCTTACCATAGATTGGCTCTTATTCATATCAACAACTTCCTTTGCAGCAACCGAAACATCACTATCATTCACCTATCCATCCCCTTTGATGACGTCCATCCCCAATCTCACATCCTTTGATTACGTCATCACCACCATTCACATTCACATCTCCTCCATCAATCTCAACAACCTCCCAACTCTTGATGATGTCATCATCCCCAATCTCACCTCTAGTCCTTCTAGAACCTTATTCTAGAACCTTCTCATAGCGTATTTTCACTTCTAGTCCTTCCATCTTTTTTATTTAACGACCGTTAGACTAAACGCTGTTAAGTACTAATGACCATTAGACATTATTGTGAAATAATAATTAAATCATAACATTTATATTAATTATTATTCATTAAATCTCATACGCAATATGTGCAATCCCATAGTCTTGAGTTCGAATCCGGTCATACACTCATACGTTTTATTAAATGTGTTCATAAACTAACAAGTTATGCAAGAATCTACACGTAATATATCTAAGTTTTCATTAACTTCAATCGCCACACTGCAACACTTTATTAGCTCCAAAGTTTTCAATGTTGACATTGTCTTTTCCTCGATTTACATTGAAGTAGATATGCAATCTTAGTGATCAAGCAAAAGTAGGTTTCCGTGTAGGCGCTCACAAAAAATGAAGATTCTTTAGCAGAAATCCCAATAAAATCAATGTGTTCTGACTTGGGATTATAAACCGAAAGTTCAGAATCTTTTTCTGAAATTAAAAGCTTTGCCGCTTCAATTAAAACTTCGCCACTCTTTCTAAATCCAAATACATCTACTATTAACTTAGCTGGTATGTTATTCTTGATAGTGTACAATTTAATAAATGATTTAGAATCACCATTTTCCATCATCCATACACCATATTCTGCTACATCCACGTCACATATATCCTCAAGCACAACAAGAGACCCATTAAACTTACGTAGATACAACTCATTGTTAGGGTTAAGGTTTAGTGCTAAATTATCAGGAAGGCGTATTTCTGTAAATATTTCACTTATCATATCAAATGATATAATCAGATTAGAATGACTAATCCTATCCAAAGCAAGCCAATAAATAAACCTATCTATTACTTGAGCATAGTTCTCTTTTAACACAATTGTCGTTCGAGGGAGATTTTTAGATACACTTTTCCAAGCCCACGAGCTTAATCTAAATATCTCAACTCGCCAGGTAGTGTCGGTAAAAGTCTTATTTCCCCCGGGAGTATATTCAATTGAAATTTTAACAAGCATAGAGTCAAGAGTGTGAGGACAAACCCCAAAACCAAGCCTAATTCTATACTTCTTTCTATTCAACACATTAGGCACATCAATAGCAACTGACTTCCTAATGGTCGGATTCCAAATGACAGCTTTTTTATTTCTATAAAAATCATAAAAGCAGAATAGGCCTTGTGAGCAACCAACTATTGGTGGGTTTATAAGTAGTTTTACGGACATGGGAACAGTTAGGGAAACTTTCTGATGGGGGAAAGTATCATCATATCATCCGCAACAGAAACATACTTGTGATCAAAATCATATCTTACAAGTATATGTTGTTGCAGCACAGTGTGTTGGTAACCAGCAATAAATCTCGAGCTGTCGATTAGAGACTTCCATAGTTTTGAAACGGATCTGAACTGAATCAATGATTTGACAGGAAGCCTTTTCATAATTTCCTCTTGCATTTCGCAAGGTATGTTATCCAACATTTTTGAAAGGTTCTGCAGAAGGTAGGAAAAGATCTCTTGCTACAAAGTGAAAAATGAAAAGGGTCGATTAGATACTTTATGTATAAAGCTAAGTTTTAGAAAATGAATCAGGTCAAATTGGTCAATATGGGTAAATTGGGATTTCGAACAGAATCAAATATTATGCAAAGATAGCCTCAACATATAATTTCGTAGCTAAAGGGGTGTTTTGAGTTAGCTTATATTATGGACTATCGGCTTATTGAAATTTGTAAAAGCTAATAAGCTCTATTGGAATTATTAGCTTAACTTGAAAGCTCATAAGCTCAAAAAGTGAGCTAATCGGCTTTTCCAGACTTTTCCAAATTTTCTTAGCTTATTTGATGGGCTTATGAGCTTATTTAAAATCTGATAAGCTTATTTTATTATGAGCTTATCCACTTGAACTTATGACCTTATAAAGCCATAATCTCAAGTTGATAAATTCATATATGGCAATCAAATAAGCTTACAACAAACACCAAGTTTTTAATCCCATAGAATAAGATAATTCAAACACCCACAAACGATTTTAGTTCTAAAGGGTGTTAGTCTAAGCATATTTGTGACGTGTGAACTGCAGTAACAATTATGTTCAATGATTACCTTATAGCTTATGATGAATAAGTTTATAAGCTTGTGTTAAATTGGATCAGCTTATGATTATAACCTTACATTTTTTCTACTCATAAAGTCATAAGGATTGCAACAAGTAGCAAATATAGAGTAATATTATTGAACGTATTCTTTTATCAATATTACATATAAAATCGCATGTCTATTTATAATAGAACATAGTTTTGACAATATACAACATAATCATAACCCTCGCTAAACATGGACGCTAAACTCACAATTAAGCTTATCTTATAAATTTAACATTAGTTTTGAGGTTGAATTATGGACTATGGTGTAATAAATATATTTTTCTAAGACTTTAACAAAGAAAGTACAAAAATCTAATAATATATTCAAGTATCGTTGACTCATACCTTCAAATTGACGAATAATCACCAGTGAGAAAACACGAAGAAAATATGGGAGATCGATGGGTTTTGGGGGGTTTATATAATACTCATAAGTCGTAAAAGTCATAATAATAAACAAGCGGTTTATAAATAGAAGTTTTGGGTATAGATTGGTCTTTTGTCATAAAAGCCCTTCAAATAAGCCTAAATTTTCTCAAATAACCAAAAAAAATTTAAGCTTACAATAACATTCATAAGAAAGCTCATAAAGCCTAAACTTATAAGAGCTTTGGGTATGGTCGTGTGGTAGTGATGTGGTGCTCTGAGTCTCTGACCATATCAATGTTATGACGCCTCATTCAAAGACCGTGCTAACGGTGGAAAAATGCGTTCAAACTAAGTTACGAAAACATGTTCAAGATCTGATATATCAGTATGTATATTTTTTTTTAAGGGTGAGCCTTACGTACACCCAAAATGAAACCTGTCACTTTTAGAGTTTTTCTATGAGTAAACTACTAAACTTTAAACAATTTAGATTCGGCTATCGGCTTTCCACATGCACATAGAAAACAAACACAAACACGCAAACATACAATAACAAGTCATCATACACAACTTATAGAAGACGTACCTTATAGAACTTTGATTCAGTTCACGTTGTATGACACGGTTGTTTGGGCTAAAGCAAACCATAAACACCACGAGTCGGTTTTCCAATTTACACATAATAAAAGATAACAAGTTTACTTATAAGTTCAACACCAGCTTAAAACGCTATCACCCTTTGTATATCCCATAAATTCAAAACGCAACTTTCATACTTTCATACTTTCATGGGTACAAACCCAACATAGAAGATTTACACATACAAGAACAAGTACATTTGACCATCAAGATAAATATTGATAAATTCACTTGCACAGTTTCAACCTGCATACGTCAAAGAGCATAATATTTAAACACTCTTCTTTCCACAAACATCCTTTGAAATAAGTTTTTCTTCAATCTTGTTGGCGAACGTCACTTTTGGCCTCATCAGCTTCTGTTACAATCATAATAACCAATCCTTCAGTTACTTTCTACATGCCTAACCGCTACGCTATACTAGATTATATACTTATAACACTAATGTCGTATTTCGTTGATCTTTACCCAAAGTTTTGAAACTCATTTGCCAAAACGCCCAAACTGTATCCAAGTGCTTAAAAACTCCTAAACTTGTTTAGTTCTCATAGTCAATTAATACATTAGTTATTTTACTAAAAGAAATGATAGTTGGAATACATACCATGCTCCTGCAGTGAAAACTTAGATCCTCGTTCATTTGTGAAAGCCGTGCTTTTGCTACTTCTTCCTTGTACAAAGCTTTTTCACACGCTTCTTTTATCTGAAATACAACACAGCATGAATCCCTCTAAATCCGGCATGAGGTTTGAGTATATTCACATTAACAAAAAGGACAATTTTATGATTCTGAATTCCAAAGCTAGGGGCTAATCCAATGTTTATATTTATTTATTTTTTCACATTAAAGCTAACTGAAAACGATTTAAGATGTTCCCGAGCCATATAGAGCTATAGAGAAAGAAAAATACCTGTTTTTCCTTATCAGTACCAAGAGAATTGGAATCACTAGCAGTTGTTTCCAAAAGTTTCCGAAGAGATGTCAAGTCATTAATGAGATCCAATGCAACCTCTTCAGCATCATGCATCTGATTTCTGGAAAATTCGAAGGATCTTTCAGCATGTAGACGAAACGACGTGCAGTTTAGACAATTGCAGATCCCTCTGCACCCTCGTGGAGTTCTCTTCAAAATTCCATTTCTAAAATTTTCCCCATTGATGCTAGGAGTCATTAGCGGTGTAATCTGCAACGTTTGATGTGCACTTTCATTAACTAATTCCTGATTATCTTCACTGCAACTACTCCTTATGCCCGTGAAGTCATTATCAGCATCAGTAATTTGCTCGGTACATATGTCGGGCACAGTTTCTATAGCTTTAACAGTTGCTTCTTCAACAAGTTTCAGATTATCTTTGAGCGGTGATAGTTCCATTTTTATTGAATTGTCAAATTCAACAGCTTCAGATTGTGAATTCACCTCCAACTGTGTAGCTGATCCACTGCATTCCATATCTGATCCATGAGTATCCAAGAGATTGTCACTTGACACTAAAGTGGCAACTCTTTTTCTATCAAGTGATGTGTCAGCTGGAATTAATGTAGATGTGGGAGAATCTGATTTCTCATTTGCGGCATCTTGTTGTTCAGGGTTACTAATAATCTTAGGTTCATCAATACCAAGATTTTGATGCGATAAAGATAGTGTAGGTGGCTGCTGGCTTTGCTCTCTACCCTTCACAACTTTCGAAGATTGATTTCCTTTTAAAATACCTGTCATTAAGCACAAACAAGCATTTAACAAAAAGAGATTGTGGAATTCTTCATTAAGAAAATAAAGTGAATATATGTTACACAAACCATCTTCGGCAACACTCATCAGAAATGGAAGCAATCTTCTATGAGTATACGAGGTAGGAGTCTGAAGTAAATTCATTCTAGAGCATGGTGTAAGTACCTGACAAAGAATAAACAAACCAAATATAAAATTAGCCATCAACACTACATAAAAGTAAAGCTAGTTCAGTGTCCAAATCGGCAAATCCAACTTGTGAAAATAACGCTACTTGAAACTTCCAAATTACGATGTAGAAACAAAAGAGGGTGAACATTACCGGCTTAGGTTTTGGCTTTACAACTACATCCAACATTTTATCAGTCTTGGGTTTACTATAGATGTCTGCATCTGGTGGTGTCATCTGCTCACACTCTTCTAATGGGTCATTTAGAACGTCGTCATGGCTTTTCTGCACCACATCAGAACTCTCAACATTCCGACTTACTTCAGGATTCACCTTGTTTAAATACTGTTCTTCACTAGCACTTTTAGATGACTCGTCTGTCAAATTGATACCAACAGATACTGCACTGATCTCCTGCTCTCCATGGGCAACCATATTGGGAGCATTATCACCCAACTTCAAATTTTTTTCAGGCAATTTGGCGTCAACTATCTCAAAATTCGAAGAATCTGACATTGAAATTATGCAAGTTAACAAGAGGTGATGATGCACTAAAACATAGAATGACAGATGAATAGATATAGAACCGATTTAAGCGTGTGCACACCTGTGTCCTGTAGATAAGAGAGCAACCTTCTATAGCTGAATGAGCTAGGACTTTTAAAAACTTTCCTTCGACCACGCAAACTTGTTACCTGTCATTTATGACATAAAGTAAAACTTTTAATGTCATTCCTAAAAGTACTCATCCTGTTCCCAAACTTAACCATAATAATGATAAGATAAGCATCATCATTAGTATTCAGCTAAACAATGACATGTATGCAGCAAAGCCCATGCTTATATTATGACTTACTTTGCAAAAAAAAGTGCAAATATCAACTCAATAGCATCAAGCAGAATTGTGATGGGAAAAGATTATAAAAACTAGTCTCTTGCAAAAGATCGGCTCATACTCATAGAACGTTTGATACAAATCGGTTATATCAAATCCAAAACAGACATTGAAAAAACAATTTAAAGTTTGACCCGACCCAAATCCGTTTTTGACCCATTTACATGACCCACTCATCCTACCACCTCTAATAATAGTACACGCCCTGTTTCAAGATCCTAAATCCGCCACTAGATACGATCTTTCATATCATGTAAACTTGTTAACTATGATTTAACTAAATATATTATGGCTTTCAATGTCATTAATACAACTATATAAGTATCTTTAATAGTTTCAACTTTTCAAGTTACACCATACTGATGTACCAGATAATCAAGTATATGTAATCAAGCAACACTCGATCTTGTAACAATCGACTCAATCAGATCAAGTAAACACACAAACTAGCAAAAACACGTGAAATGCAACTTTTAATGGTGTTTAGTCCATTCATCATTTTTTCAAACCTTACCATAATAAGGCATCAAATAAACATCAACTGTGACATTTAACTAGTTTAGCAAACATACTGATACATAGTACTTGCAACAAACCAACAATCCGAAACAAACATCACTAGAATTAAATCAAACAAGCCCGAACTAAGAAATACCATCTTTTGGCTGAGCAAACTTGTTACCCCTATCATTTAATCCCATAACGTAAAACATTTAATCTCATTTCCATATGTGCTCAGCATGTTCCCAAATTCAACCATAATACTCAATCAGAACCAGGCTGGCACCAAATCGCCTAGTGATAAGGCACTTAAGTCTACGTTTTTTTTACTAAATGGCCTAGTGATAAATTAGTTATAAGGCATCAAATCAACTTTTAACTAATTTACCAAATACAGCAACAATCAACTCAATATCATCAAATCATAACTAAACCAATATGCATTGTAAAAATTTATATAAATTGACTGTCTCTTACCAAAGACTGGCTCTTAACCGCATCTCCTTCATTTTTATCAGATTCAACAACCTCGCCAACTTTTATGACATCATCACCCCCAAACTCACCTTCATTGATGACATCAGCAATAACAACCACGTCATCTTTACAAATTTCATCACCTTTGATAACGCCATCGTCCTTCACATTAACATCTCCTCCATCAATCTTCATACAAACATCAATCTCAACAACTTCATCACCTTTGATGACGTCAACACTCACAACCTCGCCACCATTGATGATGTCATCACCACTCTTCTTACAAACATCATCAAATTCATTATCAGGTGGTGTCATCTGCTCACACTCTTCAAATGTGCCATTTAGAACGTCTTCGTGGCTTTTCTGCACCACATCAGAACTCTCAACATTCCTACTTACTTCAGGATTCACCTTGTTTGAATATTGTTCTTCACTAGCACTTTTAGATGTCTCATCTGTCAAATTATCAACAGATACTGCACTGATCTCCTGGTGTCCATGGGCAACCATATTGGGAGCGTTATTACCCAACTTCAGATTTTTTTCAGGCAATTTGGCGTCAACTATCTTAAAATTCGAAGAATCTGACATTGAAATTGTGCAAGTTAACAAGAGGCGATTCGCTAAAACATAGAATGAACAGATAAATAAATATAAAACCGATTCAAGTGTGTATGTACCTATTTCCTGTAGATAAGGGAGCAACCTTCTATAGCTAAATGAGCTTGGACTTTTGAAAATCTTCCTTCGACCACGCAAACTTGTTACCTTTCATTTAATTCCAGAGTAAATCTTTTAACGTATGTAAATAACCATAATAATGCATAAGAATGAATAATCTTTTGATACAGAGCAAATCTTTTGATGCATGAATTAATAACAGCTCATAATGTCATCTATTCAAGTACAACATAATTCCAACTTTTCAAGTTAAATCATAATGATGCATCAGATAATCATAAACATTGACATTCAACTAACTAGAAGTTTATGTAATCAATCTCACACGACTCAATCGCATCAAGTAAACACGTAAAAAGTAGCAAATATGCGTGAATGTAACTTTTATTGCTAGGTATCCATCATATTTTCAGATTTTATACCATTATAATGGAACAAATAAACATCAACAGCGACATTTAACTAATTCAGCAAACTACCTGAACTACTGTACTTGCAAAAATACCAACAATCCAAGCAAACTTCACTAGAATTTAATCAAACGAGCCCGGACCCCTATCAATTAATCTCATTTCCATATGTACTGAGCATGTTCCCAAATTCGACCATAATACTCGATTACACTAGAATCAAATAAACAATCAGCTAATTCATCAAATACATATCTACATAATCACATACTGATACAGCAATAAATAACTCAATAACATCAAATCATAACTAAGCCAATAAGCATTAAAAACACCTGTTGGTAATAGTTTTAAGTTTTCAAGTTGGACCATAATAATAACATTAATATTGCATCAACATTGACATTCAACTTAGTAGAAGTACATGTGGTTAACCTCACACTCGGTATTGCAAAAATCACATCAAGTGAACACCAAAAAGTAGCAAATACGGGTGAAATATAATTTTTCATGCTAATTCGACGAGTATCCATAGATGTGGCAATTTAAGACTCATTGGTTAGACATAGGTCTAGTTGGGTATATATATTAGGGGATGGGTCTAATCAAGGGCGGAGCTACATTAGGACCGGGAAGGGTCCCGGCCCCCCTAGGCCTAAGCCTGTTAGTCTATTTATTTGTTAGTGTATTTATTTGCGATTTCATGTGTTAAAGAAATAATTTTTTTCATCCCGTCCCTCTCATCTAATGTTTTTCATCCCGTCCCTCCCATCTAATGGATCTAGTTAATCTTCCTAAATATAATAGATAGGTTTAATTGGTTATTCTATAGACCCGTGACCCGACAAGACCCATCATGGTTTCCAAACTATAACAGAAACTTTCATCAAATATATTTAAACTAATCACATGCTACAAATATTCCAACAATCAACTACTCAATAATCAATAGCATCATATCATAAACATCACATAACATATAATAACTGGAAGTAATAAGTATAAAAAAGCGATACAAATTACTCGTCTCTTACCATAGATCGGCTCTTAATCATATCAACGACTTCCTTCGCAATCAGCACATCACAACTCTTGTCTCCAACCTCACCTTCCTTGATGACGTCACCACTCACAAACTTACCTCCATTGATGACGTCATCGCCACCATTTACATTCGCATTAACATCTCCTCCATCAATCTTCTCACAAACATCAATCTCAACAACCTCCCCACCATTAATGACGTCATCACCCCCAATCTCACCTCCTTTGATGACGTCATCACCAATCTTCTTACAAACATCAATCTCAACCACCTCGCCTTCCTTGCTGACGTCACCACCCCCAATTTCACCTCCTTTGATGACGTCATCACCACCACTCCTCTTCTTACAAACATCATCAAATCCATCATCATCATCATCATGATTGCTAATATTAGCAGGCGAAAACACTCTCCTAGCTCTGAGATCCTTCACCTGATCCATCCTCCCATCTAACTTCACTTCTTTCGGCAACACCTTCCCTTCCGATCTAACCGATTCGACGCGGCTACCGTTACGGTCCGGTCTGGCGTGACCGGACCGGTGGCGGTGGACGTAGATCTGAGACTTGCTGCGAGTGAATCTGGAGTTATTTGTTGTCGATTCATCGCATTTCGATCGCGCGCGTTTACGAGACCGAAGAAGAGATGAATCCATTTGATTGATTGAGATGAATGAGTTTTTTTATTTATTTATTTGATTGGTTTTTGGTTTTGTGTGAGTTATTAGGGTTTTGTGAAGTGATAAATTGGGGGGGAATGTGGCGGGATAAAGGGTTTGGCGGGAAATAAATATTAATATTTCGCGGTGAGGAATTTTTCAGGCTAACCCCAGTGATACCAAATCGTTGTCGATCGACCCACCTAGACGATCGAGTGGGTGTCGATCGCCCCACTGCAGCACATGTCGATCGCCTCCATCTTGAACCATTTAGATCGTCCCCACGATCGACATTTCCAATGTGAATAAATCCAAAACTTCAAGTGCTGATTTCAGTTCAATCCAAAACAAAAAAAACTTTTACCCTATAAATACAACTACAATCTCATCACAAATCTCACAACATCTTACACACTAAAACTCAAAAATAATCACAATCACTCTCATCAAAAATCTCACAATCCTCTTTTATTAAAAATGCCTTAAAACACCACCAACCAGCCAAAATCCCGTTTGTCACAAAGCGTCCCGCGTATTTTAACAGGATCGAATTCCGGTTAACCGGTGTCTCACCAATAATCAATTTAACCCGGTTTCGAATATCCATCCCAACAAGCTCCACAACAACACCCTAACAATCCATTTAGTATGAATCGTCCATTTGTTCCACCGCAACAAAACATCCACTACCAACAACAACAACAACAACAAAATACTCGATGAAGCAACCAATCTATGTATGGGTCACGAAGATGCGTATGCGAATCCAACAATGGATTCATCAAGCGTCTTCATATTCAAATTATCAACAATATTCTCCAGGTTAGGTATCAATCTTGAGGGTTTTGATTTTGATGACCAATTGTACAACAATCCTAATTTTATCTTTGGAACGGATCGGTTATCCGGCTCAAAGTATCACGGTTGGGTACCGGTTCGGCTCATGGATCGTATCCGCGATTCGGTTAACCTTGATGACGTAGAAGAAGAAGAATGTCAAGAAGAGGCGTCCTTAGGTCCGAACCAAAGCGAGCTACTAAAATTTGTTGAGAAAGAAGGCAAGAATGATTAAATTGCCTTGGACCAAAGATATAAGATAAGCCTTGTGCAACGCTTGGTGTGATGTATCAGAAGAATAAATAATAGGAAACAACCAAAATGCTAGAGGATTTTGGCGAAAGTCATTGCTTACTTTGAGGAAGAGGTTGGTGCAGAAAGAACGTACAACTCTATCGTTACAAAGTGGAAAAATAGGGTTCGTCCTAGAGTTGGTCAATTTTGTGCCATTTACAACAATCTTTGTCGGGAATTACTGAAGTGGTGAGAATGACTCTCCATTATACGGCGTGTGATGAATACCAAGTATTGTGTGGTCATCCGTTTGTTTGGAGCATTGTTGGAAGATTGAGGACCATTACGCTTGGAAGGATAATGAGATGCGGTTTTAAGCCAATGGTCGAAAAAAGCAGGACTTAACCGGCTTCGGATGTAACTCGGATGTGCCTTCGTTTTGTGCTAATAGACCAATTATTGATGCATAAAGAAGAATAAAAAGAAATCTTAGTCTTGAAAGATAGGATTATGGAAGGTGTTGCCGAGGGTGGGGCAAGATCAAGTCCGTGGCATTGAGCTGAAGAATTTGTGGACTGCTTTATGGGTTTTGAAGAAAGAGCTAGAACAAGCGTCGAGTTGGAGCTACTGTGTGACAAAGAGAAGCAGGGAAGACAAAGGTTGGCACTAGAAGAACGAAAAGTTGAATTAGAGGCTCAAAGAAATATGATCCAGATCTCATGTTCTATTGCCTTGATCGACCAATCTTTGCTTATAATGGAAATAGCGGAAACAATCTGAGAAACTTCAAAGCGTCATAGCCATGGCCTTGATTAAGTGTTGTAATGTTTTAATAAGTTTCGTAATGGTGTAATTTTATTTGAATTATTGTGTAACGTTTTAATTATTAATGAAAATTTATTTTGTGTTAAAAATGTCTTCTTTTTTTTTTTTAAAATTAAACAATTGAAGCCACTTCTTGGGGGCACCTAATCGCTGAAGATTGTGGCAGGAGAAAGGCGGCGTGGCAGGAAAAAAGAGGGGGATTGAATCCCCTCATTGGGGCTAGCCTCATATTTTTGGCCCTCGTGTGTTTTTTTGAAATTTTAAAAAAGACTCAAAATGTGTTCTCTAGTTTTGTAAAAATTTGAAAGAGAAATTTATCTTCACAAAACACTTAAAAATATAGAAAACGCGTTTAGTTGATGTTTGAATTTTTCTATTTTGAAGAAGGAGAGAGGGTTGTGTTGGATGGCAAAAAACGAGACGAAACGAAACCGAACTTATTGGGAAGGCGGGGGCATCTTATCGGGTTTTGAGGGTTTGGGTGCCTTGCGGGGATTCTTATAGGGTTTAGGAGGCGGGGAGCCAGAACACTTACATCCCGCCCGCCCATCCCGAAAATATATACATATACATATACATATACATAAAATATTGTGTTTAGTATTTCATTACTAAATATAATTCTCTATTTTTGTTAGTTTTTATCTTTGTGATTTATTCTCTAGTTTTTATCTTGTTTTGTGTCATATTATTCTATAAAGTTGTGATTTATTCCAATGATTAATATATTACTAATGGTTTCTCGATTATTCAAGCTATTCCATAAAATAATATTGTTAATAGTGCAGAAATAAGAATAAACGAGGGGCGATACAGTATGATAGAGTATGTTAAAACAATAGATAAGACTGATGAAATGGGAAGTGAGGTTGGGGAATATCTAAACTGATGAAACATGATAAGATCCCCAATGGGGATTGAAGGAGGTTGAGGATGGTTTTTGTTGCTCAGGGGATGGGGATTGCCAAACCCGCCCCAAACCCGCCCCATTGCCATTCCTAGTTGTGGTTGCAAAGGAAAACAACTAAAATTTGTTTTGTAATTTTCCTTGTTAAGTTAGAAAATAGGGGATTTTGTGTCTTGCAAAACATTTTGTTAGAAAACACTTAATTGAACGCGATCTCTGTTTTCCTTATTTTCCATAAAATATTTTGTGGAAAATAAGGGTGTTTTCCCCCAACTAGATGCACCCTAAGCTTCAACCCAAAAATAAGTCTCAGCTCTAAAAATGAAGCTAAAAATTTTAGACGGGGCTTTTAATATGTTAAATTACTTAATTAGTTACAAAATATCTAATATATACATATGTTAATTTAGTTATATGTCTTTTTTAATAATTTTATAATAATAAGCTTCAACTTAAGTACCGTTTTTAAAACAATAACAAACGTATCCCTAAATTCGCGAGATTTAAATTAATACTAGCATAACAAATTAATAAACTATATCGTCATATACTATTAAAAAAATATTAATGAATATTAGAATGAAAATATATTTTTTCGATAAAATAAATATAGAATAAATAATGTTTACTTTCATTGATATTAGATGGTCAATATTTCCATTAAATTCATTTATTCAACTTCAACTACTCATATTTTAAAAAAAAAAATTATCTTTGGTGATAGCAATTCAAAACTTTTAAATTAATTTGGCTTAGATTTTTATTTCATTAGAAACAAAGAACATCAACATTATTATAAATAAATAAGTAGAACAACATTAATTGGTTGTATCAGAAACTAACCACATCCAATATTATCTTCTGTGATAAATGCTAAAGTCGATTTTAGAAAACCTAAAAGTATTTAATATTATTTTGAATAAAACTAATTTGCCAAACAAGTTTATGAAAATAAAAATTCTAGTTTCGGACATAATATAGGAAGCCTTGAGCCTGGTACAAAATACAGTCACATTTTATACACCATCTTATTAGTTGAAGATTAAAATAGTCAAAAAAAATTTAAATGGTGTTTTATTTATTTGGGGACAAAATTTTTATGACAGATAAAGTAATTAATAATCATTGAATATAGTTGGGTAAAACCCAAAGTCTATGACCCATACCCATGGAACATGATCCATAACCCATGACCCATTGCATGACATCATGCATAAGTCATAATGGGTATTATCCATGACCCATGGAGCTAATCCATGACCCATTGACTAGATGCATTGCATCTTCTAGATACATTGTATCTATTTGGATACCCATGATCCAAAGTCCATAACCCATGACCATGATTCATGACTATAACCCATTTAGGGGGTCATCACAGTTCCCTAATTACCTTTGGACCGGATCCCCAGCCAAGGTCCGTGGAACGATAGTGATTTTTTCCTCAAAAATAGTGAGCCATTTATTCATTGTAACTCACCCCCACTTCACACATTCTATCTTGTTAGTGTTGTAAACTCTCTAACCTCATATCCAAATGATTTTTCTATGTAGTTTTGTGTTTGTGTGATTCTCTAGGTTCCTCTTAAAGAGATCACCACTCTTGAAGTCGAACAAGTCCATGGGTTGCCAAGCTTAGTCATCATCAGACTCATGATGGTATCTTGTTGATAGGTCTTTCCTTTCTCATTAGAAGTGTTGTGTCGAAGACATAGGTGAAAGATGTCTAAAGGGTCAAGACGAAAGCATTAGTGAAAGGTCAGAAGAGTCGTATGAAGGCATTAGTGAAGGTGCCGAAGATCCATGTCAAGGCATTAGTGAAGTGCGAAAGTCCGGTGTTGAAGGCATTGGTGAAGGTGCCTAGAAGTCGTGTCAAAGGCATTAGTGATAGGTGCCTAAGGTGTACATTCGATATGGTGTGTTAAGAATATATAAGATAATTAGGATTGGGTCAAAGGATATTGATATCCTTGTTGATGTTGTTATAAGGAGTGGATTTCCTTTGGGATAGGTGTTGTGTAGTGTTGGGTAGTAGTTTCTCCTTTGTAATGGAACTTGGTATCTAGCCTTATCAGGGATAAAGTGTAGGCGGACGTTGTGATAGGTTTGGTTCTACCGTGGAAGAACCAGGTGTCTAGCTTAACTTGTACGGATAAAGTAGGTGACATTGTGAAGGCTTCTCCGCCACAAGGAGTTTGTGTTGTGTAGTGATTCACGAACTCGATTAGGTGACTTCGAGGTGGAGTAGGGCAATGAAGGTGTCCTTGTAGCCGTATAAATACTACGTATTTGTGGTTTGTGCTTCTTACTCTTTATCTTTACTCTACTTATTTATATGGTTATCTATCAACATCCAACACACACATTTAAATAAATTGACATAAGTCGATCTAAATAGTTTAAAGCAGTTTTAATCGGTAAAACTATTTAGCCCCCACTTAGTTTTCCACAATTGGTACCAGAGCTTCGTTACCAAGTTTCCTAAAGTATGTTGTACTTTAAAAACTTGATACGATCCGTGTATGATTGAAAACTGCAAAGAAGGAAATCCTTTAAAACAAATTTTTTCTTTTATGTTGGATAGTGAGATTATTCTAACAATTTCTCTTTAAGAAATCTTCTTGCTAGGACTCTTCCAAAGTCTTCATTTTTATTCAAAGAAAAATGAAGTCAACTCTTAAGGAAGAACCCAAAAATTAATCACAACCTACTTATACTAAACACAATGGATTACTTTAAAAGCTCATGCTCTATCAAGAGTTTAGAGGTATGTTCACGTATCCACACAACTAGCTAATTTTATCTATAATACGTTTATATGGACATGTTGATAATATGTGTCTTTCTTCTATGATTTAAACCTTTTAATGAACACATGAATTAGGACGTTAATAGTTGCAAGTCTCCAAAAAGTCTCTCTTCACCACTTTCCTTACTTACTCAGTTACTCATCATCGGGAATAGTATTCCTCTTTGATTTTCTAAAGATCGTCAAACCAACGCCGCTGTCACAAAAATATATCCTTGATAGTTAACCTATTAAAACATGTTGACCAAAACATCTATTCAATTAGGAACCCCATTCTACAAAGTTATTCTTGTTCTATAAGCTATTGTATAACTTATTATAAAAATAACACCAAACACTCCTTTTTCTGTCCCACAAGAGTGTAGGATCCCACAGGGTTTACTAGCCGGATCCCTATTACAAGGGATCCGGGGGAACCGTATGACAGAAAGCTGATATACGTTTTTCAAAACCAAAATAAATTTTTTCCCTCTCCTCACAAACACCAAAAACGACCCAAACCCTGCTTCCATCTCCATAGGGCTTCATATCCTTAAGCATCTCCTTCTTGAACATCGTTGTAAGTAATTACACTCATATGTTCTACTCGTCATCATCCTCATCCTAGGGTTTATGGTTTTTAAAATTTTCAATTAATCACTAATTGATGAAATTATGTATTGCAAAATTAATCACTAAAAGGGGTTTTCATTCTATTGTGTTTACAACATTGTTAATACAAATCAAAACCATAAACCCATCTCATAAAATTTTACCTAATTGGAATATTTGTTTTTCTAGGATCAACCATGCCCAAAGCTACCCAACAATATCACCATGACACCGTCCGCTATCTCTCTAGATACTATCGAAAAGAGGAGCTTTCAAAAACCAATCGCAAAATTTTCAAAAAGCTTGAAAAACGACTTATCCATGGAGGTCGTGTTATTAAGGAATGTTTCCTTGAAAACACCGACATTCGTCAAGTCTTCTCGGTAATTAACTTTGATTGTCTCCTAGATATTGATGAGCAAATTTGTCCGGTTTTTATCTTTGAGTTTTACAAAAGTGTTAGGATCATTAAATAACAATGATGAAAGCATTCTCACCACTTTCATCGTCAACAATCAAACCATCACCTTACCCCTCAATACCTTTGCACAAATTCTTCGTATTCCATGTGAAGGTATTTGTATGTACTCCCAAGATTGGGCAATATCCACTCAATCTTTTGCACTAGACTCAAAACCAATCTATCACACTCCTCTCGATGACCCCACTCTTGTTCGAGACACCATCTTCAAAATTAGAGCCGACCAATCTTGCCTCAACCACAACAAAGAGCTCATCCACCGTGATCTCTTTCAAATGGAACTCTCCGAAATGAATCCCATCTATAGAAAGTGGGAAGAAATTCTTAGAGAAAATGTCATTTGTTTGGTCGGGAACAAAGACCATCCCAATGCATGTCTTGTCCAAATGATCTATTGCCTCATTCACCAAATACCATTTAACCTTGCCTATTACATGGTGAAAAGAATGGTAGGTGTATTCAAAATCAACAACATGGTACTTCCTTATGGTATGCTCCTAACACGTGAGTATGTTAGTGCAATGCAACCTTCTCCTATCAACGATGATCATTTCCTTGCCGATCACGTCATGGTACCACTCACCAAACAACCTTCTAAATGGTTCATGATAAATGGAAAAAGGGCTCGTGCTCTCTCGGACTCCTCGAACTAAGAAAAGAAAATTTCAACCCCTTGCCAAGGTTAACGTCCACATGGACCTCATAACCTACTTTGAACAAATTCCAACTCTTCCAAACGAGTCCGAATAATTCAAACAATTGAAGGGTATGATCCAATGCCTAACTAACTACCTCATGACGTCGGGAAGAGGAAGAGAAGTTAAAGATTGACAAAGAGACATTAGGATTATGGTTGTTTTAGACATTTCATTTTATCATTTTGCGATGGATGCTTATGTTTGTGGATGTTTTACCATGTTTGTTTGAATATTATCACTACTACTGATTTATGTTATGGATTATGAGATATTTACTTGTTTTGATGTTCATTTACAGTAGAAACTCATAGCAATTAGTATGCATAATATAGTGCAAAAACTTCACACCTTCGTAATGCTACTGAGACTGCAGAGGAGCGCCGGATCCCTAAATTTTACTAGACGTATCCCTCCATTTAGGGATCCGTGGGATCCAGGCAGACATAAATAAACTTGCAGACCTCCACACATCAAACCATTCCACTGGATCACTTCACACTAGCTAAACATAATATCTTCGGACCACTTAAGTCTTCTTCGAGCTCAGTAGGTATCACACTCACTCATAGCTAATTTAGGATCACACTCAAGGTGCTTTTTGATTTATCATTTAACCAAAACTCATCATCTTTCTGCTCCAATGATCACACATCATTTCTCACATGTCAACACATCTAGTTTTATAATTCTCTCAATTTTAGCAAATTGATTTTAGTCATACTTACCTCAAAATGGGTCAAAAACTAGTTTTTCATTTCTTATAATTTTAAGGAATTTTCCAAATTTATCCTAAGTTGCCATCTGATCTCTAGGATCATTTAACACCACTTAACACTCCCAAATCTCCTAGTGTCATCTTTTATCACCCAGTGGTGCTCATAGAGTCCCATTTTCTTCCATAAAAGGCAATCATTAGCTACCATCACTCATTGCCTTTGATCATTTAAGTCTCCTTTCATTTAAGACACTTAAGAAGACTGAAACACTCAAGATTTATAGGTACTAGACCTTACAAACATCATTTTCTCGTTTCTTGGTCGCCGAGAGCCGGATCCCTAGAATTAGCTTGACGATCCCTCATTGGAGGGAACCGCAGGTGGGAACCGGCCGAGATTCAGCTAATCCTAGCTAAAACAACCATTTCAAGCTCTCCTTGATAACTTGAACACTCCATCTTACTTCACTAACCTTCTTGATCAAGACTAATCAAGTTGACTCTTGTGCATGCAAATCATCACATTTCAAATGATCTTAGTGGCTTAAGTCTGAATGCACTTGCCAAATCCTTCCCTTTATAAACCATCTTGTTAGGACTTCTAAGTAATCATATACAACCTCATTTTCAAAGATTTAGAAACCTTTACATCACTAACCTTAATCATCTCATCATGAGAAAAGCTCCTAGTGCTAACTCATCCACCAAAGGACCACCCAAGAAACTTGCTCGTGTTGTTCACGAAATTTCTTCAACCAAATCACCTCCCGTTAAATCCACAAACGCTATGATTTCCCCTCCACCAAAAGGATTTGGCAAACACCACCATTGCCAAACTACCATTGCCAAACACCACCATACCTCCTAAACCAAACACCCCTATTTCCACTAAACCATCACCCTTAGTGCCTAGAGCCTTATCATTCACCACTCCACTTTCATCTCCACACCTCTAAAACTTAGAGGACTTTCCTTCTAGGCCATCTCATCATCCACCATTGCCAACATTCTCCTCAATAGAGAGAATAGCGCAACAAAATCAAGGTGTTGAATCGACACTAGCACCGACATCCTTTTCTCCATCACCCTCAAATAATCTCTTTTGGATTATGAGGAATCATCAAAGTCAACCACCCGATCACATGGAAGTAGATACCTCTCTACCACCTTCCTCGTCACATATTCCACCACCACCACCACCACCTTTGGTTGAATCACCTCCAAATATACCTCTACAAATCCCTCCTTCTTTTGTGGAAACTCAACCCAACCTTCCATCTCAAGCAATTCCATTTCTACCTCCACCGTTTCCTAACCACGACAAAGATTGTTATCATTGTCAACATGTTGAAGGCTTGATACATGAACTACGTGAAGAGCAACGTTTCATGTTTTATCACCTCCTCGAACGTTTCGATGAAGTCAACAAACCTAAACAACCTTGAGCTTAAGGATTCAAGTAGTGTCCTAGTCTTAAGCTTAACTTAGATAGTTTAGGAATCATATTTCATGTTTAAGTCATTCTCGTAGTTTTAAAGATATGTAGATCATTTATCGTGTTTTTATTGAATGAAATTACATGTCATATGTCGTATTATCATTGGTGCATTAATACGTAACTCATTTTTTATGTTAACTTCACGTTTTACATCAACATTGTTGTCTTGAGTTTATAGGGAGACGGATCCCTCACTTTAGCCTAGACGGATCCCTCAAAGGGAGGAACCGTGGGATCCGTGCAACATAAGACTTGTTTATTACTACCTCCGTCCCAAAATTATTGTCCCATTTTGACTTTTTCGGTCTTTACTTTTCAACTTTGACCTTAAGTATTTTTATTTATATTATATAATACTTGATACAAAATATATGAACGGATTGAGTTTTAAATGTATTTTCATTTGGTATAATTTTTATCAAAAATTGTATAGCACAAATAAAAATATTTATAGTCAAAGTTGAGAAAAAAAGACCGAAAAAGTCAATAGGGGACAATAAATTTGGGACGGAGGGAGTACTAACTTGAGTCTTATTTGCAGGAAATTATGCATTATATACTTATTTTCTAACATTTGTTTTGTAAATTTTCAATATACATGTGAAGACTTTGACACCCTTAGCTAGGGGGAGTTTCTTGTCAAAGTAAAACAATTGCAAAATCATTTGCATTACTTTCACATTCGTTTACATTACTTGACGTCCTCCTCACAAAGGAGCACTCGTCAAGGGGGAGCATGTTCGTAAAAAAAAGACGAAACCATTTGCAAACAAAATTGCAAAGCACTAGCTTAGTCTTTCTACTTACTTGATGCCCTCACAAAGGGATGGACCGTCAAGGGGGAGCTAAGACGAGAATACTTCTCTTCCCTTACTCTATATTTTTCATATTTTTTTCTTTTCACATGTTTCTCTTAAAAACAATGTGTTCGTTTCTTTTTGACGCTCTTTTTGTTTCGACAAAAAGGGGGATATGAGAGTAAAAACTCCAATTCAAACTTTTACGAATTTTAGTTTTTCCTTAAAATAATCTTATGTTTTGTCATCAACAGAAAAGGGGAGATTGTTAATACAAATAAGCCGTAAAAACGTTTATTTATATTTTACGATCTTCTAATGTTTTGTCGATAACAAACGTAAAATCATTTTAACGAAACAAAAAAATACGTAAATGGTTTGAGGCAATAGTTTACTAACACACTTACGTTTTCATATAAAACACTAAACAAGCAATAGTATTTTCAAGGTATAGTAATGCATATGTACAACAACTAGTGTTTACATAATGGGTAGATATATACATACTTAGTATGTATTATAATGGGTAGAAGTATAAGTATTTGACCCATTGACTAAATACATTGATTGTAGTTGGGTAAAACCCAAAGTCCATGACCCATACCCATGGAACATGATCCATAACCCATGACCCATTGACTAGATGCATTGCATCTTCTAGATACATTGTATCTATTTGGATATCCATGATCCAAAGTCCATAACCCATGACCCATGATCCATGACCCATAACCCATTTAGGGGGAGCGTCCTACAGATCCCCAGAATTACACTGGACGGATCCCTCAAGCAAGGGATCCGTGGGATCCATGGAACAGTAGTGATTTTTCCTCTATAAATAGTGCGTCATTTCTTCATTGTAACTCACCACTTTTCACACACATTCTCTCTTAGTGTTGTAAACTCTCTAACCTCATATCCAAATGATCTTTCTATGTAGTTTTGTGTTTGTGTGATTCTCTAGGTTCCTCTTAAAGGCGAGATCACCACCTCTTGAAGTCGAGCAAGCTCAAGTCCATGAGTTGCCAAGCTTCGCTATCATCAAGAATCTTGATGGTATCTTGTTGATAGGTCTTTCCTTTCTCATTAGAGTGTTGTGTCAAGACATAGAAAGATGTCTAAAGGGTGAGAGCGAAGGCATTAGTGAAAGGTGAAAAGTCGATCGAAGGCATTAGTGAAAGGTGCCGAAGATCCATGTCAAAGGCATTAGTGAAGGGTGCCGAAAGTCCGTATTGAAGGCATTAGTGAAGGTGCCTAGAAGTAGGTGTCACAAGTGAAAGGTGCCTAGGGTATACATTCGATATGATGTGTCGATGTACAAGATATATTAGGATTGGGTCAAAGGATATTGATATCCTTGTTGATGTTGTTATAAGGAGTGGATCTCCTTTGGGATAGGTGTTGTGTAGTGTTGGGTAGTAGTTTCTTCTTTGTAATGGAACTCGGTATCTAGCCTTGTACCGGATAAAGTGTAGGCTGACGCTGATAGGTTTGGTTCTATCTCATGGAAGAACCCTGTCTAGTAGCCTGTAAAGGATAAAGAGTAGGCGACGTTGTGAAGGCTTCTCCGCCACAAGGAGTTTGTGTTGTGTAGTTATTACGAACTCTCGAGTAGGTGACTCGCGGAGTGGAGTAGGGCAAGGAAGGTGTCCTTGTAGCCGAACCATTATAAATACTCGCGTTGTGATTTTGTACTTCTTACTCTTTATCTTTACTTTACTTATTTATATGCTTATCTATCAACATCCAACACACACATTTAAATAGATTGACATAAGTCAATCTAAATAGTTTAAAACAAAGTTTTAATCGGTAAAACTATTCAATCCCCCTTCTAGTTTTTCACAATCATGTTTTTGTCAAATGGTTACACGTTTGGTCCTTGTAGCACAGTTATAACCATCGTTAAATTTCGTCGTTTGCTGAGTTGGAGGAGGCTGGGCAATTTGGTAATTTACACGCTTTGTATTTTTTCTTTTATCTACTTAATACCACTCTGCTCCCATGGTCCTGTCATCTCAGTTCAGTCTTTTCCGCCCACGTCCACCCATCTAATCTCACATCTCATCCCAGACTAAAAAATTAACAATGGTCATCTTCTTTACAAATCTTTGTCAACTATGATGTTAACATGAAAGATGAGGAAAAAAAGTAACTATAACAACCGAAGACTTAGAAATCGAATGCAAAAAGGCATATGGTCTAACAGTTAGGCTACAAATGTGAGAATGAGCCTATATTTTATCACTATTTAACACCCATGAGTAGTTTCGATGTTGGTTGTATGCATTGGGATGTGATGAGGATGCGTGTTGTATGGCTACCTTTCTTGTGAGTTTCAAGATATAGAGGTGTATATAGAGCATGGTAATACTAAGCTTAATTGTTACAAAATGTCACCAGGACAAACTAGGGCAACAATAAAAGAGTATGAGGAAGACATGTCTAGTGAACCTAATACTAGTGCTTATAAGAAGAAAAAAAAACTCTGGTCAAAGTTGTTGTTGACATGGCATGATAGTAGAGATAGTAGTACACCTACTAAGGAAGGCTCTGGTAGTGACTCTGTTTCACCTAAGTCTATACCTTAAAGTCTGTTTAGTTTCCTTACTAGTTCGCGTGATAACACATTTACACAATTGACAAGGAATGAATCTAGTGACAACCAAGTCAATGACCTTCCACATATAAGGTCATAGTTTGAAACTATAAACCTCACTTTCACCCAGTGGAACCAAGGGTTAATGATTGGTAAATGATGATATAGATGATGTGACTATGCTTGTAGACTTTAATGATATTGAAGTGGATGGGGTCCAGAGTTTAGTTATCTTGATGCTATGAATGTAGACAATTATTGTTTAAGTAATGATGGACATTTTGGAGCTGATGACTTGGACTTAAACTTAGGTGTAAATCTTTACCTAAATGTTCCCCAAAATGTTCAACAGTATATTTGTTTATGTTCATTTATTTATCAAATGAACGAACATTAATAATAATTTTCGTTCATTTAAGTAAATGAACAAATTTCGTGTTCATTCATATATGTTCGTGAACGTTCGATTATGCGTTTATTAACATTTCTTTATGTTCATGTATCATATCTTTTTATTGTATATTGATTTATTTAAACAGAATAATTATAAAACACAATATTATGTATAATTTAATAAATTTTATGTTTGTTTTACTACGTTAATTCATGTTCGATCATTTATATTCGTTTAGTGTCTTTATTAATGAACATAAACAAATATAAACAATTAATTTTCTTAATAAACATAGTAATCCATGACATGTACCAACGACGGCTGAAACATGATATTGTTTAAGTAAAGGAGACACAACAACAGATGGAGTGAACTCTTGTACCTGAGGAGTTTCAATATTATCATCTACAAGACAAATGTGTTGTGTCACATATGATAAATGAACTTTGTAGCTTAGAATAAGACTACGTAACTGCGTATGGCGAGCGCCGTAAACTTTGATAAATCGAGACCTGTCAATGAAAGATTTTCATGTTTTGGAAACTGACCTAAACTGAACCAATGACTTGACATTAGAAACCATTTTGATGATTTCCATTTGGATTTCAAATGGGATGTTGTCTAACATTTTTTCTAGGGTTTATGTGACTGTTTCAGAGAGTTGTTATAATAAAGGATGAGATACAAAAATAGGATTGGGAAGGCGTTAACTGTTTGGAAGGGGTAGGATGGCAACGGGTCGGGTACGGGTACGGACGTGGATATTATAAACGGTTGTGGGTGCACTAAAATCCTCATTAGTTTATTTGTCTGGTTAAAATTAAAAGAACAAATCATTCGTATTCATCTGGTTCGTTTACGTGACCCTATTTTTAAGAGTTTTAAGCAAAGACCAATGGTTGATTGGTTTTACTTTATATGTAGTATAAATATAGATATGTTAGCACGTTTCTAAAGACAATATTTTCTTTACAAAACAACTATCTCATATCATATGTATTACAAATTTATCTCACATATTTTAAGCAATTTTGGCATTTGGTTGGATAACCTGAGTTGCTGTTGCAACACAAGCTCTTTAATCAAATTTGCTAACTATCTATAATGTAATTCATTTGTTTGAATAATAATATGTTTACACACTTTTAAGTTTATTGTAAAAAAGGAATTTTGAAGCCTTTAGTGTATGAGTTACACAAATTTTATATTTTTAACCCTGAAGCCTTTAATATGAATTCTTATTAGTTTCTAATAAATGATAACTATCTAAAGTAGTTGATGATGTTAAGCATGTTAAAAAAAAAAAGAAAAAAAAAAAAAAAAAGGTTGATGATGGTCATGATGCTAAGCTAAAATCACAATAATGTAAAGTACTAAAGTTTGCAGGTCCAAGTATAGCTGTAAAGTTTGCAAGCCCAATAGCTGTTGTGATGTGTCCAAAAGTCGTGACAATTGGCCCATTGTGATATCCTGCTGATTTTGTGCATAAAGAATAAATCAAGTCCAAGTATATATAGCTGAAAATTTTAACGGTCATGATTGTAAGTTTGTAACAAAGTAATCATTAAGCACCATTACTTGCATACTAGTCTTTTTTTTTTTTTTTTTTTTTTGTTTATTTGAACAGAATACTTGAGATGTAGTATGGACGATCATGAACAGAACTAGAGAGTCCCGCGGTGTTACGGGAATACAAGACTCCGATAAAATTTTGCTTCATAATATTGATTCTTGTAAGAAATTCATATACTCTTGAATGCACTTGGTCTTAAAAGAAATTGTGTTCTAATGCTTGCTTAATTAGTCCATTAATATGTGAAAAGTAAACTTAAATTGTTGTTAAAGTCAAATGTTTAAGCTAAAATCTTATTTTTTGCTCATTGTTCTCGTATACAATAGTTCAGAATTTTTGTACACCTAAATTTTCTTTATCTTGATTCTGTCTCTATTGGCACAAGAACGGCAATAATTTTAGGGGAGAAAACATCAAAATCAAATTAATAAGGAAACGAAAATTCAACACGCAATCCATTCATATATTTCTGGATTTACAAATTTCCTCGTTTTATGTCACTTGCTACTTTGCTAGCATGTCCCTACATAAACAATAACTAAATTTTAGACATGATAGTCAAGGTTACTAGTTATGATAATGATATAATTACATTAAACAATAATGAGCATTAGGTGTAGTGCGTGTGTAGGGTAAAGTTATCTGTTCGGATACCGTTAAATTTTACCATATAACATTCTTATAAGTCACAAAACACAAAAATCACGACCTTCAACAATATTCCTATATCAAAAAAAAAACCTTCACTTTTACACAAAAAACAAACTAAAAAAAAAAAATGATAACATCAATTACCCAAATAACGGCACACCTATAACAACTTGATATAGTGCACTTATAGCACCCGTATAGCAAAAAAACCCTATAACGATTGCACCGCCCATTCTTAAGCTAATGCTAATGGTTCGGTTGGTTGCTCTCTAATCGAGTAGGTGATCGAATTATACCCACTAGCCCAACCGAATACAACCGATCAAACACTCAACCTTTTAATTGTTTTTGTTTGTCAGCCAACCACAACTTTCATTATCTTTTTTGTGTGTATTTTGTTTTTATTAGTTTTTATGAGGTATGTTTTTTGTTATGGTTGTGATCGCCTTATTAGCAAATTGTTATTGGGTGTAACTTTTAAGAAAAAAAACTGATATAACGTTGATATGACAGGAGTTAACCACAATATTTATGGTAAACATTGGCAATGGTTTTATATTTTCGCACCACCGTCAATCATTTTCACCGTAACATTAACATCAATCAAAACATTATTAAAATTAAGTAACACAACCTTCACCACAACTATCTCCAAATCCATACCAAATGTGAAAGGAAAATATTTAAAGTTTGTTTAACTAATTCCATTAACTAAAACTAATGCAACCAACTAGTGTATTACCAAATGAAATCCAAATACAGTTAATCAAATGAAAATACGAAGTCAATGACAATGACAATAAAGTATGGTTAGTTTCATACCAAATTAATTTAGAAATTTTTATTGTCATGACATGCTGCCATGCTAATGTCTCGTTTGTAGAAAAAATTCTTGTTTTGTATTATATAACAAAAGTCAATTGTACAACGTGTTTTAGTTTAGGTTTAGGGGTATTCTTTTATAATAGCTGTGATCAATTCAAAATCCAATCAAACCACTCTTCATACGTAGAAACTTCCGTATACCTCACATCCCACCAACAAGTAATCTTACGAAAAATTTCTCTAGCTATATGACAAGTAAAAAAGATATGACTAGTCGATTCCACCGCATTCTCACACAATGGGCAAAGAATAGAATCAATATCCATACCTCTACGAGAAATATTAAATAGCTGTGATCAATTACGTGTTTGTTTTATAAAAGAGTTTGATAATGTCGTATCTTGTGATTTTAAAGTGTAAAGTGATTTATGAAAAGGAACTTAAAATATGTGGCCTAGTGGAAGGAGGTTTGGGACTCTAAGACAATTTTGAGGCCAGCCTTCGGGCATCTATTTCTTCACCGCAAATATTTATGTCGAGTCGGGAAAAAGAGGACTTTTTGAAAAATTATGTCTCGAACTTAATTCTAAATTTCGCCGGTTTTGTAAGAGATAATTAAACATTGTTTGGGGGTTGTATTTCGGAAAAAGGTCAGTCGACATCATAAAAGTATACAGAAGTGGGATTTCTCTAGTTATGTAAACATTTTGAAAGATATTAGAAAAAGAATGATGTTAGGCTACCCCCAATAAAGGCCACAACCAACTGGGTTGTCATGGTTGCAACCGGTCATCCTTGTTGTGGCTTCAAGTTGAAAGTTGTTGGTTATAGTTTTGGGTATAAAGGTCAGGGTTTCAACCAATAGCAAATTCCAAAAAAAAATAAATAAATAAAAAAAAATAATTTGTGCCTTTTCATGTATTTGTGTTATGTGTGTGTGTGTGTGTTTTTTATAAGAATAAGCAAAATTTCATGTGTTTGAGTTTGTGTTGTGTTTAGATGAAAAAGAAGATGTATTATTATTATTATTATTATTATTTTTTAAGCAATTTACAGTTAAAGCCTTTGATGTATATTTTTATTTATAAATAACTAATAAGTGTGAAATTGTTAGTGAAAATGTTTTCTATTTGAAATTTTATTTGTAATGTTTTTAAATGTGTTTGAATTATTATATAATGATTTTTATTAGTAATGAAATATAATTTTGTTGTAAAAAAAGAAAAAAAATAAAATGTTGATCATTTTAATGTGGCTAAAAAGTCTGTCTGTAGGTTACACGAAAAATAAATTTGATGTGACCGAAAAATTTAGAGTTGTTACTCTCTCCGTCACAAAATTATTGTGAGGAGATAAAAATTACCAAATTTAATAAAACTAAGACAATATCAAATTATCAATTTTTAATCAGGCATATGGAATATTCTCATACTAAACTATTTATTTATTACTAAAATTAGAAAGTGATTTATTTTTTGAAACATCTAAAAAAGAAATATGAACAATTAAAATGAGACGGAAAAAGTATTAGGGGTAGTTTTGGGCATTCCTCGCTATTTCTATTTCTTTTGGAAAATGTAACGAAATTGCATATTTGCACGTGGTCGAAAGGCATGTGCAGTGGGGGACCTTAATAATAGGGCCATAACCGGGTCAAGGGTCAACCAAACTTTTATTGGGTGTCACAACTCACGATCTTTGTTTTCAGTAACAACCTAATCGGTTGGATATATTATACATAAATAGTAATATTTTAATCAAAATTTTCAAATCCTCTCATAAGCAAGGTCACATGTCAATTTAGATTGTCAATCTCTAATCTGTCACATGGCGGCTAGTGAATGGCTATTTGATTTATTTTTCTTTTTGCTTAAAGAATAGATTTGTTGTATGTATAGATTGGTCGTGTAAGTGAAGAAAAAAATAATAATATTTTAATAAAAATTGGATCGTGATAGATTATTGATAAATATAGTATAAGATAAAAAAAAAAATACTATCATCAAATGTCATGTCACACATGGATAATATCAGGCTACACGATTATGAACTAGGTCTTCATCGAACTTTCTCTTCGACGACCCTGACGACGACGGCAACACCTAGATTCTACGAGGTGACTTGATATATTTTTTTAATTTTTTAATTCAAATATTTTTAAAAACAAAATTAAACTTCATTAATAAAAATACTTAACATTACAACAATAATTAAAACTTAAACTAATAAAACGTAGACGTTACAATACTTATTAAAACCCGAAAACGTAGAATTAAAAAATAACCCGTAGACATAATTATCAAAATGTGTTTGAAAGTGTTTATGAGAAGTTGTTTGAAATTGTGTGTTTAAAAATGTGTTTGAGGTTGGTATTTATAATGTTGTAAAGTGGTAAATTTGAGATTGTGTAACTTCGGTTGTGTGCTCAACGAATACCCTCTTTTTCTCTCTTCAACCTTGTTCAACCTTTCTTACGCGGTGGCCGATTGACCTTTCCGACCTAGCCTCTCAACCGAAGACAACACATCCCATTGTGGCCAGCCTCATACTCCAATACATAGGTTTATCTTGTTGTATTGATATTTGTATGTTGTCTTTTATTGCACATGCTTCATTAGTTCATACATGTATCCTTATTGCATAAACTATATATAAACTGAAGTTCTATTGAATCAATTACTGAACTGCAAATTTAAAAAAAACAACTAAGTAGACTATATATAATAGAAATATACTAAAAACTCTCTTAGAGCATGGGGTATGATGAGTTTACCACTTCTCCATTTGGGCCCCACGTGTGCCACATCACCTCCACATCACTCTAATACACTAACTAAAAAATACCCCTCAATCACAACTTACTCACTTCTCTTCATTTGGGCCCCACCCACCCTCATTTTATTTCTTTTTCATATTTTCCAAACACAATTAAATTCATTACATTCATTTAAAATAAAAATACAACATAAAAAAAAATACACTGCGAAAAAAAAAACATAAGAAATTTAAACTAATGTTGTTGCTGATGTAGTTGCCAAACATGCTCAATGATATTTCGTTGAAGTCTTGTGTGCGTTGCTTTATCACGCAATTCTTTGGCATTCTTTCGTTGTACATCGCATCGCTTAATCCATGTTCGTTGTATATTTGCTCGCGGACAAACATAAATATCGTTCAATTCGGATATCGCAAACTGTTGATCTTTCAAAATTATGTTATGCAATATGATGCGACGCAGTACATGATTCTTCTTAGCTTGTTGATAGTCTAAGCACGCGCCGGTTGGCTTATAATATGCCAACGTCCTTGAAGGACCTCGAAAGTTCTCTTTCAACGTCTTTGCGAGCACTTTCTTGTTTTTGTTTAAACAAGGCATTTTTCTCGAATATGCGGTGGAGAAAGATTTGACAAAAGATGACCAAGTTGGGTAAATCCTGCGAAGCTAGGTAATACCCGTTTTCAAATGTTGCACCGTTTACTTGAAACGGAACCTTGGGGGCGATGTCATCAAGAAGGTTGTCGAATAACGGTGAATTATTCAAAACAGTTAAATCATTATTCGCACCCACTACCCCAAAAAATGCATGCCAAATCCATAAATAGTATGATGCAACGGCTTCAAGCATAATAGTTGGATATTTTTTATCACCTCTATGAAATTGCCCTTGCCACTACAGGACGTTTTCCATTCCTGCATACAATCAATGCTCCCAAGCATTCCCGGAAACCCATGGACCGTGTTATGTGCGTTATATAAATTGTGAATGCCACCCAAATTAGGCTTTCTTAAAACTCTTCGGGCATAAACAATTCAATTACACACATAGTAAAAAATCTAGACAATCATGCGTCAGGTGACCCCATTTGCAAATATTCATCAAATGCATCAGGTGCGGTGCGGAGGCCAATTGCGCAGCAGATGTGCATTTCATAATTACACTCATACTCATTACACCACACGCATCGGGTCGGACTCTAAAGAAATCAAAATGCGGTGGAAGAGGATCAACAGTTTGAATATAATTTTCAATACCTTGTACTATTTGTAAGAATAGTTGACGGCTCATACGAAATCGACGCCTAAAATAGTACTTCGGATATTTTGGAGGATCGAAAAATAGTCCGATATAAGACGGTTTTCAATTTCACCACGCCGGATGTAATTACGAATGCGTGAACTTTCATTTCATCTTCTCCAACGATTGCCCATAACCGCTCGTCGAATCATCTTGATATCTTCTATATCATCAAGATCGGAATCCGAACCACTCATGTTTTTTTTGCTTAAGATGTAAATGAGGTAGTGTGTGAATGATTTGAAAGAAAAGAGTGTGGATGTTAGGTCACAAGGTTTACCACACAAGCTTATAAGAAAGAGATAAGGCGATTGAACAAGCTAAACCACACACATACACAATGTAAAAGACGGTTTAGGCGTAGGTATGTGAAAGAGAGAATAACTTGAACAACCAACCTTCAAATGAAGGTTTACATAAGGTATTTATATGAGGAAAGCTAGGGCAACACTCCTAGTTTCCATCCTTTCCTTAATGGACTAAGGCCTAGGCTTATGGGCCTTCTACATAAGCCTAAGGCTAATTACAAACATAAAGGCCATAGTAAAGCTAACTATTACATATTAATTACAAACACTTGATTATGGTTTAGGAGTGATTCCAACAATCTCCCCCTCAAGTGTTGGTGATGAAAACGGTGAAGGCGTTGATGTAATAGTAGCGTTGACGCCTTCCTCGACATTCTTCTTTCTTGTGAGAAGATTTGCCTTGATTTGAACAATCTCCCCGTGTAGAAATTAGTTTTCTTTGAAGCGGTTCATGCTTTGACGCGTCATCTTTAATCTTTGTTCTATGATCATTGTTCTTTGTGATGAAAGTGATGGTATGTTGTTGTTGTCGCATCAAGTTCGCTTTTCAGTTCGCCGCTCATGTGTCTCCACGTCATTCTTCAACATGCTCACACGCTCTTTGGACGTTGGAATTTAGTCTGATGAAGTTCTTTAAGTCTTTAACTTTGTAGATTCTTTGATTTGATGAAGAATCATTACGATCGTTCAAGCAGTGTTGCTTTTGGATAGAACTTCTATTAGTGATGATGTTGGCGTGAGCATGAGAGGAATCACACGATCATCCCGCCTCGAGCTTCCATAAGAAGAAAACATTTAAACGGTTAGTTATAAGCGGATTCCGGCACTTACAAGTTTGAACTTCGAGAGTGTTAACAAAATAGTGTGAAAACACAACTCTAATTCTTACAAAGGCGTCCTCTTTGAGATCGGAGTCCCACAAGTGAGATAACACGATGTATCGAAGTACACCTACGATTCGATGAGTCCGAGGTACACCAAGCATCACTCACGATCAGACCGCTTTGAGACCACTAAGCGCAATCCACGGGAGTTGCAAGTTTAACTGCATCGTGGCCGTTGATTTGACCCGGCAGAGTTTCCATTCAATCACCGAGGATCACAAATGTGAACCTCTCATAAATGTTCTCGGCGATTGCTAAGATCTCGTGAAGGACTCGATAATGTATCACCGAAATTTTATTGTTGAATGTCAAGTGATGAAATGTCAAGTGTACCTAAGAGATATTTTGATGAATCTCGTGGCTCTAGACTCAATAGTGAATTTTGGTTTTCCTAAGCGGAGACTAGGAGAGGGTCTCCTTCTTCAATACCAACGATCTCTAAGAGAAAGCCAATAGTTTACGTAGGGTTCCCTGTGAGAATGAAACAAGCTTCTAAGAGAAACTTAGTGGATGTTTAGCGCATGCGCCACCGGGTCCATGACGACTTTTAATCTTCAATACCGGCCACTAAGTGACAACCAAGAGTATATGAATTGAACCCTTGTCCGCCTCTAAGTTGAATAACTGAGGGCTATTTCTTTTCACCCTTTTCTTTGCATTTCTTTTTAATTCTTCAACTCCTTCTTTCTCCCATTCTCATTTTCTCCTTTTTATAATCATACCTAAGGACTTCTAAATACTAACTATTTGTTTTGTCCTTGGGTAGATCCTCCCTACTCAAGGATCATAGGACGGTTATTCCTAACCTTAGTCACCTTATAACTCCATGACTAACCTATGTTGCCATTAAAACCATTGTCGTGAAAAATATCTCAAAGTGTTTGTGAATGAGAAACATTTTAGTACCACTGTTGAGATAAGATTTTGCATAAATACTCCTCTTCCACATGTGCTTAAGAGTTTTAACGGTTAAAATGCACGATGAGGAAAGAGCGCATTTTGAATTGATTCACTCAAGATAGACAATCCCCTTGAGACGGTTACGTGGCATAGTTAAAGAGTTGCATTGTCAACTTTTAGGTGACAACTAGCTCTAATAACTACCTTGAAGGTGTAGAAAATCCTCGAAAGGTCGTCAAACCCGCCAGAGTTCATGTCTACCAAGAGTTTCTCGAATGGTACATTCTACTCGACAAGTCCTTTGGCGAGACACGCTACATCACTAGCTTAACTAGCTTGAAATTATTACCCGCCCTGACAAGTCTTTTCGAAGTTACTAACAGCTTAAGATCTCGTCAATTCATGGGTTAAGTCTTATAGCACAAAGATTCATTTGCATTGACACAACATATTTCTTATCACGTATTTTCTCCCCCTCAAAAATGGCATATAAAATGTTATTTTTGAAAAGTTGAGAATAAATATGACCAATTCGAGTGTTACGGGAAGAATGACCACTATGAACAATTTGTGAACAAAGTTTTAATTCAAGTACTCCCCCTCAACGAGTGATATAAACGGTTGAGGTTTTGAAAATCATAAGGAAAGTACTTGTTCTTTTGAGCAAAACCTTGAAAAAGAAAGGTTTGATAGGTTTTACTCAAAAGTAAGAAGCTTTCGCTCCATATATAAGGATTGTGGCATCAGGCGCACTACGTGGTCCTTTATTTACAAGAACGGGTTGTACAATGTAATGTGTGCACAAGCCATTGACATAATCAATCAAACATCCAAAATTATATGAAGGAAGCAATTCAAGGGGTACCGTGAAGTGCGGTGATGTTCCTGTGAGTGTGCACTGTGGCGTTGAAAGCCGGTTATGTTAATCCCGGTCGACCACCAACATAACTCTCCAATCGTCAATCGATCCCTTCAAACAACCGCTCATCAATCATTGTGATGATCCGTCTCACATCCCTCCTTTCTTGAGAATTCCAGCGCTCAGGAGACCCAATTTTCTCGTGATATCCTTCAACCTCGTATGCCATTCCATCCCTAACTAGCTTCAAAGTATGATTCCCGAACTTGTGGAGTTCGCTACACGCCATTAAACAGTTTCTTTGAAGTTCACTATGGTAAACAACGCCAAAGGTTTCGATGAGTGTATATTGAGATAGCTGGTTGATATTGGGAAGATCAAGCTTTGGAGGTGTGAAGTTGACACGCCGTCGATAAGATTCAATAGCCACCGGTGGAGATCTTCTACACGCTCCTTGATGACAATGCGTCTTATGAAGATGAGAAGTGACTTGATAAATTCGCTGTACATAGCTTGAGAATTGTTTCATGCGACCACATACTTTGGCAAGGTACATGTCTTGATGTCATTGAGAGACAAATTCTCAAAGTCGACCGGAGAAAGCATAGTCCGCTCATCTTGTCGCTTGACTACGATCTTCTTTAGGAATGTGTAGTCCCACTTAGACGAAAGGTCAACGTGTATGATGGCAACGATATCCTTAGAACTATACATAGCATGTTGAGACTTCGAACCCTACGCCTCGTAGTAGATTCGTCGTTACGGCGCGATGATGAATCCCATACAATGTATCTTCGGCACGCTCCTCAATGGCTATCGGCTTGAGTAGACAACTCATCGGGAATGGAAGTGTCAACGATGTAGCGTATTTTCTTGAATCATCGCCACCGTGTAGAAGAAAATCCAAGTCTTTGTTGAAGAAATATCCTAAAGGAATCCTTGGTTCAGCTGGTTGGCCAATTGTTGGTAGAGGTTTGGTCCAATCGATGTAGTATGGAGGGTTGTCCCTTTGTGTGAAGTCAATGTTTGCTTAGGGTTGAGCCAATCCATGTTGTTAGACATAGCTCGAGCAATGTTTTCAAGGTGATATTCGATCTCGAGGGCACTTTCGTGAGCGTCTTTTAAGTTGAAACGCTTCATTCTTGATTCGCTTTCAACTCGATTTCGCCATTTTCTTCACATGGAACTTTTCTTGCAGAATTTTAGCATGCTCCAATGTAGAAACGTCTACCAAATCCTCGACCTTTTTCGGGGTAGGGAGTGTTGTTAACAAGAGTAGCAAACCATTCAAATTCCTCTGTTTTATCATCATCTAGCCATGATACGACGTCGGTCGAGGCGCTTCTTCTTCTTCTTTTTCAAGGCCTAGATGATGATTCGGTTTCGAACTTGTTTGGGAGAGGTGGGTTGTTGTAGGGCTCAAGGACCTCTTCATCGCCACCACCGTATACTCAAAGTGATCACGTTTTACGAGTCAGGGTGGTAACTTCGGAATCGATCCCCGAGGTTTTTCAAGAAAGAACGAGGAGGAGATTTTTGTTGAGCGGCCGTTGGGGAGGAGGTTGCATCAAAGAAGATTCACCGGCATCGCTTATGACGCGTTTAGGTGCGAGTCTTTATCCTTATCCTTGTCTTCATCGCCTCTAGGACGCGTTTAGACTTTTCACCAATCTACAAGCTTCTTGAAGTTGGTAGTCCAAAGAATGCTTGAAACAACTTTCCTTCATCAGTAAATGTCCTGCATCGTGTAGACATTTGTGTGACAAGCTTGGCCACCAATTCATTATCCGAGAAAACTACAGGATCGGATGGATTGATTGTGACGGTTAAGGGTGTTGATCTTATAGTTTGCTTGGCTATCCGCATAAGATTCGGATATAGTTGTCTGGTAAATATCTCCTTTGTGACTTTAGGAACGATATCCAGAAGGTACTTGTGAGTGTAGCCTTCGATCATTCTCTCCATCTTCCCTTGTAGATCATCCCGCATGAGCTTCAGTATGTATTCCCTTTCATTTCGTATCTTGTCATTCTCATCATGTAGATATCGTGCATTTGGTCGACAAACCAATTCAGTTTTCAGAGCATGTCCTTCTTTCTCGACTTGTTTGGACAGCTTTCACAATTCTTTCATGAGTCCGAAATCCAAGATCGAGGTGGCTTCTTCATCGATCCGGATGATGATTTGGTTGATCTTTTTGATGGTGGTGGTGAAGAGTGAGAAGAAGAATCTGATGATGAGATGTGAGGAGACTCTGGGTCCTTCGGTGGTGCATTGAGGTTTTGTCCTCTGCGGCAGACTATCTAGCAGAAACTTATCATAATCGTCATCTTGAGGACTTATCTTTCTCTTGATCTTTTCTGCCTCAGTCTTTTCATTTGTTACCCTCATCTTTCTCGGACTTTTCTTTAACAGTTCCTCAAATTCATACACAATAGTTTCTTCCACGGACATTTGTTGTTGCTCCAAAGTGGTGGCACCTGATCCCTTATCGGGTTGATTAACCGCGCTCGGGATCGGTGAAGGTTGAGCTACCACTTGACCTCCGGGCCACCCATTTGTTCTTTTGCAAATTCTTTTTCCACGTGTTGGAGTCTAAGGAATTTGAACTTCTTCCTGTATGAGGTATCCAGTTGCTCTTCTTCTTCATTTGAGCTTTCTTCATACGCAAGCACAAGTACGTGAGTCTTCCCTTTGCCTTTGTCATCCGGTGGACTTGGAGGTTTAGGCTGGGAGGTGTTCACCGGTTGCAGATTCAGAATAGTGGACCTCCTCGTCTGATTGTGTCTCTTCAGAGCTTTCGTCCCAAGCTTTCTTTGTGGTTCAGGTGTAGGAATAGTAAGCCTTCCTTGGAAGGAACTCTCCTTTTGCTTTGAGGAGTCCTTTTGGGAAAATTTCTTTGACTCTCGCTGCTTGCGGCACTTCTGCACTTCCTCTTCGGTTTTCCGGTAGGTGTACCGAAGATTTATCATCGAAATCCAACTTTGTTCTCTTTTACCGCTAATAAAATATCTTCTATAAGAATAGAGTTTTTTATTTCATCAAGAGAAGGTGATCCGCAACACATCACCTTGTTTCTTGGTCGCTGACTCCTTAAATCGGCAGTTAGGGTAGGTTCGACATCATGTCGAGATTGTGGGGTCATTGATTCTTTTGGGGACTTCGTGGTTATACCCAAGTGCTCTCTAGATCAACAGCTTTAGTGTATCTCGATGTAAGGAATTTTGAGCCAAGATTTTGAGGAACGTCATCATGTCATCCCAAATCAGAGCTTCAATTGCTATGTGCTTCATGTTGATTAGAGCCGGAAGATTTGCGCTTCCATGAGCTTGGGATGCTCATAGCCACCGTCTCGACCGTAAACAAATTTTGTGATGATGATATAAAGGGTTCTCCAAGGTTGAGGGATGTTCTTAAGATCCACGTGAGAATGCTTAATGATCACCCCTGAAGCTTCGTCATACCCAGTATCAATCAAGAATTGCGAACGCTTCTTCAAGAGGTGTTGCAAGAGAATTCAGTTGGTAGGATGTCGAATGAGAGAACGTACCGTAAGTCACAGGAGTGATGGTGAGTTTGTGATTGAGCGTCACGCCACGGCATTTTGACCTTTGACCATCTCTGCATTGTATTCCGAATTGTTGTCAATGTAGATTTCAGGCAGCAGAGTGTGAGAGCATGTTACGGTAGGTATGATTCCTTAGAATATCCACAGCTGATCAAGCAAGAAGATTCGAGCATGTGAGGGTTTCAAAGTCAACCCTAAGGTTGTTCTTTCCAATCTTTCTCGGATAGCCATTTGGGAAGATATCAGCAATAGTGAGAACTTCTGATGCATCCACATTCATTTGTTCAGCCATGTCGTGATCTCAAATAACATTAGCCAAAAGAACCAACATATCGAAAGACATAATGTTAGTTCAACGTAAGGTCTTATTGTCTAGTTATTGAATGTACGTTGTCAATGATTGTTACGAGTCATAAGTCACTTGTTTGTCCAATAGTTCAATGATGTCGCGTGAAATGTTTCGTGAGTTAGTTAACTTTAAGTTTTAAAGTTTATGTTATCACTTATATTCACAACATATCAAACGCGTTTAAGTTTATTAGTGACATTATTGGATTCGTGACGTTATGATAAGTTTATTAACAAGTTTGTACACGTAACAATTCATAATGAAGGTCAATCAAGGCATAGGCGTAGTATTGGCAAAGTTAAGCGTGCAGATGATGACATACGCAGCGTGAGCTAAAGCTTATGCGTGGGATCTTAACTTACGGCGTAAGAATACGCGTAGGAAAAGGGGACCTTATGCGTAGAGCTTACGCGTTGGCGTATATATATACCTTACGCGTAAGGCTTACTCGTAAGAGTAGACCTTATGCGTAGTGGTCATTTTTTACGCATATCCTTCACGATACGCCGTAGTCCCATTGTAGAATCTTCACGCGTAATAGTTATGCGTAGGATTTTTCTTACGCGATAACCGACTACGCCAGTAGGGTAATCCTTATGCGTAGAGAATCAAATGACCTTGATTCTGAATATTAAGCGTAGCAAAGCCTGAAATAAATTCATCAACTCATCAATATTAACACAAAAAATTCATTTTAACAACAAATCATGGCATGAATATTCGTTAAACAATTATGCGTAGAAAGTCATACGCGTAGGTCAAAACCCTAAGGGTTAAGAATTACGCATATGATTTCTAACCATGGGATTTGCACCAAACAAATTCTGGTAGTTCTAAGATGTTGTACGAGCTTATGGACCAAGTCTTAACATCTAATTCGTTGAGAATCAAAAATACCCAAACTTATGAACTTTAAACCCTAATTCCAAAATTTTAATCATTTAGAGTTTCTGGGTGGTTAACGACCTTGAATATCATCAATTCATCAACATATGAACATAACCCAACAATCTTTTTGACCAAAACACTTCACTTTTGAGAATACCCAATTCGACTCAAGAACCCTAGCTTTCAAAAATCATCAATTAATGTTTACGGGTGGGCTTTGATGGTTAAAATGTTATCATTTATGTATTAGGAACGTTTGGACACTATCCATTTAACCACAAACACACACACAATGATTGTGTGTTCATACGCTATCGTAGAACACATAATAACGCCATAACAAAAGTTTTAGCCGTAGAATTTACTAGAAATTCAAAACCTTAGCTTGTATTACTGTTAAGATCGTGAAAACACTTACAAAACGATGATCTAAAGCACGGATTTCTTGAATGAATTTTAGGCGTAGGATGTTTTAAGGTTGAAAGTAATAAATGTGAAGTTAGAAGTAGGTGGGAGGTGTTTTTATTTAAAGTAACTTTAAGATTTTGACATTTTTGGTCCCTCCACCTTTTCCTTTTTCAAACAAAGCCATTTAACTTCCATTTTGGTTATCAAACAGAGATTTTTAAGAAAGAAACTTTGACGACACTCCCCCTCAACTTAATAAATGATGAAAGGTTATAAATTTTAGTCCGAGGAGTGTCATTGAAACAGAAAAATTTTCCACCATTGATAAAAGAAACAACCGGGATATGATAACATGCAAGTACACAGATGTTTTGAAGCAAGTTAATATTAATTTTCTCCCCTCAACACTTGATCGAAAAATATCTTGAATTTTGAAAGATTAGAGTGTTGACGGAAGAAATGAACTTGCCATGTTGAAAGAAAATTAGATTAGAAGAATATTTTTGTTGTTTTATCGGGTTTTATAATTTTGTATTTTGTTTTTGAAAAATTATTTACAAAATAGAATTTGGTGTTTGACTGTGTTTTAAGACTGTTTTAGGAGTTCATCCAATTCCTCTTGAGTCAAACACCTCATACCAATCCGGTGGACCAACTCATTAAACCTAGCGGAGGCAAGGCTTTGGTGAGAAGATCTGCCAATTGGTATTCTGTACCCAATAAATATAATTCAACAAGCACTGTTCCACGTGATCCTTGATGAAATGATATCGAAGATCGATGTGCTTTGATTTCGAAAGTCTTGGCCGAGTTGCACGAGATCGCAATGGCACCGATTGTCGCAGACATCGGGATTACATCAAATACGTAACCATAGTCTTTGAGTTGTGTTCTCATCCAAATGACTTGAGCACAACACGCCGACATGGCTACATATTCTACTTCGGTTGAGGACAACGATGTACAATCCTGCTTCTTCGATTGCCATGACACCGGTTTATCACCAAGAAATTGTAAAGCTCCTGAAGTACTTTTCCGTGAATCTAAGCATCCTGCGTGTCGAAAAAGTAATTAGTTCAAAACCGAATCCTTCGGATACGGATCCCCAAGTTAATGGTTCCCTTAATGTATCGGAGGATTCTTTTAGCATCAGAGAGGTGGGTTTCATTGGTCGGCCGATACGAGAGCAAAGATATACGGCAAAGACAATATCAGTCCGCTGGCTGTTAGATACATGAGAGACCCAATAATACTACGGTATTTTGTAGGGTCCACCAATTTCCCATGTAAATCGGCGTCTAGCTTCTTGGTATGAGCCATTGGTGTGGCATAGGTGTCACAGTTTTGCATTCCAAATTTGTTTAACAATTCAAGGGCATATTTGGGATGACTCAAGAAAATACCACGGGGTGATTGATGAACTTGCGGTCCAGAAAGAACGTGAGTTCACCCATCATGGACATTTCAAAATTTTTCTTCATTAGTTTTGCAAAAGCGATTGAAAACTTTTATGTGTAGACCCAAAAATGATGTCATCCACGTAAATTTGAACAATTAAGATATGTTCCCTGTGATATTGTATAAAAAGAGTTGGGTCAACCGAACATTTGGTGAAATTATTAGCAATGAGGAAGGATGATAGCTTATCGTACCATGCCGTAGGAGCTTGTTTGAGACCATCTGAGCTTTGTTCGGGTTTGTAGGCGTGATTTGGAAACTTCGGGATCAACGAATCCATCCGGTTGGTGACATAAACCGTTTCTTTAAGTTGTCCATTGAGAAACGCAGTTTTGACATCCATCTGATAGACCGTCATATTCATATGAGCCGCGAACGTTAGAAATATCCGAACGACCTCAAGGCGAGCAATCGGAGCAAAAGATTCTTCAAAGTCAATACCCTCTTCTTGACGATAACCCTTAGCCACCAGGCGTGACTTATTTCGATAACATTTCCTTGACATCCAATTTGTTTTTCCAAATCCATTTGAGACCAATGACGTAGACTCCTGTTGGTCTTTCAACCAGTTCCCATACTTCAAGTCGTTTAAATTGGTTGAGTTCTTCTTGCATGGATTCAATCCAGGTGTCTTTTGTCATTGCGTCTTTGATGTTTTAGGTTCGATTGGCAGACGGTGAGTGCATAAATGCAATGTTCACCATATGTGTGAAGACGTTGTCTTGTAACGCCGGTTGATTCGGGTTGCCAATAATATTTTCCAGGATGGTCTTTCGTCCATCTATGTGTGGAGGGTTGATGTTGGTATACATTGTGCAGATTTTGAGGATACAAATGGCTTGTTGAAGATTCGCGACATCGTGCGGCAGTCTCATTAGCAAACGGGTTAAAGAACGCATTTGGATCAAAATCTGCAGGTGGGGGTATTTCATTGAGAACATCATCGGCCGATTCATCATTGTTGGAAGCGGTGTGTTCAACTATTGTGTTGGAGTCAATCGGTGGTGCTTCTTCAAAGTAGTTGTTGTAGGTGTGTATCGGTATAAGAGTATTATCGGGTTGAGCGGAAACAACGGATACACACGGAGCACGTTCATCAATATCGCCATCAAGCACGGAGCAAATAACCTTTCCATTTGTTGACGAAGTAAAGGCGGGGCTTTGTTGGTGATGATGGGGTTTGGGGAAGTTTAAGCGGTTGTGTCCGGTTCTAAGTGTTATACTCGGAAGCCATTTCCGTAAGTTCATCAAAATGAGCATGAATCGTTTCCATCACCGCTTTGTATGCGGACGATTCGGATTCGGAAACCTTTTGAATTATCAAAGTATCCGATAAAGACTCCAATGTCAACTTTGGCTTTGAGCTTTCCAAAGTCATCACGATCATTATTCGGATAGCAAAGAGATCCAAATACATGAAAGTGTTTTAGATTCGGTTTTCTCTTATGGACGAGCTCGAAAGGTGTTTTGTTGTGGCGTTTTGTAATCATAGAACGGTTTTGAGTATAGCATGAGATCGACTTACGCCCATAAGTAATCTGGAAGTTTAGCATTGATTAACATTGTTCTTGCGGCTTCCACTAACGTTCGGTTTCGTCTTTCAACAACTCCGTTTTGTTCGGTTATGCGTGCAATAGATGTTTGATCTTTGAATTCCCACTTTCTCATAGAATTCACGAAGGGTTTGGTTAACAAATTGTTCCTTTGTCTGCTTCGATTAGCGGCGGTGTTGAGTGAACTTGTATTTTCGTGAGAAAGGTGATGATCATTTGTGGAGCTTGGTCTTTGCTTCATAGAAAGTAGACCCAAGTCCATCGTGATAGTCATCAACAATTACTAAGATGTAGCGTTTGCCATTGATCGTTTGCACGCATCGGGCCACACAAATCCATGTGAAGAAGATGAAGCACATCTTTGAGAGTCGTGTTCCACCTTTGAAGGAAAATGAGCACGAGTGCTTTTCCTTGTTCACATCTGAGCAAAGGTGATCTTTTGAATACCGGAATCGTGGGAGTCCTTCAACTAGTTTGTGTCGAGCAAGGTTGGTGATGGTTTGAAAGTTTAGATGTGAGAGACGACGGTGCCATAGCCGGGATTTTGTTGATGTTGCCTTTGAAAGTAAGCAGATGGGAGAAGAAGCAACCATGTCTTGCATAGAGATAGTGTAAAGAATTGAATTACGCGAGCGGCACATAAGATCGTTTCCTTGTAGATCACGAATGAAACAAGTTTTCTCCCTAAAAGCAACTTATAAATCTCCATCACAGGCCGACCTCATCGAAACAGATTGAAGCAGGGGCCTTCCACATAATAAACCCTACTTATTTCGATGTTCCCATTAATGTAGTCTCCAGTAGCCCATGATAGGCGAAGTGATCATTCGAACCCGACAGTGCCAATGAACTTTGCAATAAAGTTTGATAACAGTTTAAGATTGCTGTCATGTGTCGGGAACATCCGCTATCAACAATCGAGAATGATCGTATCACGCATTACACAGGCGACTAATACAGATGGAATAGAAGTAGATGTGGAACCCGAAATGTTAGAGGGTTCCGTAGCATGTATAGTAGATATACACACATCAATAGCTTTAGGTATCCACTTAAATCCTAGTGTGTTATATATCCATTTCCGCCATCTATAACTACTCTTTGCTTTAGTCTTAGTGAATGCACTAGGTGGTACTACATTCTTAGGAGGTGAAACTGGAGCTACAGGGACAACAATGTTTGCCTTAGAATCTAAAGAAGGCGGTCTACCAAGCACAGACTTAGAAAGATTAGTGGGCTTAGAGGTATTCCGATTCTTAGGATTCCTTAAACGAGAGATGATAGCTTTAGCAACACATTTATCATGACAATCCGAATTCATACTTTTATGACAAATAACACAAGGTGCATCAGACTGAATATCAAAAGTGCTTAACGGTTTAGCATTCGTTACATCACTATTTCTATTACATTTTCCAGAAGCAATATCTATAGTGGAAGCAACGTGAGTCTTATTCATAGTCCTAGGGTGTTCTTCTACTTTAGCATTCCTTATTGATCTTTTCTTAGGTCGCAACTTCCTATTCTGCGATTGAGTGCTCCTAGGCTGTGAAGTGCGGACGTTTGGAAAAGGCTCAACTATTTCTGTTTCAGTAGAAGGAAGCACGTTAGCAACTTGTGATTTGGAAGTAGGGATTCTAGGTGCATGATTACTAAGTGTTCTTGGTGCTATTCTCTTAATCACGGTTGGCGGAAGTTGTTCATACTTTCCTAACATTTCTCTTAACTTGAAGATAGTGTGATTCAGATCTTGATTTTCGGTGAATATTTCCAAAGAAAATTCATAACTTCTTTAGTGTGTGCAAGATAATGATCAAGTTAATTTGATGCTTCATCACGAGTCTTTTTGAGTAAATCAAATATGACACCATATTCCTTTTAACTTTTACAAGTTCTTGTTCATATTTTGAGATTTGACACTTAAAAGACACGTTTTGATCATCTAGTTGCTCAATTTTGGATCGAAGTTTTGTCACGCTGGGCGATTTTGTGTTGAAAAGCAAGTTGTTGATCGTGAATATCTTTTTGACACCAATTAAGGCGACGTATTGCATTTGAAAGTTCGTTTGACAATCGTTTGTTTTCAACTTTTAAGGACTCGATCTGAAGCACATTATCGGTGTTCTCAACATTTACCACATAATCAACGATATCGGCAGAGATATAATCAAATGCATATGACAAAGAATTCAATAACATAGCATTATGGACATCGGCACGATGACATCTTCCAAGAGTCGATCAACATCTTTTCTCAACAGTTTCTTTTACGTTTAGTGTTAGAAATAGATGTTTCGTTTTCTCAAAACGGCCTTCATTAATCCAAGTTCCTTATGAAAGACCCTTTCCCAAGACAATGCACAACTTTTCAAATTTTTAACATTTGGTAAAAGATTTTTTCGAAAAATGTCTCTTTGTTCTCGCGCTAGAGGCGATTGAAAGTGTTGAACTTTGATTTCAAAATGATATTCTATCTCATGTTGTAAAGTTTTGAGGTCATCCATGAAAAGGTCAAAATATCTAAGAATTTTGCGATTTTCGTGTTTTGAGTTTACTTCACCGATGGAAGGTAAAGGACCATAAATTTGTGCATAATCTGGTTGGGGATTAACATTAGAAGACTCGGGTGTTTTGATGATAACCCTTGGTGTGTTAGAAGAATCCGTTGGTGTGACGAAAGTGACCGGTTTTGAATAATTAAAAGGTTTGTTGTAAACAACTTTTTCTAATTTTGATCGACTCTCGTCTTACGCATCTAATTTCTCTTGGCGATGATATTCAACAACACTCATAATGAATTATCAATTTTATATTCTGACCTGGAAACTTGATTTGGTTTGAATGCTTTGGTTGAAAGCTTAGGTTTGTGTCGCAAGATTTGGTCCATATCCATTTGGATTGGGTTTTAAAGTAAACTTTTCAATGGCTGTGACCGACTCACCATGTTTGTAAACAACAGTTTTAAACTCTTTAAGTTTGTTTTGCAAGCCGATGATTTCTTCAAGATGATCATCTATTCGTTTCATTTAATGCTTTTTGTATGCGAGAAGCTTTTGACAAGTTAACAACTCAGCCTTAGCTTTTTATTTTCCAAGGTGAGAGCGTTAATTTGCTTTTTATGTTCATGTTTCAGTTGTTCTATTTCTGACAACAAAGCATTCTTGAGCGGCTAGATCACATCTGTCTTTCTAAATATTTTTCGTTTTGATAAGATTTGGCAAAGGCCGCTTCAAAACCGTTTTCACGTTTTTCTTGAGTTTTGAAAAAGTTGAGTTGCTTTTGTAGACATTCAAAATCCTTGGTTAACAGTGCAATTTTGCATTTCAAGTCCCTGATTAATGGCATGACATTTTTCCACTATGGTCTGTTGGTCTTGTATTAAACGAGCAAAATTTGGATGAGGCAAAAGGTCGGCGTGTTCAACGTGAGTCTCAACATGATCATTTCTGAGATCCTCAAGTATAACCACGGAGTCAATTTGATTATCAAGGGAAACCGTTGGTCATCTTGATCGTCAAATATAACTACGGGGTCTAGTTGAAAATCGTCAGAATGAGATGTGGACGACGCATTTTGAACATTCGAGCCTTGGGATTCGGATGTTGGCGGAGATAGTAGATCGAGATGAAAATGGTTTGTTCGGTACGAGACAAGCCATCGTCATACACGGGCCTGTGTCACTCATGTGTAACTCATGCATATTAGCCATCAACATAACATTTGCATTGGCCTGCAAGTCCTCCATATCATCATCGAGTCGCATTTGCCATAAAACTCGTTCTTTGTCCGTGAGAGATCCACCGGCTTCATCCTTAAGAGCCAAAAGAATAGCCTCTTTGAAATAAGCACGCGCCCTAGTCCTTGGCTTTGGGCATGCATTAGCCAGTGTCCCTTCTCATTGCAGTTGTAGCATCGAAGACCATTCAACGCATTCTGAGCATTTCCCTGTTCCACCACTTGAGCTCGTGGTTATTCCTCCCAGCATTAAACCCTGACCACCGCCCATCGGCGACCATAACCACGATTCTGAACTTCAACTCGTCCATTGTTTACAACGGCTTGATTCCTTGTATTAGATGAGGAGCGAATACGGTTGTTGGATTTGTTGGTATAACGGCTAAAGGCATTAGCAATCATAGCAAATCCTTGTTGCGGTGCTTGAACGGATCGATTCCTCATTAGCTTCGGCTTGAGCATTGTTGTTGTTGTATGGAACCAATTGAGTTTGTTGAGATGGAGGTTGTGAAGGATCATTTGGTGTGATTGTAGCATTGGTTGAGTTCTGGTTGAGGAGAATAAGCTGTTTTGAGCATATAAGGCAAGTTGTTGATTTTCCGGATGTGTTGGTGGAGCAATTTGAGCACGGAGAATCCTTTCCCTATCAACTTCCTTTTCATGAGGCTTTAAGTAATCGTACAACAATCCGTAGGTAGGATGATGCATGTTCTTCGCTTGACGGAGAAAAATGACATACTTCTCCCATTCGGGACCAAGACTACTTAGGAACTTAGTATTCACTGCAATTCTTGGCATGTTGATGTTGTGTTTATCCAAATCATTGATGATGTCCGAAAATCGGTGATGATAGGACTCGAGTGTCTCTCCCGGTTCAATCATGAAGTGTTCATAAGCCAAGTAAATTTTGGATTCCAAATCTTCTGATTGAGTACTGATCCTTCCATAAGAAGACGAATATGATCCCACATTTTCTTTGCGGTCTTTTGAGCATCAACACTACGAAGAATTAGGTTTGGTAATCCTAGGAGGATATATTCCATTGCAAGCTCATCTGCTTCATAGTGTAGAAGTTCTTGAGAATTCAAGTCTGCAAATAGCAATGTTCGTTTGTTCATCTCTTGGTGGAATGGCATTTGGATCTCCGGGTACAATGACAGTAGGCATCTCAAATGGACCTTCCAAGATAACCTGCTTTAAGAACTTTCCATGTGGCTTCTTTAGATCACAAAACCTAAAGAACCTTATCACCCATTGATCGTAGTTTCCTGGAGTGAGCATTGGAGGTCTATCAAGTGATCCAGCCTCATGAATTGATTGGTGGGTGCTTAAAGTTTCAAACATCTTTGCAAACCAAGTGGGTTCCTTCATAGTGATCCTTGATGGATGTTGATTAAAGTCATTTGTGTACGGTTGAGCTTGAAGACTTGGTGGTGGTTGAACCATTTGAGGTTGTGGAATTGCAGCAAGTTGTGGAGTATGTTGTTGATTAAATTGCTTGTTGTTGATTCCATTGTTGATGTTGTGGAGTTAGTTGTTGTTGACGTTGAGGATGAGGATAAGTGTAAGGGAAATAGTTAGAGTATGGTGGTTGTGACATGTTGATAAACTTGTGTTGGTAAAAATGGATCTTTGTAGTCGAACGAACCTTTGTTGATGAAGTATCCTTAGGCGTAGAAATCACAATAATCCAAGTAGCACTTATGCGTAAAAACACCAAAGCTACGCGTTACAATCAAGAGTTACGCGTAGATTTAGCTTACGCGTAAGTAGAGAAAATACGCTAAAGTTATGCGTAGACACAAAGTTATGCGTAGAAAGTTAGGCGTAGGATTATCTTATGCGTAAGACGAGGCTTAGGCGTAAGATAAATCTTAAGCGTAGGATTTCTACGCGTAAGCTTTATGCTTATGCGTAATTTTAGGGTTTTATCCCAAGTTATCTTTTACACTTCACGATTGTAAAAGATATCCAAAGTCGACGTATTTTCGGACTTATCCAAGTAAGAAAACCGCGGAATAAACCAAGAAAACGAATATCAAACCAAGGAAATACTTACGCGTAGTTTTAGGGTTTCACTACGCGTAGATCTACTAAATAAATTGGATATTGCTCAAAGATGTTTCTAAACCAGTTTTTGTGTGATGAAATAGCTTCAAGATCACCAAATAACACAAGGATGTGAAATTTGTCGAACCAAACCTTCTAAAAAGCGATTCGCGTAGAACTATAACCACGAATAAAAACTAGCTCAAAAACAATGATCCACGCATAAAGGTTGAAACTTTTTGCCAAAAACAAGTATTTTAACACCTTAAAGCGTTGAAAGTACAAGAATCTTGGATTAAAAAGTGTAAAAACAAGTTTTTAAGCGAAGCAAAGAATAAGTTATCTTCTGCGTAAGACCCAAACCAAAATCTTCAAAACAAAGTGTGCACCCAACTATTTGGCGATTGATACCCTTTGTTAGGTCACAAGGTTTACCACACAAGCTTATAAGAAAGAGATAAGGCGATTGAACAAGCTAAACCACACACATACACAATGTAAAAGACGGTTTAGGCGTAGGTATGTGAAAGAGAGAATAACTTGAACAACCAACCTTCAAATGAAGGTTTACATAAGGTATTTATAGGAGGAAAGCTAGGGCAACACTCCTAGTTTCCATCATTTCCTTAATGGACTAAGGCCTAGGCTTATGGGCCTTCTACATAAGCCTAAGGCTAATTGCAAACATAAAGGCCATAGTAAAGCTAACTATTACATATTAATTACAAACACTTGATTATGGTTTACGAGTGATTCCAACAGTGGATAATTTTATGAAAATGAGGTATTATTTATAAGAGGGTGGGTAAAGTTTTTTTTTTTTTTTTTTTTAAATCAAACCGTTTGAAAAGGTAACGGATATATTCGTTTTTTGAAGTTGTCGTTTTGTGTTTCGTTGCAACGGCGAAAATGCTTGTGTCCGAGTTTTTGTATGCATTGGCAAGGGCAATTTCATAGCGAGCCACAAAATGCAACGGCGAGGGGACACGTCGGAAACGAAATCAAACGAGTAACCCCATACCCCATGCTCTTATGTTCACATGTCACTCATAAATGTATTGGAAACGTAAAAATTTTATTTTAAAATAAATAATCGTGGATGTTGTAAGATGGATAGAAAAACGTGTAAGGAGATTTAACAATTTCTCACTGTGACGGGTGAAAAAATGAATTAAATCAAAAGAAAAAACTAGTGTATGACACATATCTTTATATTTCATGTGAGTAAAAGCATTTATTATGAACATACGAAAATGCTATTTTTTAAAAGCTTTTAAGGCCGTTTGGTTTACATTAAGGTATGACTATGCGTATTGAAATGAAAATGGGTTTGGAAGCCCAACTTATTTTGTGGGTTTAGAAAATGCCTATATTTATGAGTTTGATTCCTAATTTCAAAACCAAACAACTATAATAGGAATGAAAGTGATTTTCTCATTCTCATACCCTCAAACCAATAGAAAAGTGCACTTATATAATTGTGTATCTTGAAACTTTTATTTATAGAACAAGTCGACTCTAGTTAAATTTCATTAGCTCAATATCAATCCATTATCCATAAGTGTATTTAAGTTTCTCTAATTATATCCGACATAATACATAGCATAAACTCAAAAGACCGACTACAAAATGTTGACATGACCAAGTTAACACGTCTTGACTTATTTTTATTATTAACATTAGGATGATTTTCGCCGTGACTTGTTAATGATTCACACATTTTGTTACATCTAGTGATGATGCATTGTCTAAAAAAATCGACTGTCGCTTCATGTTTATGGATTTATATGTTGAACAACAAACGACAACTAGTTAATATGGTTAGGTAATCTATATTTTCAGCAACATGAGACATTAGTATCCAAGAGTTGTTAACAAAAGGTTAACAAAAGGCAAAAAAATGACATCAATGTGCTATTATTATATCAAAGTCAGGCCATTATAAAGTGAATTTATACATGAGACATGGTAACTTTATGAACCATCAGGAACTATGCTTCAATTCTTATATGTATTATTATCATTATTATTTTTTTGTTTATAAATATTTAATATAAATTAAAAACTCTTTTTTTAGGTAATTTGAATAGGAGAAGTCTAGCTCACTTACTCATTTAAAAGAGTTATGAATATATTTTAATTAAACCGCATATGTTTAAACTAAATGTTTACTATTTTCAAAACTAAATACGAAAAACTAATATGTTTAAAAAGTCTGGAACAAAAGAGAAAAAATTATTAACGCGCATTTGGTATGCATTGACTTGAATTAGATGTATTTATAATGTATTTTTCACCCAAAAGTTAGATGCATATACATATATTAGATTAGATATATTTCATCAAATTAGGTTAATCATATGTATTTTTCGTTCTTGATTTGTCAGATGTGCTTTTGATGCTACTTTGCATCTTTTTAATTTTAAATTATTTCGTAATGATAAAATATATATCTAATTTAAATTGATGCATTTTAAATATGAAGTTATAATTACTCCTCAAATTTTTTTTTATTATAAATGTTTTTTTTTTCACTAAATCTCATCTATGTTTAAATATTAAATTATAACCAACCACTTAATAATACAAACGTTAATTAACCCCACCGAACATCACAATCATTCCAAAATCCAGCTCAAATATGAAAGAACAAAATTATATATTTGATTAAATAATGCTACCAGCTCACAATAAAAGTTGGTATTCTACATAACGGTACCAGACACACCAATTAATGTTTTCATATAATATTGCTAAATCTTATAAAATATCTTATTTAAAAAAAATCAAATACAACATTAAAGTCAATGACAATAAAATATATTAGATTCATACCTAATTTTCTTCATGATTATTTATCATGGCATGTGGTGGTATGTGGGGTTGTTCGTCGGGTCGCGTTTATGTTAATTCGGGTTGGGTCAATTTCGAGTTGAGGCTACAAATACAAACCTGAACCTCAGTCTTATTTATAACTCGGATTAGTCGAGTTTAAGTCCAATCGGGTATTTCGGATTTGGATCAACTTAAATATGAGTAAAATCATTGAAAAAGTTGCCAAATTCAATAAGTCTACATATATAATTCATAAAAAATATAAAAATACTTATTTGGGTTAATCGAGTCGACGTGGACCCGAGTTAGCCAAACATTTTCAACCCGTACCCGACCCTATTTGATATTCGAGTTGCTCGAGTTGACCCGAATAACCCGAATTAAAAAACTGACCCGAGTAACCTGATCCGAATAAACTTAAATCAAGTTCGGGTCCAGGTCGTGTCGGCTTTTTTGACACCGTCAGTCGTATGCGTAGTTCTTGTTTTTATTTTTATTAGAACGACACTACACTTGAAATCCGACTCCGAGTTAAACCATTCAAATGGGTAGGCCCGACGCAGAACCATTTAGGAGGCGCGAAGGAAAAGCTCACAGCGCACTAAAAAGAAAACCTATTTTTTTTTTCTTTTGCAAGACTCAAACCATGAATAAAACTTCTCCAAGCTTTATAAAAAGTCCAAGTAACCAACTGAGCTAAGCCAGTGAGTTGTAGTACTTGTTTTTTTTCTTAAGCAAAATTTAACCAACATAAAAGGTACATGTAGCAATATCATAAGGGAGGTGATTTGTACACTCCTATAAATGATTGGGACACTTAAGTTTTAAGTGTTTGGATATTTATACCCTTACAGGATAAAGATAACTAAAAATACTGTGAGGGTATAAATGTCTAAACGCTTAAATTTTGAATGTCATGATCATGTATAAAAGTGTGCAAATCAACTCCCATATCATAATCATCATGCTACTTCAATTTCGTTAATAAAATGACATCAACACTCATATGATATAGCAGATCAAAAGACACGTGTATACTATTTGTTCATAGCCATTTTATAGCAAACAATGGTTTGATGTTAACTAAAAATCAAATAAAGGAAAACAATGATTTTGGGATCCATTAGTTTTGTCAAACAATGTACAATTTTTCTATAAATTTGTCAACAATTTCACATGCATACATATTAGTTCCCATGTGTCTCTACCTGTTTTATTAATACTAGGCGAGTACCAGTGCCTAGCGGCTTCGGTTTATAGCGGCAGACAATTAACGATATGCAATATTGTGGTAAGTGTTTCGTATAACGTTCAAAATAGAACGTGAAAAGATCTTGATGAGACCTGATTCACCAGTTTGTATCGGTTTTAACGGATTCTCTTTGGTTCGTTTCGGATGTCTTTAATTGGTTGGCAGAAAACCGGTGGCGACACCGGTTCCCGGTTGAACACATTAGTCCGGTCCGGTTTTCAAAACTATATGTAACATCAACTTGTTAGTTTGTATTAAGTTTTGTGTGTTTTATTAATTTGTATAATGTGTATAATAACATATACTTTTCATTTTAAGGTATTTTAAAAATATCATTAATTAGTGTGTTTAATTATTTTGTAATTTGGATTATGTTGTAGCTTCTTTAAATTGTACATTATGAAAATTTTATTGTACTTTTTAGTAAGGGGTGTTTTAATTGGTTGTTTTAATTTGGTAGATGTGCTTTTAATTGGTGGTACAATGTGAATAAATTATTGTACTTTTAAGTAATGAGGTGTTTTAATAAGAGTATTAATTACACTATGCATTTCTCTCTCATTTAACGAATTTCAACTTTTTAACTTTTCACCTTTGTAGTTTTTCTATTATATGTAGTATAGATAAAAGCTATATTATCTGTCTAAATAGATTTATTTAAATAATAATTTACTAAATTTAAAGTCATGAGTCATGCTAAAAATTATAATTATTCGTACATACTTTTCATGAGCACGTCGTATTTGCTATCCAAAAGGCTATACAAATAAATACTAAAGTGAAGCTTCATGCATTACTACTTTGCTAACTTTTCTCAAAGCAAATCATGCACTTATTATAATTACACTTTTTTTTATAAAACTACAACTTTTTTTCATCGTATTTGGCTTTTGACGAAGCAAATCATTGGATATGGAAAAAGTATAAAAGTACGAAAATACAAATGAATGGTGATGAAACTCTAAACGCAAAAACGTATGATATTTTACACTCTTTTTGTATAAAAGAGCTATTTTTAAGTACTTTATCCACAATATATCACATTTATTTACTCACGCCAAAGAAAAACCATAAGCCAGTATTTGGGTAAGTACGAATAGAACACAACACATGAAGTTAAACATGTTATACGAAACGAGACATGCATGACCAAAACTAATCACGTACAATAATTGTGGTTCACCCCTCACATACACAACCTTCTTCGACATGTTAGGCTTGTCGCAGTCGTTCGGTGCACATCGGTTGGGCAACGGATTTTAGGAGGTTCGACCGATGTTTGGGTCGGTTGTGTCGAATGTGGAGTTCGGTCTCCACATCGGTCGAGCTAGGAAAAAAACAAACATCGAGTGCTTCTACAACCGATGTTATTCACTCACATTTTCTCACTTTCGTTTCTATAATTTCAAAAATAGACCGTTTGTAACATTAAACAAAAAAAAAAAAAACTTTTTTTAAAACCAAATCTACCCATCTATAAATACCAACTTCTCCTCAAACACTTGATTACACTCAAGCATTTACCATCTATATTCAATAAACCATTTTAACGAAATACCCACGAAACACAAATTTTAATATGTCGTCATTCGAGCATTTATTCGGTTCTTCTTCGTCTTCCGACGAGGAAGAAGTTTTAGTGAGTTCTGCGGAGTTTGCGGATTTTGCTTGGAAGGCTTACAAAGCATCCGGCCAAACCCGACGAAGGTACATACGTAGGGATCATGAGGGTGCTCATAATCGTTTAGTGGCGTACTTCTCCGAAAACCAGCGAGTTCGACGAAAGAACATTCTCCGGCGGTTCCGTATGGCCGAGAGCTATTCAGAGAAATTGTTCGAGAGATAACCGATCACTCTACTTATTTTCAACAAACTCTTGATGCTAGAGGCGTGCACGGTATTAGCGTTGGTCAAGTGTCTGCGCCATTCGTCAATTGGGATACTGCGGCCGTTCTGATTCTCTTGCGAGACTCGGCAATTCTTTGCATCCACGGCCGTGAATGTCTTCGTAAGTTTTGCGAGGTTATCATGGAGTTATATGGTGCGTGAGTATTTCGCGAAGGCCCGCGTATTCGACCTTGAAAGAATATATGCTCATCACGAGCATAAGCATGGCTTTCTGGGATGATGGGAAGCATTGATTGTACAAGTTGGGAGTGGGAGAATTGTTCGAATAGTGAGAGCTCAACATTTTAGGGGAGATCACGGGCCACATCCATTCATTTTGTTGAAAGCGGTCGCTTCCAGGGATTTATGGATTTGGCATGCGTTCTTAATGGTGTCTCCGGAATGAATAACGGCGTAAGCGTTTTCACGTCGTTCACATTTCAATGAAATCAAATCGGGAGAGCACCGGACCTTGAGTTTGAGGCTAACGATGTGGCTTATAAAGGGGATATTATCTTGCGATGGGATATATCCACAATGGTCCGTTCTTATGAAGTCTATTTCAAATCCTCCCACGGTGATCGTAAAGATGTTTGTACAAGAGGAGGCAGGCGGCAAGGAAAGATGTGGAACGGGCTTTTGGTGTGTTGAAGAAGAAGTTAAAAATGCTTAAAGTTCCTTTCGAGGGTTTTAGAAATGATATCAAGATATTATTTATACATGTATCATATTACATAATATGATCATCCAAACAACGTGGCGATATGTCCTACATGGTTTGAAGATGAGGGACACCAAGATCATGATCCCTAAGAACGCATGCGAATCAATGGTGGTTTTCGGGAGCTAATGGACTCAACAACTCATCAAAACTTAAAATCTGATTTGGTCGAACACATTTGGAGAAATCGTCAACATCATGTCGAAGCGATGAATCAAGTCGATAGTGGCGATGGCGAAGGCGATGAAGAGTTTTGTAATGTTTTAACGTTATTTGAATTCGTATTGTAATTTTTTAATTAAGTAGTGTAATGTTTTTTTAATTTAAGTAATGTAATGTTTTTTTTTAATTTAAGTAATGTAATGTTTTTTTAATTTAAGTAGTGTAATGTTTTTTTTTTTTTTTTAATTTAAGTAATGTAATGTTTTTTTTTTTTTTTTAATTTCTTAATGTAATGTTTTTAATTTGAATGAAATTTAAATTTAATGTTAAAAATGTTTGAATTAAAATAAATAAATAAATAAATAAAAATCCTTGGAGTCGTTGGGGCATCCGGGTTGTCTCAGTCATTTGGAGAAGGCGGCGTGGCGGTTGTCAAGTCGTCAGGTTGCGGCGGGACCGCCTTAAGTTCTTTAATAAGAATGGCTAACACACGTCCTTCGCGCTTCGAGGATGATCATGCTTAACATGATCTCAATCATTGATAACAATCTAAAACTCTTATTAAACCACAAACGAAGAATATAAAAGGAAAGTAAATCTTCACACATTAACAAGCTCACAACTCACATTATATATTATTACACTAGACGAGTACCCGCGCCTAGCGGCAGCTGTTTCTAACGTCAGATAATTAATGATTTGTGATATTGTGGTAAGTGTTTTGTGTAGCGTTTAAAATAGAAGCGTGAGCAGATGAAAATGCAATTGTAAACGGTTGTACTATACGATAATTAAAGTCTAGACAAAATTTCTTAACATCTATCAAACAACATATAAAATCATTTAATGAAAATGAAAGTAAACATTACATCAGTTATGGGATAAAAACTAACAACACACGTTACTTGTCGCGTAAAAACTGACAAGGATGGGATTAATGGTGACCAAAATTAGCGTGAATACGATTAGCCCAAAATAAAATAAAAATTGGCTAATTTTAGCTATTTTGTAAAATATTTGGGCACATTTAGCCCCATCTTTTTTTTGAAATGAGCGTATTTAGCCTATTGAAAAGTTAAATGTGTACTAACGGGCACATATTTTCTCATAATTGTAAAACATTATAATCGTTTTTGAAGAAAAACTTATAGAGAATATATTTATATAGCGACGGTCGTGTTGTGTTAAAAAAGTTTATGGGTTCTAAGCGAAAAATAATAAAAGTTTGAAGATTTGGGGATTAAACATAATGTTTTGAAACCGGTTCGACCCGGGTGGTTCAACCGGTTGAACCGTTCCCGTCGAAAAAGCGGGTCGATTTAAGCCAGAGTCAATATGACGGGTTGGGTTAAAGCGGGTCAAATTAAGCGGTCAACCACGGGTTTGAAGCGTCTTGGGTCAACCGGTTTTCGATATGTGTTAATAGTTTCAAATTTTTACTTTTTACTTTGTGGTTTTCCTTTATATATAATATAGCGGGGTACCCGCGGCGTTGCGGCCGGTACCTGTGACGATTAACCGGAGAAATAGATCTCGATGAGACCTGATTCACCGGTTTGTATCGGTTTTAACGGGTCCTCTCTAGTTCGTTTCGGATGGTGTTATTGGTTAGCGAACCGTTTGCGACACGGTTTTCGGTTGAACGTTGGTCCGGTCCGATTTTTAAAACTATATGTACCATCAACTTGTTAGCTTGTATGAAGCTTTGTGTGTTTATTAATTTGTATAATGTGTATAATAACATGTACTTTTTATTTTAGGGTGTTTAAAAATAACATTAATTAGTGTGTTTAATTATTTTATATTTAGAATTATGTTGTAGCTTGTTTAAATTGTACATTGTGAAAATTTTACTGTACTTTTTAATAAGGGGTGTTTTAATAGGTTGTTTTTAATTTGGTAAATATGCTTTTAATTGGTTGTACAATGTGAATAAATTATTGTACTTTTAAGTAATGGGGTGTTTTAATAAGAGTATTAATTACACAAATATATTTCTCTCTCATTTGACCATTAAATTTTTTCACTTTTCCACTTTTTTCACTTTGACTGTTTTTCCATTTTATGTAGTATAGATATATTAATTTCACTAATATTCTTACAACTAATCACTAAAAACAGAACATACAACGTATTCCACCTTACTTAGTTGTGCATATTTACAATACATACTTAAACATAAAGAAAAATGTTAAACCCTTTGGTCAAGTGTAAAAAAGATTTATGACTGTCATTCTAATGTGTGTTTGGTTTCAAATTTAATTCCTACCAAGTATAAATAATCATGAAAATGGAGGACTTAACTTGGTTTGAGTTTTTGTGACGGTTAGGAGCGGAATCAGGATTTAAAGTTAAGAAGAGCCGAGATTAAAATATAAATTACAGAAATAAAAATATCCCTCGAATAATGAATATATAGTTCTTTTAACCCATGATTCAACTTAACATCACAATAATTGAGAATTAAGCTAAATTAGAAAGAATAATTTGACAAGTAAATTTATTTTGATCTTATATACTTGTGTCTCATGTTAAGTTATTCAAAATTTCAATAGTAATAAAGGAGGCTTGTTGCAAATATTATTAACAAACTAGCTTATTGCCTATATAACTAATGCACAAAGTTGGTTGATTAAGGGTGGCCAACACTCATTAGTCACCTTACTAACTTCACCTCAGGTGACGGTGTTCAAACCCCATAAAATATTCGGTTAAAAGATCACAAACAATAGTTACCAAAAGAAAAAATTATGGTTTAAAGTTGTTAGTATTTTTTTTCGGTTACTAGATAATCAATTTATCCAAATCACATTACATGTATATTTGGCACAATTCTAAATTCTTAACAAAACAATAAATAAAAAAATGGAAACAATACACATACCAAAAAGACACAACACCATTGCTAGGGTATGGTATTGTATAAAACTCAGCACCTTTTTGGTCTCTATGTTCCAAAAACACACACACACACACTATTAAGCAGCCATCCTACCCCCAATCATTCTTCCAACTTTTTTCCCTTTCTTTCTCCCCTAAATCTCTCATCTTTCAACCAGTTTTCTTGATCTTCACACAAACACACAAATCATGGATGTTCAAGATCAGATCACACATGCCCACAGCCTCCCCTCAGGTTTTTTTCTACACTTTATTGTCACACTTTGTAACATGACCCATTATAGATTTAACACATTTTTTGCACTTCTAGTTATATATTCTTTATGGGTTTTTGATTTTATAAAATGGGTATGTCTTAGATTTTGTTAATACTTTGATTTTTTATATATTTTAGTGTTCTTACACCATAGTGTATTAACTAACTTTATAACATGGGTTTTCTTGATTTAACACATTATTTGCACTTCTGATTATATATTCTTTATGGGTTTTTGAAATTATAACATGGGTATGTCTTAGATTATTATTTATTTATTTATTTATTATTTTTTTTTAATAATTATTTAATATTTTCATGTTTTTACACTTTATTAACAAATTACTATATAACATGGGTTTTGTTATTTAATATTTGCACTTCTTGATTATATGTATGGGTTTTCAGGATTGTAACATGGGTATGTCTTGTTTTTGTTAGTACTATGAATTTTTGTATATATCTTTTATTGTTTTTATTCTAAATTAACCAACTTTGTAACATGGGTATTTTTTTGTACTGATTATCATTAGATTTGGCAGTTTTTGACATTTTTTCATGTTTTTTCACTAAATTAACCAACTTTATAACATGGGTATTGTGATATTTGAATCACCACTGTAAATTCAACACATTAATGGTGTTTATTGACTTTTGTTTGACTTTTTTTACTGTATAAGTTTTACTGTGATTTTTTTACTTGTTATTTCACTAAATTAACCAATTTTTTCACATGGGTATTGTTAAATTTTAGCCACCATTAGAAATTTTTTACTTTTTTCTTTGTTGGTTTAAAAAACTAGTACATTTTTTTTTTAATAATTTTGAGATTTTTCAAGTTTTTTCCACCAAATTAGCCAACTTTTTAACATGGGTATTGTTATACTAAAAATACCCATTATAGATTTAATACGATAATGACAATTCTTGAGTTTTTAAGTTGTGGGTTGTAGAAAATTACGAAGTTCTTGATTTCTTGATTTTTAGCATCTTTGGAAGTTTTTACCACTAAATTAACCAACTTTTTAACATGGGTATTGTTAAATTCTACTCACGAATATAGTTTCGACACGATTTATTTATGGGTTTTAAAAATGAGTGATTTTGATGGTTTTTTTGTATGTTTGCAGGACATGAGGGTCACGGAGTTCATTTATGTCACAGATGCGGGTGGCCATTTCCTAACCCGCACCCAAGCGCTAAGCAACGAAGATCACATAAGAAGCATTGTGGAACTATTGAAGGTTACACTCTTCTGACTGGTGCGGAAGCTCTTTCGGATGAGGAGCATCACGCTGACACTGATAAAGAAAAGAGCCCAAGTGAGATTTCATTTTTTTTGTACTGATTTGTTATTCGGTTGTTGTTGATTTTGTTAAAGTTGTGTGCTTTAAGGTCCCGGGATTAGTTTCATGTTTTTAACTAAACTTGTCATTGGGTAGTTAATTTTGTGTGCTTTAAGGTCCGGAGATTAAGAAATGATCCTAAGTGAGATAATATGGCTTTTTACCAAATTTGTTATTGGGATGTTGTTTTTGTTAAAGTTGTGTGCTTCATGGTCCCGAGATTGAAAAATGACCCGCGAGTGAGATTTTATGTTTTGGTACTAAATGTGTTATTAGGTTGTTAAATTTGTGTGCTTTAAGGTCCCTTGAGATTTCATGTTTTCTGTATTAAACTTGTAATTGGGTTGTTGTTAATTTCGTTAAATTTGTGTGGTTCAAGGTCCAAAGATCGAGAAGAAGACGAGCATTGGTGGTAGTGATGGTGGTGATGGGGTCAGGGCAAGTATCAGTAAATCTGAAGATGAGTTTTTTTCGGATGCTGTTACAGAATTTTCAGACAGTGGAAGTCAAGGAGGATCAGCCAAAAAGAGTTTGGATAAAGATTTGTTTTATTCATTTAATGATAGCGGAAATATAGGTGAGCAATTGTTTTTACTTGACAAGATCTGTAGTTTTTGTATTAGTTTTACTCAAGTTATACGATCATCATTAAAAACCGCCTGATAATGTGATCTTGGTTATTCCATATCACAATAAACATTTCCAAAACGCAATGCCAAACACCCCTATAACGAAATTAGACCGATTCACATAAATCTTTAACATGCAATTCAAGTTTTCTTATGGGAGTTTGGTCTTGTTATCTGTAGGTACTAATGAGGTGTTAAACGCTCCAATAGAGATCAGCAAAGTCGATGCTAGTCTTGAAGTATCTGAAAAGCTAAATACCGATGCAGAGAAAATTGGAGAAACTGAGATAACAACTCCACATGATTTATCTGAGTCAAAGCTTGAGTTGACAGAGACTGATGAGAAATGTGCTGATGGCTTGATCAAAGATGGAGCGGTGGACCCCACACCAGAGCCAATTCATGTTTCCCAACCACAAGAAGCTGAAACTATTGAGGCTGTGAAAGCAGCTGAGGAAAAAGTTGAAGAAAGTCAAACCTCTGAAATTATCACTGAAGAAGCTAAAGATTCAGAGGTGACTAAAACGACCCCTGATGTTTCTACAACTGTCGGTCAAGACGCTGAGAATATTAAACAGGAAGTTTGCGAAAAGACTGAATCAGAAGTTGTTAAGGAATCTGAAGTTAACCATGATAAGATTGAATTGGATCATGAAGTTGCTCCAGAAGTTGTTAATGAATCTGAAATCAAACCAAGGGTTGAGGTGGTCGTTGAAGAAATTAAGAATAAAAAGATTGAATCTGATCGTGAACTTGTTCCAGAAGTTACTAAAGAATCCGAAATTGATCAAAAAGTTGCAGTTTCTATCGAAAAAGAGGATCTTGGTGAACAGATTCAGGAAGTTAACAAACCAGATACAGTGTTGACTGAAAAATCGGATGTTGATGCACTTGAATCGGTAAAATGTTCAGAAGAACAGATCCAAGAAGTTGTGAAGGAACCCTACACAGTTTTGACTGAAAAAGAGAACCCTGATGCCCAAGACTTAAAAGACGAGATTCAGGATTCTGTGAAGGAACCCGAAACAATTATCACCGAAAAAGAAAATCTTGAGGAACCCAAATTGGAAAAACAATCGAATGAATGTACCCAAGAAGTTCTTGTAGACCGTGATTCAATTTGGACCCAAAAAACGGATCTTGATGCACCCATCTTGGAAAAAACCTCAAAAGAAAACACCCCAGAAGAAACTGTTTTGAAAAGTGACTTGGTTTTGACTGAAAAAGAGAATCTTGATGGACCTCATGAAGTTGTAGAAAACGCTCATGAAGTATTAGAGCAGAAGGTTGACAATGAGAGTACTGCTGTGGGCCTTGTGGCTGATGTCACCGCTGAAAAGATTACACCGAATGCTTCTGGTGTTGCTCCTGAACAAATGTCGGTAGATTCAAGTAGTCGCAACAGTCTTGACGCAAATTGGGGATCAGTTTCAGGTACATTCTTCGACTCTTTTATTGTGAAATTATTCTCGCTTTAAATTTACAAACTAACATTTTTGAGGATGATATCTTTCAACTCACATATTTCTCGCTGAGAGTTTAAGAAAATGCGATTATTAGTTTGAAATTCATGACTCTACATATTCATTTTACCAAATTCTCTTATTAACATTTTTATATTTTACTGTTTTGATTTTACTTATTATTTTTCTTAAATAGTATTAGAAGTATACTTAATTCTATTATAGCTACTGAAAAAATTGAAAAGATTGAAAAAAATTAATAATTATGATATTACTAATGAATAATAATATAAAGAGTAAACTACACCATTCGTCCTTGTGGTATACGTTGACCATCAAGTTTCGTCCTTTGACCAAAAAAATTGCACCGTTGGTCCTTAAGTGGGAAACGTTATTCACCGTTGGTCCCTCACCCTAACTGGCGTGAGTAACGGCCGTTTAGCCTGTTTAAGTGGAGGGTATAATCGTCTTTTCCCATCCACACCTTTAACTTTATCTTCTTTTAATTTTTCCTTCTTATCCTCTTGTTTGTTTCTTTTCTTCTTATCTCCTTTGCATCACAAATATATCCATCTTTCCCTCTCACTCTTGCTTCACCAGCAATCAAAGCCAGCATCATCACCTTCACCGCCTTATAATACCACTTTCATCACTATCAAGAATAGCCAAGGGTGTGTTTGTTCGTGTGACGCCACCACAACCACCATCTCAGCCACGCCGCCACCATCCTCACCACCATCGTCCCTTGATGGATGAAATCTACTCTACAAACCTTTGTTCTTGATGAAATCTACTCTACAAACCAAAGGGTTTGTTTCGGGTTTGTTTCTGGACAATCGGTTGCAATATATCCACAAACCAAAGGGGACGATCGGATGAAATCTACTCTACAAACCAAAGGGTTTGTTTCGGGTTTGTTTCTGGATCGATAATCACCACAGCCACACCCCGTCATCATGATCAATCCATCTCATTTGTCTATCGGGTCAGTGGGTAAGCCGTATGGGTTTCAGATCGAGACCCATTTCGTGTCTGGGTTTAGTCCCAAGCTGATTTGGTAACTCGTCGTTGATGTGTAATTATTTTTGTCTATGTTTTGGATTTGGGTCAAAAAGGAAAACACCCACGAGGGTATTTGATTTTCGGTTATGGAAAGAAACATTTGAGAGAGCGTTTTGTTTGTCTTGGAACTCAGCTCACAACAACGACCCACAAAGGTCTGTGTTTTGTTGGTCTCGGTTCAGCGAGAGTCACCCCATAAGGGTGCGTTTCTTGTTTTGTTGGTCTCGGTTTATTGATGAATCTTGGAAATGACGGTTTATCAGGTGAATTACCAAATGAGTTGACTAAATTTAGTCAACTTGAGTTTCTTGATTTGTCGAAACCTTTGTTCTTGATGGAAGGATTAAGAGTTTTGATTATTGTTAATATTGTTGTTGTTGTTAGCTTAGTGTGGTAAAAGAATCTGATAAAACTAAAACCTGGCAATTGACTCATGATAGAAACTTAGTACTTGCGATAATTTTGACTTAATGGTGAGTTGTGGGATTGTTTATATCACTTCCATATAAGGGGTTGTTGATTTTTAATGAAGATGAAAAAGGATGGTTTAATTGTTTCTGGGTTTTGACTTTTGAATATATAAAAATGGGGTGTTGATGTTTATGATGAATGAGGATTAGATATATAAAAATGGGGTGTTTCTGGGTTTATGATGTATGGTGGGAGTGGTAGTGGGTGAAGAAGATGAAGATGAGGATGAATATGAGTAAACTACACCATTCGTCCTTGTTTACTCATATGAAAATAGTTGTGGATCGGTGGGAAAAGACAAATATACCCTCCACTTAACAAGGCTTAACGCCCCTTAGTCCAACCAGTTAGGGTGAGGGACCAACGATTTCGCAGTTTAAGGACCAACGGTGCAATTTTTTTGGGTCAAGGACGAAACTTGATGGTCAACGTATATCACAAGGACGAATGGTGTAGTTTACTCTAATATAAAACTATTTTCTTAACCGAAATCATAAATAGTTTCATATTTTGTGTGCCTTTTGTCACTTTTTATCAACCTTAGCAGTTTCATAAAGCTTTGTTACATATTAAGGAAACCTAAATATATTATTAAAGTTGGTACCAACAAAAGAAGAGTTGTCAACAAGTTGCAAACTACATAACTAAAAAGATAGGTTTTGTTCATTAAATAAAAGTTATATAAGCTCATTTTGACATTCTTTCAACAAATATGATGTAGTTTTTGATATATTCGAAACAATGCGATGTAGCGTTGAGATGGTTTTATGCCTAACTTAGGTAGATAAGGACCACATATTCACTTCTACTTTCATCTTAAGCAATCTAAAGCTTGTGATATTGCTAATAAAAAGAAGATATTGACTGAAAGAAAAAAAAGAAACAAAAACGGTGATGTCGTTCAAAAAACTAGTTTATTGAGGAGATCCTCTAGTTTTGGTAATTAAAGGTTTTGAATCTCTTGTTGTTGGTGCGGAAGATGGGATTGTTTTGAAACCGTGTGTTCCTGTTAGAAAAGCATTTCCATCAAGGCAGCATAAGCTCTAGATATAACCTGAATAGGCGTAGGAAGATGTTATATGCTAAGGAAAATGATGAAGATAGTGGAAAAGTTAGTAATGATAGCGGCTCATTTGATGATAGATTTTGGTTTCAAAAAAAGAATCTTTAAAACGATTCTGGTTCGACTCGTTTAGTAATCACACTCTCGTTTAGTAATCACACTCTCGACTCGTTCTGAAGATTCTTTTTCAGAACGAGAATTTATCAATCCAAATGATCCCATCCCTAATTCCGACCCATTACTAGCATCAAATGAGCCGCATCAGTACCAAAATTTCCACTATCTTCATCATTTTCTTTCAGCAATTAACTTACGCCTGTTCGGGTTATACCTCAAGAGCTTAGGCGGACTAGGTGGAAAGTTATTTCTAACAAGAAAACACACTTTTGCCAACAACGAGAGTCTTCACACCTTTAGTACCAAAACTAGAGGGATTTACTCAATAGACTTAGCAGCACAAGAAGCTTTAACAACCACATGTTCGCCATTTTTGGTTTCTTTCAGTCGATATCATCATTTTTCTCAAATAAATTTATTATTTATTTGTATATGTTGTTACAGTGCTCTCTACTGCTTCAGTTGATGCCGAATCTACTGAAAAACCAAAAGTCAACCCCACGAAGCCGGTTACAGCAGATTGTCTAGTGGAACCCGAAGCAAAAGACTCTAAACAAGAACCAAGTCCTGAAGATTTACCCAAAGTCAACAATGAATCAGAAGCGAAAAAGTCAACACCATTAAAGAATCTGCTCGGTGAAGCTAAATCACCAAGTGCTAACAAAACAGAACCTGTGGCTAAAAAAGATGAGACTGTGAATGATAAGGAGGGTGATCCGATGTCACCACCAAAACTTATCGAGGATGTTAAGAAAGGGCAGAAGAAAGTAAAGGGTGTTAGATCATGGGTCCCATTTGCATGCTGTTCTTCGGTAAACGTTGTTAACTAGAAGGTGATGCAGATGCAATAATGCTATTGAACAGTTTGCTAGACCGGTATAACTCATTTGCTTAAACCGTGCTACTTTCTTATTTTGTATATTTTCTATAGTAGATGGATAAAGATTGTTTCTCTATAAGTGATATAAAATTCTTGATTTGTACTCAGGATTATGTTTGCATAGTAAATGTTGAATCTATTAGGTGTTTTATGCTTTGTTTACACTCTGGATTTTTTTAAAGAATTTTGAACTTATCTTTTAAACGCCGTTAGGCCAAAAAGCCAAAGCTAGACATGCCGGAATAGTTGAGCTTTGGTTCACAGTTAGCTGTTGATCTTTAGGTGCAAAATAAGGGTTTGACATCCGCATAAATGTTGCGAAAAGGGGTGTTCATAAGAGTGAAACTGAACTAACGTATACAAAACCGTACTAGCTAAAACGCTTATGATAATAATACCACAAGCAAACTGACATCTTTAGCTTCCTAGTATAAAACCGGTATAGCCCCAAACCAGAAACCAAATACGGGTTCTGTCGTTTGAGAAATGTAATTATTAAACTCTTGTTCCACAAGAATTTGATGTATTTATATTATGAAGTTGCTAAAATACTAAACTGAAACAGAACATAATGCCGATGATCACCAAAGATTCTGGAAAAAACCAAAACTACCTTATAAAATGAATGACATATCAAAGAAAGAAAGGATAATGTGTGTTTGGTGATTTTCATTCAGTTTGTATTTATATGTTTGGTCAATGTGAGGTGCTACAGTGTGTTTGCAATCCCACATTGGGTGGAGTATCAAATATTTACTTGGTTATATACTGTGGTTGGTAGAGAATTGGTATGTTGAGTTGAGTATTAAGTTGGTGGCTAGTTGTTACTTAATGTTATTGACGAAAATAACTGCGGGTAACAGACTAGTCAACAATTTATATAAGTTCTCAAACTTTTTACAACATGCTTATATTTGCATATATGTGGTAGCATAGATATTAACTCAAAAAATAAAAACAAATATAGCTCCTTCCAATCTCAATCACCCAATATATACCATTTTATCTTTAGAATATAAGGTGTTGCTATTAATTTTGAGTCCTACATCAGGTGAAGGTAATATTTTTCACCTAATTATATACAAATACTATTTTGTGCAACACTGTTAACAAGATTGGGAGTGATGTTATGTCAGTTGGCTATTTGTATCGTTAGCAATGATGCTTTAAGTAGGAGAGAAGTTGCCCTTTGCTTTAAGATTGGGAGTGATATTATGTCAGTTGGCTATTTGTATCGTTGGCAATGATGCTTTAAAAAGGAGAGAGGTTGCCCTTTGCTTTTATCACGGAAAACATTCAAAATGTATGAACTCCGGAGCTAGGTTGTATAACTTTTGTTCTTACTACTAAAGCTAGCGATGTCTCTCTCATGTTATGAGTATTATGTTGGTGGCTAGTTGTTACTCAATGTTATTGACGAAAATAACTACGGGTTCCAGAATAGTCAACAACTTATACAAGTTCTCAAACTTTTTACAACATGCTTATATTTGCATATATGTGGTAGCATAGATATTAACTCAAAAAATAAAAACAAATATAGCTCCTTCCAATCTCAATCACCCAATATATACCATTTTATCTTTAGAATATAAGGTGTTGCTATTAATTTTGAGTCCTACATCAGGTGAAGGTAAGATTTTTCACCTAATTATATACGAATACTGTTTTGTGCAACGCCCTTAACAAGAATGGGAGTGATGTTATGTCAGTTGGCTATTTGTATCGTCAGCAATGATGCTTTAAGAAGGAGAGAGGTTGCCCTTTGCTTTAAGATTGGGCGTGATATTATGTCAGTTGGCTATTTGTATCGTTGGCAATGATGCTTTAAGAAGGAGAGAGGTTGCCCTTTGCTTTTATCACGGAAAACATTCAAAATGTATGAACTCCGGAGCTAGGTTGTATAACTTTTGTTCTTACTACTAAAGCTAGCGATGTCTCTCTCATATTTGCATATATGTGGTAGCATAGATATTAACTCAAAAAATAAAAACAAATATAGCCCTTCCAATCTCAATCACCAAATATATATCATTTTATCTTTAAAATATAAGGTGTCGCTACTAATTTTGAGTCCTACATAAGGTGAAGGTAAGATTTTTCACCTAATTATATACGAATACTATTTTATGCAACGCCGTTAACAAGATTGGGAGTGATATTATGTCAGTTGGCTATTTGTATAGTTGGCAATGATGCTTTAAGAAGGAGAGAGGTTGCCCTTTGCTTTAAGATTGGGAGTCATGTTATGTCAGTTGGCTATTTGTATCGTTGGCAATGACGCTTTAAGAAGGAGAGAGGTTTGCCTTTTGCTTTTATCACGGAAAACATTCAAAATGTATGACCTCCGGAGCTAGGTTGTATAAATTTCGTTCTTACTACTAAAGCTAGCGATGTCTCTCTCATTTTGAGGTGAGCGCGAGGCCAACCACTTACTATTTTTGTAAGGTTAGTATGATTGGTGTGATTAGGCACTAGTGAATGTTTTAGTCATTTATTTTTATAAAATTTGATTGAATGATGAAATGATTAAAGACAAATGAAAGAGATATGAAGAAAGAATAGTGATTGTTTGGTGAATTTGATTTTGTTTGTTTGTATAAAATTTTGTTCAACTCTTTAGAATGCGAGGTGATACAATGTGTTTGCAATCCCACATCACGTGGAGTATCAAATTTTTACTTGGTTATATACCGTGGTTTGAGAGAGTCGATATTGTGAAATGAGTATTATGTTGGTAGTCAGAGAGTTGATTTGTTTTTCGAATGCTCATTTTCAACGTTGGTTTGGTCTATGGTTTTAAAGGAAGCTGATCTTCCAAGTGTGTCCCCTATTTTGGATGATGTGCTTGCCTGGTTACTTCCCATTTTGAAGAACAACAATGTCACGAGCATTGTAGGTCGTCTCTTGTTAGCAGCGACTTCTTATTTCATTTGGCAGGAGAGGAACAATTGAATTCATAACAAGCCAGCCAAGAAGCAAGAGGAAGTTGTGAGAATTATATTGGACACGGTCCGTTTGAAGATAGCTTCGCTCAAGTTCAAAAAGAAAACGCGAGTCACCAAGCTTTTGGAAACTTGTAATATTTCGTGTGGTTATGCAAATAGTTGAGCCTATACTCTTGAGTTTGTAACTGTTACTTGATGTGTTGGGCGTGTTTTTCTTGGATGTCCATGATTGATTGTTGCAAAGCCGTGTAGTTTCTTTTGTAGAGTGGTTCACGTCTACACTAATTGTACTTAACTCATTTATTCTTTTATATATTCACCGGGTATAATCCTTTTACCAAAAAAATAAAAATAAAAAAATCATCTTTCTAACTTTTTGATTTTGAAAATAGAAAAAGAATACGTATTTTGTTACTCTAATTAGTTTCAAGAATGCATATACTTTGATAATTAATTTTCAAACATACTAACATAGCATGGTCTACTAAAAAACTCGGCTGATGACTCTATACAAATTCATTACATCGTTCCTTTTGTCACTTTTTATCAACATTACTAGTTTTCATAAAGCTTTGTTACATATCATGGAAATGTAAATATATTTATAAGTTAGTATCAACAAGAAGAGTTGTCAACAAGTTGCAAACTACATACCAAAAAAGATGGTTTTGTTCATTAAAAAAAAGTTATATAAGCTCATTTTGACGTTCTTTCATCAAATATGATGTAGCTTTGAGATGGTTTTATGCCTGAACTTAGGTAGATAACAACCACATATTCACTTCTCCCTTCATCTTAAGCAATCTAAAGCTTTTGATATTGCTAATAAAAAGAAGATATTGACTGAAATGAGCCGCATCAGTACTAAATTTCCACTATCTTCATCATTTTCTTTTAGCATTTAACTTCTTACGCCTATTCGGGTTATATCCAATAGCTTAGGGCGGCCTAGGTGAAAAGTTATTTCTAACAAGAAAACACGCTTTTGCCAACAACAAGAATCTCCACACCTTTAGTGCCAAAAGTCCAAAACTAGAGGGATTTACTCAATAGACTTGGCAGCAGAAGAAGCTTTAACAGCCACATATTCGCCGTTTTTGTTTCTCTCAGTCGATATCATCATTTTGCTTCTAAATTTATTACAGTATTTATTTGTATATGTTGTTACAGTGCTCTCTACTGCTTCAGTTGATGCCGAATCTACTGAAAAACCAGAAGTCAACCCCACGAAGCCGGTTACAGCAGATTGTCTAGTGGAACCCGATGTGAAAGACTCTAAACAAGAACCTAGTCCCGAAGATTTAACCAAAGTCAACAATGAATCAGAAGCCAAAAAGTCAACGCCATTAAAGAATCTGCTCGGTGAAGCTAAATCACCAAGTGTTAACAAAACAGAACCTGTGGCCAAAAAAGATGAGGCTGTGAATGATAAGGAGGGTGATCCGATGTCACCACCAAAACTTATCGAGGATGTTAAGAAAGGGCAGAAGAAAGTAAAGGGTGTTAGATCATGGGTCCCATTTGCATGCTGTTCTTCGGTAAACGTTGTTAACTAGAAGGTGATGCGGATGCAATAATGCTATTGAACAGTTTGCTAGACCGGTATAACTTATTTGCTTAAACCGTGCTACTTTCTTATTTTGTATATTTTCTATAGTAGATGGATAAAGATTGTTTCTCTATAAGTGATATAAAGTTCTTGATTTGTACTCAGGATTGTGTTTGCATAGTAAATGTTGAATCTATTAGGTGTTTTATGCTTTGTTTACACTCTCGATTTTTTTGAAGAATTTTGAACTTATCTTTTAAACGCCGTTAGGCCAAAAAGCCAAAGCCAGACATGCCGGAATAGTTGAGCTTTGGTTCACAGTTAGCTGTTTATCTTTAGGTACAAAATAAGGGTTTGACATTTGTATAAATGTTGCGAAAAAGGATGTTGATATGAGTGAAACTGAACTAATGTATACAAAACCGTAGCAACTAAAACGCTTATGATAATAATACCGCAACCAAACTGACATCTTTAGCTACGTAGTATAAAACCGGTATAGTCCCAAACGAGAAACCAAATGCTGGTTCCGTCGTTTGAGAAATGTAATTATTAAACTCGTGTTCCACAAAAATTGATGTATTTATATTATCAACAACAACAACATACCCAATTCCGTCAGGGCGGGGTGATGTATTTATATTATGAAGTTGCTAAAATTCTAAACTGAAACAGAACATAATGCCGATCACCAACGATTCTGGAAAAAACCAAAACTAGCTTATAAAATGAAGAGTAAACTACACCGTTCGTCCTTGTGGTTTGAGTTGACCGAAGGGTTTAGTCATTTGACCCAAAAAATTGCACCGTACGTCCTTAAGTGTGAAACGTTATGCACCGTTCGTCCCTCCGTCCATCTGGGCCCACCAATTCAAGATAACGTGGGTTAACGGAGGTTTTTAAAGGGTTATTTTGGTCATTTCCCAAGTACTTTCATTTATGAAAACCCATCTACCTTGTCAGTCCCCCAAACTAAAATCTTTTGCACCAATTCCCACGATCTAATCATCTTCTTCCCCAAATCATTTGTGAAAAAACCGGTAAAATTTGTGCGATACTTAAAGAATCGGATGGTGGTCCCATTGTATGAAATTAGAGCAAATGATGTTGTTGATCGAGACCCATATTGCATGTATCGTAAGTATTTGTTTATAGTTATTTTCTTGATAATGGTGTTAAGTGGCGTATGTTTTTAATCATTAGAGTATGCATTTTTTGGTGTTTTAATGTCTAAAACTCTTGTCTGATTGATTGCTTTAATTATTTGCAGATAAAAACTCTACTCTGTTTTCCATCAAGCTCAATCATGGTGGTTTTTTCACGAATGCACCCAACAGGATTTACAAGAATGGTAAGATTACTTTTGTGGATTTGATAGACAGTGATCAATTTTCAATCCATGAAATTGATTCCATGTTAGAAGACTTAGGTCATGATGGTCATAGGTTGATGTTTTACCATTTCTTGAAACCTGACTATGATTTAGACAATGGACTAGAGCCTTTACCATGTGACAAAGATGTTAGGTTATTAGGCAAGTATGTGATGGAAGGTCTTAAGCTAGTTGATGTATATGTTGAGCATGAAAAGACCAATCCTGACATTTACATACAGCCAAAGCATAAAAAACTTGTAATAGAAGAGTTAAATGAACCAATAACATCAAAGGGGATTACCCGGTGCCTAAGAAAGTAGTTTTGGATCTCAATGAAGGGTGTGTAGGTAAAGATATAGGTCAAAGCAGTGGTAAACCCCAAGGGCAAAGTGTTGTAGTTGCTAATGATGAGTCTTCTCAAGTCCCTAGTCAGTTTGTAAATGATTTTTACTTTTCTTATGACCCATATGTAGAGTCACAAGATCCTAAGTTTGACCCATTTGCTGACTTGGACATTATATCACCAACAATGAATGTTCAAACAAATCCTGAGGTTGGAATGGGTAATCCTAGTGAGACTGTTGAAAGTGAAGTTGAGGGTGAAAGTGAGAGTGAAACAGAGGGTGATAGTCAAGGAGATGATGATAGCCAAGACGGTGATTTCATAGTAGATGACAATAATAATGCAGATGAGGTGGATGTTGACATGAGGGACTTTAACTACACAATTGATGAGGCTGTGAGTTTGTTGGGTGTAGAAAGGGGAAGCGGTTGAGATTGAAGATGAAGCAGATGGAGATGATGTCAATGAATTAGAAAATGAGTATTTTGAGAGTGGATCGGGTAGTGGCAGTGAAGGTAGTAGGTTAAGGAAAAGAAGTTGAAGCGAGTTAAGAAAACAAGCACATGCTAGTCAGAAAATTTACAAGACATATTTCTATATGGGTCAAAAATTTGCAAACAGAGAAAAGGTGAAAGAGTACATTAAAGAGCATTCAATTGAGACTAGGAGAAAAATAAGAATGGAAAGAATGACAATGAGAGAGTGAGGCGTATGCAAAGGTGTTATCCCTTCTCTACCAGTGGTGAAGTCAATGATGGTGGCCCAACTCGGTCTCTTGGGCCAAGACAAGAAAAAGGCCCAAGCGAGGGTGAAAAAGGCCCAAGGAAGAAGGTAATCATTAATGGGGTAAACCTAATAGACAAAAGCGTTGGATGATAATAAATGTCCATGGGTTCTCTTAGTTTCCAAGGTCAAAAAGAGTTAATCTTGGGAGGTAAAACATACAAGTCGGTCCATAAATGTCTACAGGAAAGAGATAACCTTTATGCCACCTACAATTGGTTCTCAAAGGAATTAGTTGAGCGATTGAAAACAAACCTAATATACACATTAGAAATTGTTCAAGAGCAACTATCAAAAAAACATGAACTAACTATTTTAGAAAGTAAGGCATTTAGAGCTAAGCAAGAAGCTGAAAGGAAATTAAGGGGTGATTACACACATCGGTATAAGATGCTAAGAGATTATGTGTTGGAATTGCAACAAGCTAATCCAAACACAACTGTCAAGATCCATGTTCAAGTGAAGGCGAGATCATCAAGTCCCAACAAGAGTTTTTAAGAGAATCTATATATGTTTTGGGCCTTTGAAAGCTGGATTGAGCTGGGATGAGGAAATCCTTGGATTAGATGGAGCATTCATGAAGGGTCCATACCGGGACAACTTTGACAGCTTGTGAGTATTGATCCAAACAATGGGATCTATCCATTGGCATATGGACTTGTTGAGACAGAAAACACAGAGTCAAGGACATGGTTTCTCAATCAACTTGGAGATGACCTAGATGCATGCAGAATTCCAACTTCACTTTCATAAGTGACAGGCAAAAGGTACTAACTTAACTAGTTAATTTGATTTCAATCTAATTAATTAATTCCTTAACTTACTTAACTAATTAATTGTTTCCAAGCTGAGGGTATTATACCGGCAATTGCAAAATTGTTTCCATGTGCAGAGCACAGATATTGTGTGAAACATATTCATGAGAATATGAGGTTGAAGTGGAATGGATGCGCATACAAGGATATGCTATGGAAGCGGCAAGCTGCAACAACAGGTCCCGAGTTTCAAGTTGCAATGGAAGAGTTGAAAGCTTTCAACAAAGAGGCTTATGAGTGGTTGAATCTCATTCCTCCACAACACTGGGCAAGATCACATTTCTCAGGTATATAGTATTCTTACTTTAACTGATTTCATAGTATCTGTTGATCTAATATTATCTAAACAACAAACTCCTTAAACAGAGAGAGCCAAATCAGATGTTTTATTGAACAATATGTGTGAAGTCTTGAATGCGAAGCTAGTAGGGGGTAGAGACAAGCCTATTATTTCCAAATTGGAGTTTGCGGGGAGTATCTCATGAGAAGGTATTATACATTCCATCTGCTATTCAATTGTCATTCCATGTAAGTACTTAGATTGCAATACCTAATAATAGAACTTGCGGGATTGTCAATGTTAACAAAGTTATTGCAAGGTGTGATGGACCACTCACACCAACTGCTACAAGGATTTTGAAGGAAAATACAGCTCAAGCTAACAAGTATCTTGTTATTTGGAATGGAGGTGAGTTATACCAGGTAAGTGGTCCATGGAATGACCAGTGTGTGGTAAATGTTGTTGCTAGAACCTGCACTTGTAGAAGATGGGAATTGACAGGCATCCCTTGCAAACATCTTTGTTGCAACAAATTGGAACATGTCACTTAATCATCAAGAGGTTGTATTACAGGAGGAATGGGTACATCCATGCTATAGGTTAGAGACTTGGAAGAAAGTATATTATTTTCATATAAAACCAATCGAGAGGTCTGTCCATTGGCCCAAGTGCCTTGTTCCAACTAGTATGTTGCCACCAAAACATAATCAACAAGTTGGAAGACCAAGGAAAGCAAGAAAAGGTCAAAGGCTGAAAGGGATTTTAAGATAGTTAATGATGGTAAGCTTTCAAGATGGCACAAGACTGTAACTTGTGACAAATGTGGGTCAAGAGGTCACAACCAAAGAACACATCTTGGACCAAGAATGCCAAAGTCAAAAAGAGAAAAATGCAAGCAAAGGGGTGGATTTGGATTACGATACTCCTGCAGGTTCACAATCAAAGACAAAGCGGATAGTCAAGATAAGGGGAAGGCACCAGCAACAGAAGATGGTTCATCAAAGAATAGAGCACCAAGGAAGAAGGTGGTTGTGTTAGGTTGAAGTATCTGTCATGTATGTGTTTGATAGTGTATGTTATGATAATGTCGATTATGTCGTGTTTCTAGTATGTCTTATGCACAATGTCAATTAAGTTGTTTTGGATGTTTATGGCATTATATGCCTTGAAACTTGATTGATTAATGGTATGGTTGCTTTAGACTTTAATTTGTTTAACTTTATTTTGGTATGTAATTTTGTTTGACTTTAATTTGGTATGTCTGATTCTTTTGATAATTTGGTAACTGTAAACATGAAAGACCATAAAAAACATACATAAAGTAAACTGAAACCATAAAAGATACATAAAAACATACATAAAGTAAAAAGACCATAAAATAGGTTCAAGTACACATGAAATACCATAAAAGCACTGCACTAACTTATTTTAGGTGGTACTACATACTACTGCAACCATGAAAGACATGAAAGACCAGTGCTTCTAAGATAAGACCATAAACCATGAAACACCACTGCTTCTAACCCATCCTTTTCTTTCCCTTCCCCTTCCCTTTTGGTCGCAATTTCAGTTGGTGCAACATAAGGTTTGACACCAAATTCTTCAAGAGTGGCCTTTGCAGGCAATCCTAGAACTTTAGTCCTTGCATCAAATAGAAGCTTTTGCATCTGTTTTTGGGTTAGTGGCTTATCATCATCCTTTTCAACAGGAAAAGAGCTTGAGCCCACCTTTGGTTCATAAAGCGTATCTCATCATTTGGTACTACATCTGCAATGGAAAATACCACTGTCCATGTGTTACGAACTTGTGTCATCGTACTTTGAGATGTATCACTAGAAATGCAGATTACTTACGAAAAAATAATAATAATAAAAAAAACCAATAAAACATAAGTATGTTTAACATATAAGAGATGGAAAAGGCACATGAAGATGTATATAACCTTTTCTCTTGTTGGAACCCTTGTTTCCTGAACTCATGTTTGCAGCAACTATGAATAGATTAGGAAGATGTTTGATATGGTTTTGTATTATCCATATGTGCCCTTATATAGAGGTGTGGTAATGTAGAACGATCAAGCGTATAACGATAAATTGCAAAACGCAGCAAAGTGGCATTAATTCATTGACTGCAGCAATGTAGAAATAGTGTTGCATTGATAAAAGTGATTGCATATGCATAAAAGTGGCGCAATATGTATATGATAAATTGCAATAATGAAACAAAGCTTGTTTTCATTACAATGGTGCCAAAATACATCTAACATTAAACACAAAATACATCTAACATTAAACACCCAAAATACATCTATCTCTAAACACCCAAATACTACAATGCTAGGTCAATATGTTATACATAACAGACAAAAAAAACAAAATACATGAAACCATAACATACTTCTTCAATGTTGATCTTTCTTCCTCCATATTTTGTAGGATTGCTTGATGGTTGTTCAAAGACCTTAATAAACCAGGTATAACAACCATTGAGCGGCACATTTCAGGTCCACCCAATCAACAAATCTGTTACAATCAGTAAAACAAAATTAAACAACAATTCCTGTAAAACAAAATTAAACAACAAATACTGATATTGTTCAATTACAAAGTAAAACCATTAACACATACAATTTGGGAACAAGCATAAAACCTTCGACATGGGTTTCTATTTGTCCATGATGTTTTCATAACTGCAAGTGTTTGGCAACGAGGACATCTAACCATGATTTTGATTTGATTTGAGAAAACCCTTTGTTTTGAAAATGGTGGTGGAACCGAATGGGATTTAGGTTTATGTGGGTGGGTAGGGTAGATAGATAAGTATATAGGGTTATAATTTGGGCGGGAAGAAGGGAAGACAAGAAATAGCGGATATGCCCATAAGGTTAAGTGACTTAAGCGGCGTTATCTTGAATTGGTGGGCCCAGGATGGGCCGGAGGGACGAACGGTGCATAACGTTTCACACTTAAGGACGTACGGTGCAATTTTTTGGGTCAAAGGACTAAACCCTGCGGTCAACGCAAACCACAAGGACGAACGGTGTAGTTTACTCTAAAATGAATGAGATATCAAACAAAGAAAGGATAGTGTGTGTTTATTTGGTGATTTTCAAATGGCTTGTATTTATATATTTGGTCAATGTGAGGTGTTACAGTGTGTTTGCAATCCCACATCGGGTGGAGCATCAAATATTTATTTCGTTATATACCGTGGTTGGTAAAGAGTTGGTAAATTGAGATGAGTATTATGTTGGTGGCTAGTTGTTACTCAAGGTTATTTGACTAAATAACAGTTCGTATAACGAAGTCATCAATTTATATAAGTTCTTCTTATTTTTGTCATGTTATTGACAAAAATAACAATAAACATGAATGAGCCAACAACTTAGATAAGTTCCTAATTTTTTAAACATTTCTTAGTAGAAAGGCAGAATTCATCATATATCTTTTATATAATAAAAGAATTACATCATTTCGGAGTGTTTTTGCAAAACCCTTCTCATTGAAAAAAAATTTGACCAATAGGAGAACTCGATTTTGCCACGTAAGCGAAATCGAGCGATGTGATTGGTCAATAAAAAGTCAAAATTGAATTGATTTTGGTCAAACTTTAATATATTTGGTGGAGAAACTTAGTTGAGAAAAAAACACATAAAAATATAGGTGTCCAATTTATGAAAACAAAAACTTAAAAAAGGAGGAGGTAACTAATAAAACTTTAGTGGTTAAATGATAAATAAATTATATAAAATTAAGTGTAAATTTATAAATTTCCATGTTTTTCAATAATTTTACAAAATAAACAAATAACCCCTTACACTTTATACTCCCTAAACTTTATAATATAAATTTGTATAAAATTACATGATTATTAATATTAGTTTTAAACTTTCATCCAGTAAAACTACAAAATGTTGTAAATATATGAATTAGTTTTAGTACATGCTAAATATTTTAAGGATGAATATTTGTTTCGGACTTTCATTCATTAAAAAAAATTATTATCTATGTTAAGTAAGGACTTAAGTTATTTTATTTTAAAAGTTTAATCTATGCGCACACATGTTTGAATATTCAGCTAAATTATTATTAATGAGAATATAAGTATCAAATGGTATGCACGGGTGATGTGACATGAAAATAAATATACCATGTAATTCTTAATTAAAGTTTATATACGGATATCTGAAAAAACATTTTAGAAATCTTTACGAAGTATATTATAACTTCATCAACGCTCATTATGTGCTACTAAATTCACACATTTTGTACAACATGATATCAAAAGTTAAAGTTAAACAACAACCTCGACCTCAACCACAACATATATGTTAGTTAAAAAAAAGTTAAATCTTTCATCAGTAGAATTTTCACAAAATATTAATAGATATTAATACATAATAAAAAACTTGCGCTTAAATATTAGTTGTACTTATATCACAATTGACATGTAAGCAAAATCGTCCAATATCATTGGTCGATAAAAGGTCAAAAATGAATTGAATTTGGTCAAAAGTGAAAAATTTCGTGTGGAAAGAAAAATACACCACAAAACACATGTGTCTAAAATGTAAAAAAAATAAACTTCAAAAAAGCGGAGTAGACATTATAAACTTAAAAGATCTGAATGTAAGCACCACAAATCCTACCTTCTACTCATCAGAAGACCCGACCTCACCCAATCGAATCGTGTGCACCAGAAAACCCGAAAAAATATATTGCGATCAAAAAACCCGACCACCACCAATTGTAAATTATAAAAAGGAAACGATGCACACTGACATACATTCCTCTTCATTCTGGCACATAGACAAAACCTAACCCTTCCAGAAAATTAACTAACTGCAACTCTAAAACCCATCACAATTTGATCAAACCAAAACAATTGGCCTCTAATCAGGAGTCTTTAATGAAAAGGTATGTTCAGGAACAACTAACACAATATATAATTTTGAAACAGGTATCATACATAATTTTTTTTTTATTTTGGTTGGATTAATGATCTTTGTAAGGTTAGTTAATCATGTGTTTGTGTTAAATTGTTATTTATGTGTAAAGTCAAAAGGTTTATGTTAGATTTTTAATTACGTGTAAATAAAAAATAAAATTTAAATCATTAAACCCTAATTTCATCAAAACAAGATCAATTTATCAGTTGATTATGATCATGTTTCTATAACCCTCATGACGCAAATATTTTTACAAACAATACATAATTAAGTTTAGTCTGAGGTTTTAACTATGGCTGCTGAATAAAATTTCATTCATTCAATTAGGATCCATAAATTGTTTATTGGGTTAATTATATTGTTTGTGCAAATTTGCAATATATCAATTGGCCACTATTAAAATTGAGAAGGTAATTCAAGTTTGTTTGTATTAATGGCTTTGAATATGGATGAAAAAGGTAATGATGTAAGTGATGTTAAGGTTTTCAATGGCTGCAAAGTGATAAAGATGTTGGTAACCTAAGCCTATTTTAAAAAAGTTGATAAAGTTATGTGTTAGAGTGAATTCATAGTAAGATAATTTTGATTTATGTTTATGAATTTAAGCTTTATCAATCTTTAAATAGTGTAGTACTTGAATGATAAGTTCGCCGTGATTAGTTTTAAATGCTATGTCTATTACTATATTTGTTTTGATGGTTATAATTTGATAAATAGTATAATTATAATGTTCGTATACTTATGATGATTAAATCTTTAGTTGTGTGTTTCTTTAGTCAGTTAGGTAACATTTTGCCAAGCAAGTTTGTGAAAGACGGGTTCCTGGCGGTCATATTCGAGTTTTTCTGCAAGACATGGCGAGTCATGGCCAAGAAAGTTAGCAAGTGATTTAAGTATTTCCAAAAATATTAGTCACGACAATGGTGGTTCCCTCATTAGTTTAAGATAAGATGTCTTTTGAGCAACGATTTTCCATCTCTTGGAACACATGAAGAACGCATGCATATCATGAAACAACAATTCTGTTTCACCACCTATTCAACCATATTTAATCTTTGCAACTACAAGCATGGGCAATCACAATATGGGTAAACTTAGCTTATGGACCTCCGCAAACTCAGATTGTTCACTAAGTAGCTTTACACTATTTACTTTTGTTGTACAATGATTTAGTATATGGAGTTTATTAGATGTGTTTGGGTAAACTTATTTAGACAATTGTGCCTAATAGAAGTATCAATTATGAGCACTTAGGTAGGCTTTGAGGCAAGAGGTAGCTATATATGACATTATAAACGCATAATAAATTTATATCTAAACCCCGCGCGTGGATGGACATTGAAAGCATTAGTGCAAGTACTTCAATAGTAGTTAATAGAGAAAGTACTTTGTGTCAACGACGCCATAAAAAGGGTTTTTGGTACGTAATGCATAGGCTAATATAGGTTTTGTTGAAGTGAGCCATCGTTAGTGTCGGTATATATCCAGTATGCTTTTGGACAAAATGTGAATTTCTATTACAAGAGTCTGACTTTGGGGTGGTTGAGTAATTCTTTTATAGCTGTTTTCTCTTGAACTTACGAGTTCAGGTACAAACTCAAACATCTAGGTCTCTGTGTGTAATGCATAGGAATAAAGAGCTATATTACCGAATATCAGTTTTGTAGGTGGTTTGTCTACAACTATCAAATAACAAATAGTAATTTATATAGGAGAGTCAAACATTTTTATGATATGTCGACAAAATAAGAATAAAATAAACTGTTAGGGTGTGAGGAACAGGAATATAAAGGTGGAAGACACTGACCGCCCTTTTTTTGACACTACCGAGGACGTAACTTAATTGAAATAGAGAAGTAAGAATAGAGTAGAGAAAATATTTTGGTCTGATCAAGTCCTACATTGTCTTGCCATTGCTGTGTTACCGAACATGAATGTGGAATATCACTTCAACACTGTTACTCAAGCTTTAAAGGGCCCAACACCGTCCCTTAGAAGCTATGCCTTTGCACACAATCTTCATGCTCCTACTGATACACTAACTAATCGACAAAATAATGAATATGCTTTTTATAGGAGTAAACATTTTTTCTTCAATTTTACTCATTCTCCATTATAATTTCTTTAATTGTTCTCTTCATTTTGCAGGGTTGCAGATTAGGGAGGCAAGAGCTAAAGAAAGTGAGCGAGTCGGTGCTGGATGAAGAATTTTAGGAAACCGGAATGGATCCAAAAACGCTAAGAATTAGTCGTTGGAAAAATTGAAAGCCAAAGGGACGAATGTTCGGTTCATCAATATAATACAATACACACAAGCCAGAAAAAATACACATCCTACAATCCATTGAAGACTATGGCGTCCCTTAACTGACGAACAAATAAAGAACCCACATCGTCCTTCCAATATTACACATTGTTGCCATCCCGGAGTTCCTAATATTTGGGCCGGAACTTTTTTTGGCTTACATTGTTCAGGCAACAGAAACTACTGGCGAGTAAACAAAGGTATAAAGACTTGAAAATGACACCTATAATATATTTGTATTACATATAACTAAGCATTATTACAACACAAAAAATGTTAGTCTTTTTTATAAACATTGTTAAATCTCGATAAGTTCTTGAGTTCAAGATTAGCAGTTGGGACAAGCTTGAGTTGATAGTGAGCAAATATGTCGTTAAGGTTATGAATATAACTCATGTAGGAATAGATTTTTAATAGTTGTGTATATTCTTTTGATCCTATTTTTAATCAACCAAGTAAACCTACTTAAGAGATGTTAAGTTTTTTGCTTTCTAATCGATAATAATATATAATTAAACTTTTATGAAAAAACAAGTTGATAGTGAGAGAAATGTGTCTTTGAGGTTATGAACATAACTCATGTAGGAATAGATTTTTAATAGTTGTCTATATTCTTTTGATCCTATTTTTAATCAACCAAGTAAACCTACTTAAGAGATGTTAAGTTTTTTGCTTTCTAATCGATAATAATACATAATTAAACTTTTATGAAAAAAACCCTACTTAAGAGATGTTAAGTTTTTTTGCTTTCTAATCGATAATAATACATAATTAAACTTTTATGAAAAAACACCGTGCGTGCACGGGTATTATAACTAGTTTACATAAATGTCGTACCATAGATATTAACTAAAAACATTAAAGCAAATATATAGCCCCTTCCAATCTCAATCACCAAATATATACCATTATATCTTTAGAATATAACTTGTTATTACTAATTTTGAGTCTCACATCGGGTGAAGGTAAGACTTTTCACCTACTTATATAGTATTTTGTGCAACGCCGTTAACAAGATTGAGAGCGATATTATGTTGCTGGCTATTTGTATCGTTGGCGTTATTGTGACATGAGTATTAATGTTGGTAGTCGGTTGTTTCTCGGCATTATTGACAAAAATAATGATTGGGAATTTGGGATATACTACTGTCCTAACAATTTATACAACTTCCCAAATTTTTTGTTAGATAAGCAAAGAAATTAATCAAGTATCTTTTGATTTTAACTTGTCTTAACTTAAAAAAAAGTAATAATAAAAAATAAAAATTGTTAAGTCAGTGTATAGATTTGTTTATTAGTGACTTATTTTAGAAGCATCACTCAATAAGTCACTGGTAGATAACCAAAACAAACTACAAATAAGTACCATTTTCATGTTGTAGAACCAGACATTCAAATAGAGCGCAAAATGTATATTAATCTTGTTATAACAATAAGCAATAAACACACTCTTACGACTAGGTGAATTTCAAACCCAATTGCTTTTCGCAATCTCTTTGTTAATAGGTCACCCCGATAAGAAAGTTCTTGGAAACAAACTAAACCACATTATGTACTGACCCCCATATCACAGTTTTAGAAAGGCAAAGACTCGCAGCCACTATATACACCTAATGTCTTTAGAAAACGCTACAATCCGGAAATGAAATACACATTCCACAAGACACCATAGCAACCGAATAGAAGTGAGACTGAAAGCAAACATTTCAGTGTGCATTTGATGTATCAAAACAAGAGCCCGAAAACTGAACCAAAGAAAAAAACAAAAAATCACTTTCATTTTTAAATTCCCCCGGGACATAAACTCATCATATAACCTCAGAAATTCGATACACAAACTTACAAAACTGTCAAATATAGAAATGTATGATAACTTACTGTATGTCTAATCTCCCTTCTCAAACACCAAAAGTAACCATTACCCCATATTCTCGTTATTTTTTCAAGATATCAATCCCATAGAATCTTAAAAGAATCTCAGAAAACAGGACGGCGGAACAAAGACTCATGTTTTTGACCTATGAATTTTGGGACTGTATAAAGGTTCATTTTTTTTTGGTAAAAAAACTAGTCTTAAGATGATTGAACTGCAAGCCTATGTAGATGCTCAAAGAATGCTTGAAGGTTCACATCATCAGTGAATATAACATCTGATCCAGTCGCCCCGTCATTGTTGTATGTTGCTGAAGGGTTCAACTTAGCCAACAAGAATCGAGTCTGCTCCATCATATAACAAGTTATCAATTGAATCCAACAAGCGTAAAATTCAGGTTATATTGTTCTTGCTAACAAACACAAATCGGTAAAGACATTCAGATTAATTTAAGTGTTTACAACCTCGGAGTGCCTTTTTAATTATTAAAAAAAAAAAAAAACATATCAATTTTATACTGTAGTTCTTTCAAGTTTAAATTATAAGCGATATACAATTTTTCTATATAAGTATTCAAAAATATTATTACCGGTCTTATAAGTTATCCATTTTGACTTGTTACCCAACCAGCCCAAATTTCCCACCAATACAGTCTACTATACGTGAAAAAGATAACATATAATCTGAAAATTTGAGACTAAGATTCGATGATGACCTGAGAGCCATGCTGATCACACACTACTAATATTGGGACAGGAAACTGCTCACGAATAATAATTTCTGCATCATCTTGTGGTGATTGCAACAATAGTGCAAATGCCTACAAAAAAATGGATAGAACGACAAAACATTAAATTTTATGCATAAAAAAGCTTCAAAAATAAGGGTTAGCTGTTGATCTTTTGGTGCAAAATAAGAGTTTGACATCTGTATAAATGTTGCGAAAAGGGGTGTTCATAAGAGTGAAACAGGACTAACGTATACAAAACCGTACCAACTAAAACGCTTATGATAATAACTAGCTGGGTAGCCCGCGCGTTGCCGCGGGAGTACGCTTGTTAGATAAATTTTGTAAACTTTTTTTTTTTCAGTAGTGTCGTTGTGTCATGCTTATTTATGTAAAAAATGCTCAAGATTTTTATTTTTTTATTTTTTTTTATTTTTTTTTTTTTTTTTTTTTGCGAACATTTTTTTTGGGGGTGTTTTATGTTTGTCGGTGCATGGTGTTTATGTTTTATACTTTTTTTTTTCACACTGTGTTGATGCATAGAATAATTGTGGTAATGTTTATTTAGATGCAATTGTTAGTATATAGACCATCTGTTAGAACCAAAACGCAACTGCTCATTGTAGCATAAACATATGAAAAAGGCATGAATTAACATAAAATCTTGATTGTTATTGATTAGTATCAAAGTGTAGATGCAATATCTTTGTTTGTAAATATATGAAGGTAAAAAGGTTTGTACTTAGTTGCGATTTAAGTATGTGTCAACATTTATATTCGCATTCGGATTCATTTGAGTTTAAAATTTGTTAACATTGAGTTTACTTAGATGAAATTATTAGTTCAGAGGTGAAGTTGCAATATATATTAGTTCATATGTATTCGCACGTGAAAAATTACAAAATGTGATGTAATTTTATTAGAGTAGAAATAACATTATATAATTTACAAACAGAAACATGAATCTGGTCGTTGTTCTCAGTTCTATCAGTTTTGTAACGTAAAACTTATGAGAAGTCAGTATAACATCTTGACGCATATTGACCATCCCATTCTAACCACCAACCTTCATCCATTCCACGTTACGGAACTCGTGATCTTTTTTATACAACACGGACACTTTAGCAACATCTTGTAGAATACTAATGCATTAAATAAACCTGGATAAGCATTTCAAATTTAGTTAAAACAATCTGAATTCTGAATGTACAATATGGGAATATGGTATCCACAAATAAAAGCTTACTTCTATATTTCCTTATAGTTAATTTGCAAAAAAGTGGCTGAAGTAGACTGTATGGTAAATGCATTGTATTGATCAATTACAGAAGACATGTATCGGCTTAAACAAATGAATAACCTGTGCGAGGTACATGATAAATTGACACACAAAAGTAGGATTGAGCTTAAGTCCAACCCCGAACCGACTTACAGAAGCAATACGCATATTAACATAACCAACATATAATATTTTTTTATCTTCCACCTAATCAGAAAATATACGAATTCTTTAAGCTTAGGAGGTGTTTGGATTTCCATACTTAAAACAACTTAAATCATTCAAGATCAACACGTATCCGTAGCCACGTCAATAATACACTCTTTACTGTTATTACTATCATGACAAATGACTAATTGTGCAACACAACACACTAACAATATATTTAACTATTATTCTAGTTTATAGGTGGTCTACAATGTTAACAAATGCAACAGTAGGTTCGTGTTAATAGCAACAATTTAGCTTGTGTTCATCAAGATTGTCTATAGTAGGGTCATGTTTACATTATAGATATATTGCTCAATAATAGACACACAGGTTTGACCTTTTAATTAGATACCAAATCCGCATTGGTTATAGCTGTCTTAAGATGATGAGGAGCGCAAATCCTAAATTACATCAATAACTGTAAGTATGGCATCAATAACTGTACTACACTAATCTAAATCTTATATAACATGTGTACTACACTAATACCGACAAATAAACTTAACTCATTTTTCTATGTTTTCCCCCACATCAGCAATCTTAGGATGAAGGGTCCATCTTCGTGATCTGTTAGTTTTATATCCCATTTCATGCCACTGCCTATCTTCATCACCTTTGTCAACACATCTACTTCATCACGAATGATAACCAACCCTTCTGGCCTCAATATCCTGTCCATCTCTAGAAGGATGTCTTCTAGCTCACACCTATTTATTCTTACACAAATTCGGAGGTTAAAGATGGCGGTTATGCACGTTATAAAAGGTTCTACATCATAAATTTAATTCAGGATACAATTTCAAAGTTTGTTACAAAACAATGATATCAGGAATGAAAGTCGCTGCGACATTCTCATACCCGCACACACTACCTAAGTTAAAAGGTGGCTAATAGTTGACACATATATTCTAGGTGACTTTAAAATATTACTTTTCTTTGACACGCTTACCCGTAATCAGTTAAATAAAACTCAAAATGACTGGTTTCCCCTAAATGGATGTATAAATATACAAAAACTCGATAAAAATGATGAGACTCACCTCTCCTGGTACAATCTGAATAAACCATTAGCATGAACGAAGTCATATGTTCTTGGGTAGGTTGAGAAGCCCTCACACCTGAAACAACATTAATACCAAAAATGATGTAGAATATGGTGATTATAGTTAACAAATACGTACTCTTTTTCCTAGATAAATGCAACTTTCTTATATGCTGTTCTAATAAATATATGCATCACTTCTGATTTAGGCAAGATTTCAATCCAAAATTCTTTATTTTCTCGTCAAACATAATTTACGTTTCGCAACATCCTCAATTCCGAACAACGCTCAACCTACACCATGTGTGACATTTCATTCAAACTACATAACGCACAAAATTCAACTTCACTTCCCCGTAACTAATAACATATAACCAACACTCATAATTAAACTACTACTATGCCACATTTGATTTCTGCTACCTACTGTTGATCTCCATATTTACTAAACAACGTGGCTAGAGCTCTTTTGATTTATATCCATTTTCCCGTCGCTTAACCTTGATAAATATATGCAAAATTACCATAGATTTTTATAATCACCAGACTTCTAGAAGCTAAACATGGTCAATTAAAAGTACCTCTAGACATTGAAAATGCTTTTTTGGCCTGATTTTTCATAGCCTTATCTGGCTGAGGTTGCGTTAGAGCCAACACTTATCTTTCTGCTGCAACATTCTTGTTGCAGCCACTTTAATCTCAGTCTCCTTTTTCCACTCCACGACTGGTTATTCACTTTCTTAAAATCCACATGCTCCCACAGAAGTCGATCCACTCATGCCATAACCCTGAAACAAACACTTATCATTTCACATATAGGAGGAATTCAATTAAAGGTACGTTGTTGCACAAACAAATAGAACCATTTAAATAAATTGGTGCGATTCCAGCTTAAAAATCATGTGCAAGCTAATTTACCTCTCATTTTTCTTGGCAAGCAATCTTCACCTCATGGACAACCTCCCAGATGGCAGCATCATCTGCAATTCACATACGTGAAAACCAAAAATAATAAAATTTAATAATTAAATACATAAATGATTCAATGTAGCCCCAAAATCCACCCATTTCAGCACCCAAACCCACACGTTTCACGCACCCATTTCAGACCCACTTCATCCCCCAAATGCATCCATTTCAGTCGCATTGCAGCAACCAAATGCAATTATTTCAGCACCCAAACCCACCCGTTTCATTCCCTATTTCAGCACCTAAATGGCCCGATTTCAGCCCCAAAACCAACCCATTTCAGCACCCAAACCGACTCCCATTTGAGCCCCCAAACCTACCCATTTGAGCCTCTACTTTAATCTGTTTTAGGAGGTAACCAATAAGCTCATAAGCTCAAACCGAAATCAACCAAAAGTTATAAACCAATAACCTCATATGCAAGATATAACAAATAACTAAACATACCTTTCAAAGCATCAACTGCTCCGCCTGTAAAAAGCAATTAGATACTTTTATAAAAAAAAATCGAAAACGTCTTAAGCAACTATTTACGTTAATGAGGAAAACTAACCCGAGGTTGATTATACTCCTGAAGTGCATCCCACACATAACGTGGTGATATTAGAGCAGAAAGTAATTATTTATACTGGTTGGTAGCCCAGCTTCAGAATCATTTAGGCCTGCTATAATTGGAGCAGAAAGTGATTAGCAAGTGGTCCACGGGGAGCCACAACGTATTTCAGAACGTTGGTGCATAATATTAGAGGATACCTATGCACATTTCTGCAAGACTCCTTTTTCCGATAGCATATCTCAATGATGTTGGATGCCTCTCCGTGTGCCTAAGTTGCTACAATCATAGTCACATAGAAGGATTGGTAAAAAAAGTGTTAGATAGCGTACCATCAACGCACACTGTCCTTGCAAGTCACATTAATCGAAAACAATTTTTTTTTAAAGTGTAATTAAAATGTGCGAAACATGCTACTAACAAATAGCGGTGAAAAACTTTGGAAAGGGAACAGCGTAAGAGCGTTATGAGTTCGGAAGCTTTTTAACGCATATAAATGACACATAAACATAAGGCTAATAATAAATGGCATGGCAATCTGACTCGAATGACTAAGTCGGTGGTTGTAGTCCTATTTAAACCACGATGAAGAGTACGCTATCCAATTTTACCAAGCATATATCTTAATAACACAACTTAATCAAAATCTCATTTTGTAACGATTACGTTTTCAACGACATTAAATAAAAGCAATAACCATGATAGTAAATAAAAGCAATAACCATACCGAATATGTTGTTTAAGTATCAGTTTCGTCATCCAAATGTTTGCTAAGGCAGCCACCAATCTGCAGCCGCAACCGCCACCACGCTACGAATATGTCATTAAAACATTTTATCAAACACATGGTATGAAACATGAACAAATTAACAAATTTCTTCCATTAACACAACACGTCTAAAAACCAATACATAACCATCTGAATCCTAACAAACCTAAACATTTTTATTAAAAAAAATTAATGAAAGAAAGAAAAAACCTAACTTTTTGGAAGATCAACATCAGCATCATCATTAATCTTTTCAACCTTTGGTTCTTCAACCTTAACGCCGTGGTCTTGGGTGGTCCTTATCCTCTAGCACTTCTTCTACCACCGGCTAGTGGTTTTCAGTAAAAGATTAATACAGTAGACCCACAAATCGCATACATAAACCTGAACAATTAATACAGTAAAAGATTAAAAAGCTGAAAAATTAACCAACCGTTAAAAAACAACAAAACCCACAAATCGCATACATAAACCTGAACAAAAAATAGAAACCCATCAGATCAAGAGTTGAACCAAATGGTCGGTGAAGATGAATCTGGAAAAGTAGATGGCGGTGTTATCAAAGGCGGTGGACTGTTTGGCTGAAAGTTCTGAAGATAACACCAATTCATTAAACCTTAGGAATAAAAAAAATTAGAATGACAGATTTATGTTTTTTTACCTGCGCCTTTGATGAAGATATGTGTGGAACCTTCATCACAGGAAGATATGACTCATGGCTGTCTTTCGATCTCTTTAGGGTTTGTGTTACTTGTGGATATCGGTATTTGTTAGTGTGCTTGATGAGCTGACAATATCTGGGAGAGGAAAAATGTAGATGGAAGAAGATTCAAGAATAAAGGGAAAGAGGGAGAGAAATTTCTAGAGATAGAGAGGCGGTTATGTGTGGTATGAATGAATATACATATCTGACATACCATGTAGTATACCGTGAACAGTTAAAATGCAAACACACTTGCACCAATGATAGCATGCCACAACTTTGTATTGTGTACTACAACTTGTATTGGACCAATCATATGTTGACACACACTCATTTATACATTGTATTTTTATACCCTCCCCAACCACAAATAGTATATATATATAATAATACAGCAAGCAAACTAACATCTTTAGCTACCTAGTATAAAACCGGTATAGTCCCAAACCAAAAATCAAATACGGGTTCTGTCGTTTGAGAAATGCAATTACTAAACTCTTGTTCCACAAGAATTTGATGTATTTATATTATGAAGTTGCTAAAATACTAAAACTAACTTATGAACCGACGACATTTAAGTTAGAATTATAAAGTGGTAAATGTGTTTATTAGTCATTTAATTTTATAAAAATATATAAAATTTGAGTGAGTGATGAAATGATTAAAGATAAAATGAATGAGATATCAAAGAAAGAAAGAAAGGATAGTGTTTATTTGGTGATTTTCAAATGGTTTGTATTTATATATTTGGTCAATGTGAGGTGCTAGAGTGTGTTTGGAATCCCACATCGGGTGGAGTATCAAATATTTACCTGGATATATACTGTGGTTGGTAGAGAGTTGGCATGTTGAGATGATTATTATATTGATGGCTTGTTCTTACTCATAATTTTTAAAAGATTGAGAGTGATATTATGTTGTTGGCGTTATACATATAATATACACTTTCACCTATTATACATATAATATACACTTTCACCTATTCAATACGCCATTGATTTATATGCATTTTAAATTTTTTTATTTTGTTCTAAGAGTAGAAGGTCTAGGAAAATGATGAAAATGATCATTTGAAATTATTATATTGATGGCTTGTTCTTACTCATTGTTATTGACAAAAATAACCGTGCATGAGGAACATGCTATCAACTTACATAAGCTCTCAATTTTTAAAAGATTGAGAGTGATATTATGTTGTTGGCGTTATACATATAATATACACTTTCACCTATTCAATACGCCATTGATTTATATGCATTTTAAATTTTTTTATTTTGTTCTAAGAGTAGAAGGTCTAGGAAAATGATCGCTGAAAATGATCGCTGAAATTATTATATTGATGGCTTGTTCTTACTCATTGTTATTGACAAAAATAACCGTGCATGAGGAACATGCTATCAACTTACATAAGCTCTCAATTTTTAAAAGATTGAGAGTGATATTATGTTGTTGGCGTTATACATATAATATACACTTTCACATATTCAATACGCCATTGATTTATATGCATTTTAAATTTTTTTATTTTGTTCTAAGAGTAGAAGGTCTGGGAAAATGATGGCTGAAATGATGATATAAGAAGGAGAGAGGTTGCTTTTTGCTTCACTTATGGAAAGCATTCAAAATGTATGAACTCCGGAGCTAGGTTGTATAACTTTGGTTCTTACTAAACTCGAAAACGGCTATTTAGTGATAATAAACATGGAGTAATAGTGAAAGAGGAGCACTTCTATCAACAACATGTTTCATTGTTTTATCCGTTGGTCAACCTCCAATGGCGATTCTTACAGGTAACTCACCACCATAACCAAATCCATATTAACTCATTTTTAATCCACATTTCAATTACTTCAAAACCCATTTCCAAAATCATCTATCTATCATTTCCCCAATCAATATCATCAAATTAACCCGTTTTAATTCATTAACTATGATCATCCCACTTTTAATCCTTTAAATTTCAATTCCTTCAAAACCAATTTTAAGAATCATCAATCCACCATTTCCCATAATTCAGTTTTCACTAAATTAACCCGATTTAAAAAATCTTGAGTTTTAGGTCAAATTTGTACTTGGTGGATTGAATTATTAAATTAGTTAGGGCTTTTTGTACTTCTTGTCTCTTGTTGTGTTGATGGAAAAGGGTTCGGGAGAGGAGAATTTAAGCTCAATTTTGGACAATTTGGCTGGTTTCATATGCAAGTGTGATTAATAATGATAATATGAATAAGAAGGCAAACTTCAGATCTCTCAATGTGTCTGAATCAGTTGTTGGGGCGGATTTGGCTATTCCTTTGGATTCGGCAGAAGGTGTTTATAATCGTTTTGATAACACTTTATTTGGATATTTCATTGGAAAAAGGGTTGCATTCTCCATTGTAGAGAATTACGTGAAGAATACTTGGGCAAAATATGGACTGGAACGTGCAATGATGAACTCTAACGGGTTCTTTTTCTTTAAGTTTGATTCACAAAAGGGTATGCAACGTATGCTTGAGGATGGTCCATGTATGATAAGAACGGTTCCAATTATTCTTAGTGAATGGTCGCCTGATTCAAACTTAACAAAAGATGACATTACAAGTGTACCTATGGGGTGAATTGCATAATGTTCCAATTGCTGCTTACTCAGATGATGGTTTAAGCATGATTGCAACAAAATTAGGATGACCGATTATGTTGGACGCTTATACTAGTAAGATGTGCATGGAATCTTGGGGGAGAAATAGCTACGCTAGAGCACTTATTGAAATAACCTCTGATCAGGAGTTGAAGAAATCGTTGGTCATTGCTATACCTCGTCGTAATGGGTTGGGGCACATTATGGAGACGATTCAAATTGAGTATGAGTGGCAGCCTCCTAGGTGTAGCACCTGTAAGATATTTGGTCATTCAAATGACCAATGTCCTAAGAATGTTCTGTGTTCTCAGTCAAAGGTAGCTGATGAGGAAGGCTTCATTCAAGTAGCCCGTAAGGGAGGAAAAGGTAAAACTGTGGTTAATAATTCTAAGCATGTTGATGGAATTCGGCTTAATAAACCTAAACCAAATTATTATTATCGTCCTATCCAAAAGCCGAAAAATAGTGTAACAAAAAACAGTTTTGATGATGTAAATTTGGTGACTTTAAAGAATGCTTTTGATATTCTACAAGAAAAGCAGAATGTTTCTATTGACAAAGGGCAATGTGGAAGTAATAAGGCTGAGGAAGGTACGTCGAAAGATGGTAATGTGACTTCTATTGATGATGACGACGTCCAGACTGTATTTGATGAAACGGCTATGTTTATGGAAGGTAAAAATAATGTTGATTCGTCTAGTAAAAATGGCTCAAAGGGGGCAAGCACTCCCGGTCTTAATGTTTCCAATGTATAGTATAGCCTCATGGAACATAAGGGGTATGAACCAATTCCCTAAACAAAATGAGGTTCGGCATGTTATCTTGGAAAATCGGTTATCTTTATGTGCTATTTTGGAGTCTCATGTTTCTAATTCCCGTCTTGACAAGTTATGTTCGCGTGTTTTTTGGAATTGGAAGTGGACTTTGAATGGGAATTTTTGTACAAAGGGCTCTCGTATTATATTGGGTTGGAATCCGGATGATGTTGATGTTATGATTGTTGCTCAAACGGCCCAAGTAATGCATACCCAAGTGTACTTTAGAGCTGATAAGAAGATTCTTATGTGCTCGTTTATTTATGCTCATAATCGTTATGGCCAAAGGCGTGAGCTTTGGCATAATTTGGCAGCTCATAAGGTTGTGGTTCGTGGTTATCCTTGGTGTCTTCTGGGAGATTTTAATGTTGCGCTTTATCTTGAAGATAAAGCTGAGAGTTCGTCCATTATTGATATTGCTGTGAGGGAGTTCAAAGAGTGTGTGGATGAGCTTGAAATCTCGGATGTGAATAAAGCAGGGTTACATTTTACATGGAACCAGAAGCCGAAAGGTGATCATGGTGTTCTTAAGAAAATTGACTGTGTGATGGCGAACTTATGCTTTTGTGGGAGCGTGTGCTTTATTTCAGCCATATCGAATTTCTGATCATTCCCCGGCTATTCTTAAAATTCCCATGGCATCGAAATTTAAGCCTAAAGCTTTTAAATTTTCAAATCTTCTTGTTCATAATGACATGTTTAAAGAGAGTGGCTGATTACTGGAAAGTGGATGTCGAGGGCTATTATATGTTTCGTGTTGTGAAAAAGTTGAAGTCTTTAAAGAAACCTTTAAGAAAGCTATTGTATGGTCACGGAAATTTACATAATAGAGTTAAAAAACTTCGTTTTGAGCTTGATGAAGTCCAAAAAGCTCTTGATAAGGATCCGTCGAATGATATATTTCGTGAAGAGGAGGCTTTGTATTTGCATTCATTTAAAGAGGCTATATTAACAGAGGAACATTTTCATAAACAAAAAGCCAAGATTAATTGGCTTAGAGTTGGTGACTCTAATTCAACCTATTTTCATAAAGTCGTTAAGAGCCGGGTGGCTAGGGATCGTATTGACTTGGTAGCTGATTCGAATGGTGTTTTGGTAGAGGGAGATGTGATCTACACTTCTTTCGTCTCACACTATTCTCACTTTCTTGGCCAAGCTGATTTAGTTACTCCCTTGGATATTCATGACCTGTTTTTGAATAGATTAAATAGTGATACGGCTAGTAGTATGGTTCGTGAAATTTCTGATATCGAAATCAAGGATGCCATTTTCTCTATGGGTGAAGATAAATCACCGGGTCCTGATGGTTATTCGGCGGCTTTTTTCAAAAGTACCTGGGACATTGTTAGTAATGATGTTACTAATGCAGTCAAGGAGTTTTTTGTTAGTGGTAAACTTCTGAGAGAAGTTAATCATACGATCATTACGCTTATTCCAAAGGTTACTTCTCCTACCCGTATTAATGATTTCAGACCTATATCTCTTTGTAATGTGGTTTATAAATGCATTAGTAAGATTATTTCTAACCGTATCAAAGATAGTCTTACATACTTGGTTAGCATTAACCAATCTGCTTTTGTTCCGGGTAGACATATTTCTGACAACATTCTCTTAACCCAAGAGCTTATGCATAATTACCATTTGGATAGAGGTCCTCCAAGATGTGATTTCAAGGTTGACATTCAAAAAGCGTATGATACGGTTGGTTGGGGTTTTCTTAAGGAGATCCTAGTTGGTTTTGGATTCCACCCTCGAATGGTTTTGTGAATTATGGAATGTGTTTCTAGTACCTCATTTTTAGTATGTATTAATGGTTCTGTACATGGCTATTTTAAAGGGAAGCGGGGTCTCAGGCAAAGTGATCCATTATCCCCATATTTATTTACACTTGTTATTGAGATTCTAACTCTTATTTTGAAGCGTAAAGTTCGAGAATCTGGTGAATTCGCTTACCACCATCATCGTGGTGATCTCAATATTATAAATATTTGTTTTGCGGATGATTTGTTTCTTTTCACGCATGGTGACGTTAATTCTGTTCGTGTCATTATGGAAGCGCTTGATGTTTTTAAAAGCGTCTCAGGGTTGGTTCCTAGTCTTCCTAAGAGTACGGCTTATTTCTGTAATGTGCTTAATCATGTGAAGCTTGCTATCCTTAATGTGTTGCCTTTTGAAGAAGGTAGTCTTCCGGTTAAGTATCTCGGAGTTCCTTTAGTCTCTACACGTCTAGCCTATAGAGACTGTAAGGAACTCGTGGAGAAGGTTCAAAAAAGGGAAGATGACTGGAAAAACAAGTCTCTTTCATTTGTGGGTAGACTTCAGCTTGTGCAATCGGTTATTTCTTCCATGCATGTTTATTGGTCTTCGGCCTTTATCCTTCCCTCGAGAATTATTTTGGATATTGAGCAAATTATGAGGAGCTTTATTTGGAGTCTAGGTGTGATGTGTCGTGGTAAGGCTAAAGTCTCTTGGGAATCTGTGTGCCTCCCAAAAGAGGAAGGAGGCCTTGGTATCCGTAGGCTTGAGCTTTTTAGTGTTGCTTTGGTCTCCTCTCATATTTGGAGTATTATTTCTTTAAAAGAGTCGCTTTGGGTAAAGTGGATACACACGCATAAATTAAGAGGCCGAAGCTTTTGGGACATTCCTTTTAGAGGAAGTATGGCTTGGAGTTGACAAATTGCTTCAAGTGCGTCCTTTGATCCGAAGATTCTTCTGGTATAAAATTGGTAATGGGCTTATTGCGTCGGCTTGGTTTGATAACTGGTGTGATTATAGTCCTTTGGCGAACACTCTTTCGGCTAGACAAATTCATAATGCTGGTTTTCAAATGGAGGCGAAAGTAGCTGATATTATTTCAAATGATGTATGGGCTTGGCCTGCTGAATGAGGTTCTAAATTCCCTAATATTATTGTTCCTGATATTGATTTTAATATTCCTGATGCTCTTGTGTGGCGGGATAGGAATGGGGAATTTAAAGACTATTCGGTGGGGAATGTTTGGTGTGATATTCGACCAAGAGGTATGGAAGTTGCATGGTCTAGGATTGTTTGGTTTGCATATTACATCCCTCGGCATGCTTTTCTTCTCTGGTTAGTTTTTAGACGTAAACTAAAAACTAAGGATAGGATTAGACATTGTGATACTCATGGTTCGTATGTATTCTGTAATACCGTTGATTTGTCCATTTTGTGAGCTTGAACCGGATTCCCACGAACTTCTATTCTTCGAGTGTGTGTTTTCTTCACAAGTATGGGCATGTGTAAAGACAAAAGCTGGTCTTCATCAGACTTCGTCCTCATGGGATTTGATTGTTAATGGGATGCTTTATATGGCTAATAGTCTTTCCGTGTATTTATTGCTTCTAAGCTGATTTTGGCGGCCTCGACGTATTTCATCTAGCAAGAAAGGAACTCAAGATTATTTCAACAAAGGAAGCGTTCAAAAGAGCAGCTAATTGATGTTATCTTGGCTACTGTTCGTCTTAAGCTGTTATCGTTCCGCTTTAAGAAGTCAACACGGGTGGAAGATTTTATGGATGACTGGAAATTACCTCGATCTCTTGTTCTCAACAATGTAGGTCGCATGAGTTAATATATATCTAGGCGTCTTTGGTTTGTAATGTTTAGATCCTTATTTGTCTAGAGATGTGCTGAGAGTGGCATGTCACTCTTTGTCCTTGGTTAGTTGCACAAATTGTGCATGTGTCTGTATAGTCGATTTGGTGCTTTTCCATATCGCCTGAACTTATTATGATTTATATCATTTACCAGGGTAAAATCCCTTTACCCAAAAAAAAAAGCTTTCGTTCTTACTACTAGCTAGCGACGTGTCTCTCATTCTGAAGTGAGGGCGAGGCCAACCACTTTTCATTTTTGTACGGTTAGTATGATTAGTGTGATTAGGAAGTAGTGAATGCTTTAGTCATTTAATTTTATAAAATTCTATAAAATTTGATTTAGTGATGAATTGATTAAAGATAAAATGAATGAGATATGAAGAAAGAATAGTGATATTTGGTGAATTTGATTTTGTTTGTTTGTACTAATTTTTGTTCAACCTTTAGAATGTGAGGTGCTACAATTTGTTTTCAATCTGCTTAGGTTGCATATCATGCTCACAGTTTATACAACTTTTATTATTATTTTTATTTTTTTAAATAAATTAAACAAAGAAATTGATCAAGTGTCTTTTGATTTTAACTTAATTATCTTAATTTAGTTATCTATTTGTTAGTGACTTATTTTAGAAGCATCACTCAATAGAAAAAATGAAAAGAGTGATGTCTTTTCGATTAAATTACTAATAATTACATAGTTATATTGTTTCAACACTATATAAAGTTACCGGTTTATTCCTAAGCAATAAACACTTTTACTACTTGATAAATTTCAAACTCAATTGCTTTTCGCAATCTCTTTGTTAAGAGGTCACCCCGATAAGAGTTCTTGGAAACAAACCAAACCACCTTATGTAACGACCCCCATATAACAGTTTTAGAAAGGCGAAGACTCGCAACCATTATATACACCTCAATACACCGATATATGTCTCAATAAGACATGAACCCCGATATAATGTCTTTAGAAAACGCTACAATCCGGAAATGAAATACACATCCCACAAAACACATAGCAACCGAATAGAAGTAAAACTGAAAGCAAATATTTCAGCGTACATTTGATGTATCAAAACAAGATCCCGAAAACTGAACCAAAGACGATATTTTCTTTCATTTTTAACTTCCCCCGGGACATAAACTCATCATATAACCTCAGAAATTCGATACACAAACTTACAAAACCGTCAAATATAGAAATGTCTGATAACTTACTGTATGTCTAATCTCCCTTCTCAAAACTAAAAGTAACCATTACCCCATATTTTCGTTATTTTTTCAAGATATCAAATTGACATTCACATCCCATAGAATCTTAAAAGAATCACAGAAAACATGACGGGGGAACAAAGACTCATGTTTTTGACCTATGAATTTTATAAAGTTTAAAAAAAACTGGTCTTAAGATGATTGAACTGCAAGCCTCTGTAGATGCTCGAAGAATACTTGAAGGTTCACATCATCAGTGAAAATAACATCTGATCCAGTCGCCCCGTCATTGTTGTATGTTGCTGAAGGGTTCAACTTAGCCAACAAGAATCGAGCCTGCTCCATCATATAACAAGTTATCAGTTGAATACAACATGCGCAGATTCAGGTTATACTCGATCAGGTAAAGACATCTAGCTAATTTTTCTAAATTATTTTTAAGAAATTATTACCCGTCAGGAATGTTAACCATTTTGACTTGTTACCCAACCAGCCCAAATTTTCCACCAATACAGTCTACGATACATGAAAAAGATAACATATACTCCGAAAAACTGAGATTAGGATTCGATGATGACCTGAGAACCATGCTGATCACAAACCACTAATCTTGGGACAGGAAACCGCTCACGAATAATAATTTCAGCATCATCCTGTGGTGATTGCAACAACAGTGCAAACGCCTACAAGAAAAATGGAAAGAACAATAAAACATTAAAATTTTATGCATAAAAAAGCTTCAAAAAGAATTCCAAATGAAGAGGAATGAAGTCAGTAAGAACGAACCTGGTGTTCTGGCTGATTCTGATAACCCATGTTCCTCCACTGAGCTATTGTCATACCATGGAATATAACTACACTGAAGTATGAATCTAATAAAAGGATTCTATCAGCTGAAATGGATGCTACGTCAAGCAACGCAGGTGAAGGCAGTGAATTAAACGAATATGATATTAATGAAGGCTGGATCATGACAGCTGCATTTGTTATGCTCTCCCGGTTAAGCATTATACGGAAATAAGCAGTCTCATCTGGACTATTATTAAATACCTGTCATGAAAACATAATCAGAAGATAATCAGATATATACTATGATAAATGGGTCAATTCGGGCCACGGTTTACATCTAAAAGGAAACAAGGAAAAACAATTTTTTTTCCTAAAAGGAAACAAGTCAAATGAGAAAGTCGCTCAAGTGGTCAAATGAGTAATAACAATCACTTTTATCATAAATTTTGACAGATTACATTTCAAAATTCTCGAAGAAAGCATATTGTTAGGTGTCCGGCACCTAAATTTCACTTGTTTTAACCCGAACCTGTTTACATCTGCTATGAAGTGAAGTTTTAATGACTGAACGTGTGGATGTGTATTTACCTGCACAAATTGTGATCTTCGAAGATTGAACATAAACTGAGGGAACAATGAGAAACAAGGGTTTAAGGCAAATGAAGTCGGATCATCTTTTCGGTAGTCACCAAATTTAGAACAGAGACGAATGAGGTTTCTATCTAGCCATCTTGTTGCATCAAATGACTCCTGTAATTATCATAATTCCATTAGATATATAACTTATAATAAGGATGCATAGTTAGGTTTATTGGTTGGTATTGTTATTGATTTAGTACCTCCATTTCCATTTTATAAGAGGTAAATCTGGCCATTACGACAGCGGCGGCCTCTTGATCAAAACCTTGAACCAATTCCTGTCAAAAAAAAGTTATTTTGATCGAAACTATACCAGCTGATATAAAGTATTAGGGCTACACAAAGAGTAGCTAAAACGTTTATATCTATTACATCTGTGATAGCGGAACTCTCTAACCATCTTCTAGTAATGGTGGTTACTCGCATCTTTGATTCTCCATCGATGGTCTGATAACTGTATCAAAATTAATATAAATCAATTAACTTCAATCACACATGAGTAAAGAAACTACAGAAAGAAACGCACTTCACAATTTATACAAAAAATCTGTTACCTCGTAACAGTCTGTATGTACAACTGCGGATTTACATTTCCTGAGGCATCTGACTTTTCACTTGATGAGATATCGAAGAAAACCGTCAAGCAAGTATCTTTATCTAGTCCACACAGCTTCCAAGCTGTGGTGTTTCCCTGCCCGATCACTGAGCTGGCTACAGCAGGTCCTTTCTATAATGTGAACAGTCGTCAGCAAACCAACAAAAAAATAATAATAATAAAATAAAAAAAATAAAGTAATTCTAAACAAATTAAATTTTCAAGTAAGATTCAGTATATCACCTTCTCCAAAGATGTGCAAGGTCCAATGATCCCTTGAATCTTAATGTCCTTTGAACAATTGATCTCAAGTGTTCCACTGAAAGTAATAAGCTTGTAAATTGTTTTTATTTAAAAATAAAAAGTAAAATAATTATATGATTCATCAATTTCAAAGAGAGATACAAAAGAGAAAAAGATACACCCTCTGCGGCTCTGCCCAAAAAATGCAGAAAACTTTTCATATTAAGTTGTCGCAGACAATGTGCAAGTTATCAGTCGAATGTTACTATTTTCTCCACCAATAATCGTTATTTGGTACTTTGATTTTGGTAAAAAATAATAATTTATTTTGCCCAAGTTTAAGAGCATTTTCACGTGTGATCACAATAGTCAACATGTTTATTAAAAATTTGTGCAAGTCAAACATTTTTTGGGTATGGAGAGAACATGCATCAGTCAGCCTCATATCAATGAGAAAACACATAATTAAAACATTGAGCATGCATATACTCACTTATGGGCGAGACCAAGTGATTCTTCCCCCTTCTGAAAAACACGCTTAAATGAGTCTTTGAAAACTGAATGCCCAAAACTTTCAGCTAGAACACAAAGGCCACCAGTTTTTTCAATTAAAACTTTCATCTCTGCTACCCCGACCTATGAAAGAATAATGAAATCAGATTTAAAAATCATATAATAACAACCAAGGAACTGTCAAACTGCACTCCATCCGGGGTCAAACAATCAAGAAAGATGCTACAAGCAAAGTTTTAAATACTGTTGTTAAGATCTAAGAAGATAACAAATGTGTTGTTGAGATGTTAGAGTCACTGTTATTATTTTTATTGTTGTTCGTATAAGCCCTTTTTACCTGTACTGAAAAATACAGCAAAAAGTTAAAGATGCAAAGAAATGTGATAACAAAACATGTAAACTTTTTTAGTGTATTTTTCAAACATGTTTTTTGACTTTGTAATGGTTCGTTGTGTGGTATGCCATGTAAACTTTTTTATATTTGTTTGTTTCTAGACGATAGATCGAGTCAATTTGGTTGCTAAATTGGACTTATTCTTGGTGTATCCATCAAGAAAACAGGGGAAGGGGGAAGATATCTATATGTGCTTGACTTTGACTTGAAGTATTCAAAGTGTAACATAGTGTAACATTGATATAAACTTAGAAAACTGGCATTGACCGATTCAAGGGGGACCAAATTCTATATAAATCGAAGAGATTCATATTTCTTTGAAGTTGCGAAAATCAAGGCAATGTCTGATCTTTTTGATCTTCCACGTGATATCTTAATCGACATACTTTCAAGAGTGCCTGCAAAGTCTCTAGGTCAACTCAAATCAGTGAGCAAGTACTGGTGTTCGTTCATATCATCTGCATCTTTTGTTAAATTGCATCATCATCGAGCCATTTATGATACCAACACTAATCATTCGCGGGTGTTTATCGTGTCAACTCATTCAAATCACTCGGTTAATTTTGAATCCCCATCATGTTATGAAGGCGCTGATGATGATGATGATGATGAAGCACAAGCCATTGTCAGTTTAAACGATCCTACAGAAAAAGATATGGTAGGTGAAAAGTCATTGGGTTCTTGTTACGGGTTGGTCTACTTTGTCTGTTACAGTGATTGCATCCTCTTGTGGAACCCGACTACTCAAGAAACCCGACTAATACCGGACTCACCAATGTCATTATCTGATGGCACACGGTTTTACGCGCTCGGGTATGATTTTTTAATTGATGATTATAAAATGGTAAGAGCCTCTCGTTCTGTTTCTGGTAAATCTATTAGTTCTGAGGTGTTTAATCTTACAACCGGCTCTTGGAGAACGGTTCAAGTTTCTCATATTGAGATGAATAAGCCTGACGAAATTGGCATATACTCCAGCGGGGCGGTTCATTGGCTAATTAGTCACACTCACCACAATGATCGTAACATACGTGATACCATCCTTTCTTTTGACTTGAAAGACGAGAATTTTAAAGAAACGTGTCTGCCAAATGTCGGTAAGGTTGAAAAAACTGGATTTGAATGTTTAGGTGATCTAAAAGGTTGTCCATATGCAGTTTATGGCGGTTATCGCGGAGATGCCGATATTTGGGTCATGAAGGAATATGGTGTTGATAATTCATGGAGTATGATGTTTAAATTGAATTGGGCTGGAATTCCTTGTAGTTATGAGATGGACCCTATTTGCTTTACACTCGAAGGCGAGGTTGTGATTGACTTAGATTTATTTCATATTATAAAATTCAATTTATCAGATAAAACCTACAAGACATTTAAGAAATGTAGTACTGATTGGCACTATTGGGTTGTCTATACCGAGACTTTAGTTTCACCTTATGGTTAGGGCGACATTTATGTTTCGATGGATTGTTATTTGATTGTACTACATGTTATTCCGCATAATGACTAGCTCTATGGTGTGCTCAAAACGAGTGAAATATATGCGTATATAACCATATATCTCATTATTGTAATATTTACCTACATTTTATGTACTTATGTTATATCATATGTTATGCCTATATATGACGACAATCACATAAAAGTATAGAGCAGCTTAAAGCTCAGATGATTATCATAATCTACAAATGAGTTTCGTACCTGGTCAAGTGCGGAAGCAAAAAGATCCAAGACATGACCCTGGCTGACCATCTGTTTCGAAAGTTCCTCATAAAACTGAACTGCCTTTCTGAAATATGGTGCTGCATCCTTATCTAAATCTTTATGTGAACGTACTGGTTCCGAAAGATCTTTTGATACAATCTGCAAGAACCAAAAACCAGCAGAAGTTTAGATTCAACCGTCTTATTTACATTAACATCAACACAAAAAGTTCAAAGAAGAACTTACTGAACCAGGTCCTTCAGTACATGGACCACCAACCAAAGCTACTATTCGTGCACCGATACCAGGCATACAAGCCCCAAGCAAACCAGCTGCAACACTCAATGCAACACCAGTACACCTCAACGATCGATTACCAGGTGGAACCGGCCACTGATCTGTACCTAATTCTTCCAAAAGCTAATTCCAACACTTCAATTAGTAAAACACATCAACAAAATCATATAACTTTAAAGGGTCGGATTGCTTTTTTTCCTTCTTCTTATCTGCTTATTTTTTAGCTAATAAGCAGTCTAAAGCGTTTATAATCCAAACAACTTCTGTTCCCCTGCTTAATCTGGGTTAAATAAGCAGTTTTAAAATCATGTAGGACCTGATAATCTGCTTATTTTGAAATAAAAGTAACTTTGAAAAGAGATATGAAACCCTCAATCGTTCTAATCTCAAATTATCCAAAAACAAAATGCTTATTTTGTGGCTACTTATTATAAACACGAGCATAAGCAGGAAAATAAGCAATCCCAAAAACCCTCTTACGCAAAAAGCTAAACTAAAAACTCACCTTTTGAACAATATAAGCACCTTCAGAAGCCGGCAACAAAAACCTCGAAACACCTGCATACGGCTGCACTACCCCCTTCTGAAACCCTTGTCCCGGCCCTGGCCCAGCACCAACTTTCCTACCACCAACACTACCTAAACCTAATTGATCCAAAACCTGTTCTTTACTAACCTCTTTTGAACCACGAAAAACATAAACTTTCGACATTTCACCATATCCTAACTCGTGAACCTGAACCTGAGTCCCAAACGAAACAAACCCTACCAAAGCATTCTCGGGCAAAAATTCAAGCGCTTGTTGTAACGCTGATACAGCATAGCCTAACTCCTCCTCAATCATACAAGTATCAAAAACAAAGACATAAACGGGCGGTGGAATAACAGCTTCATAATTAGGGAAACTATATTCAATTGTGGTATACTGTGGGTAAAGTTCTGCGGGGACATTTGTTTCCGATATACCTGAAAAATGACGAGAAAAGTGGTTATATATACACACCGGCAATGAAGAGTAATTACTATAACTATATTCAATCTTTGTGCATTGGTTTGGGGATAAAATTACGCGGGACATAATGTATTCAGTTTTGGAAAAATGAGGCTTTAATCCGAAAAATTATTTAAGAAAACTGAATAACGTTTGAATCGATTTTTTTTTTTTTTTTTTTCTCAAGATAACAGTAGTTGGAAATGGAAAAAACCCTTTTCAAAAATAGAAATTGCACTTTACCCTTACATTGTTCCACTTTTCTGAAATGGAGAATACAATGGCATCTAGAGGGTGTTTGGGAATACTTATTTTGGAGCAAAATAAGCACTTTTGACTTTTCATTAAGGATTGGGACATGCTTCTTTCAAGGTGCTTAATTGTAACTAAAGTGAAATTACTTTTTGGTCATCACATTCACATATATCTAACGCAAAAACTATTATAGATGGACTAGATTGACATGCTCTATATTTTATGGTCTTGTTGCATTCTTTTACGATTTAAGCAAATCCAAACAATATTTCCCTAAGTATAAATAAGCACAAGCATGTATAAACGGCAAACCCAAACACCCTTTAAGTCACAATTATGGTCTTATTACATCTTGCTACAGAATAAGCACATCTAATATTAAATAACGTTCCCCTAAAGTGCTCATTTTTTAAGAAGCTTGTAAACTTTGTAAGTACTTATCTATTAGCAGAAGTATAATCAGATATAATATGCAACCCCAAACACCCGCTAAATGATCGCAAAGACCTTCAAACACATAATAATCACAAAACCAGCATTCTAGCAGAACCAATTCAGATAAACACTTTAGAATTGCTCATTCTAGACGATCCCATCACTTCAAACTATTTCTGCTTATCTCCTTATTTAGGGGCAAACTAAGCAAATCGGGCAAGCTACTCTCATTGTGCTTATTTGAGATGAAACTAGAATTACTTTTTTACCATCATATTTATCCTAACAGTCTAGAACCCATTATAACCTGTAATGCCCCTACTAGTAGCCCACTACTTCAAGCTTATAAGGGGCTCAATGTATATTCTACCGATGCCGGACGAGTTGTTACATAAACTAAAATTACCTTTCTACCACCACCCCTAAATGATCCAAACACTTTAAACCACTACTTATCCCAATTCCTAAACACCCAACCCAACACACATTAAACCACGTGCAAATCAGAATTATCATTCTGCAAAAAGTAACGAGTCATAATAATTTTATCATTTCTTAAATTGCGTGTTTTTTGCGAAACGACAATTACAATACCTAAATGATCCAAACACTTCGACTACTAAGAGCATAACAATCACATAAACCAACACACATCAAACTACGCGCAAAACTTGTCCGGGCAACAATTATAAAATAATACCTAAACAATGATAGGGGAAATGATTCCTTTGGAAACCAATGTATATAATCTAAACACTTGGGGGTGTTTGTTTAAGATATGTGGCTTATGAGCTTATTTTTTTTAGGCTTTATATTTCATAAGCCGTGCCTTTGCTCTTGGTTTTTGTTTTTGGGTAGGCTTTTGTGCTTTTGTTTGCGTGTTTTGTCTGCTCCCTTTCGCCTGCTTTTTGCATGCTGCCCTTTTGTCCCCCTTTTGCTCTCTCTTCTCTTCTTTCTCACCCGCACACTTGCACCAGCCGGAGCCTGGAGGTCTCATTGGAAGCAGTTTCTTTACTCCCGGGTTTATCCTTGGGGTAAGGGTAGGATCTGTCTACATTATACCTCCCCCATACCCTGCCTCGGCGGGATTGGGTTTGTTGTTGTTGTTGTATTTCATAAGCCCCAATTTTCTAGCTTATTTTGGGACTTGTGGGCTTATACAAGTTTATTATGACATGATAAACTTACATAAGCCCAAAAGTCTTAAAATAAGCTGGAAAATTGAGGCTTATGAAATATAAGCCGAAATCAAATAATCTCATAAGTCCACATATAAGCCTAAACAAACACCCCCTTAAAACTACTAAGTACTAACAATCCTGAACAACATACATAAAACCTCGCGCAAAACAAAATTGTCAATTTGCAAAAAGTAAACAGTTCTCAATATAAGCCGTAAAGTTTCAGAATAAGCCACAAAAAGCGAGAACCCAAAACCAAATAAGCCATAAACTAGCTATATATAATCCGAACCAAACACCTCCTTATATAATCTAAACACTCAAAAGTCAAAACTACTAACTGTTTCATCAAACTGCGTGTTTTTTTGTCTGTCGACAATTCCAATACTACCTAAACACTTAAAAGTAAAAACTTGTAACCATAAAACCACGCGCAAAACAAAACTGTCATTCTGCAAAAAGTAAACAACTACCCAAAACCAAATAAGCCATAAGCCACCTATATATAAGCCGAAACAAACACCCGCTTATATAATCCAAACCCCTTAAAACTACTAACCAATCCTAAAACACATAACATTAAACCATGCGCAAAACCGTCATTCTGCAAAAAGTAATGAGTTCTCAAACTACGTGCTTTTTGTATAAACCAACATACATAAACCACGTGCAAAACAAAACTGTCATTCTGCAAAAAGTAAACAGCTACCCAAAACCAAATAAGCCATAAGCCAGCTATATAATCCGAAACAAACACCCCCTTATACAATCTAAACACTTAAAACTACTAACCAATCCTAAAACACATAACATTAAACCACGCGCAAAATTGTCAATATGCAAATAGTAAATAGTTCTCAAAATGTGTGTTTTTTTGTCTGGCGACAATTCCAATAATACCTCAACACTTAAAACTACTAACCAATCCTAATAAAACACATAAACCAACATACATAAACCACGCGCAAAACAAAACTGTCATTCTGCAAAAAGTAAACAACTACCCAAAACCAGATAAGCCATAATCCACCTATATAAGCCGAAACAAACACCCCCTTATACAATCTAAACACTTAAAGTAAAAACTACCAACCAATCCTAAAACACACAACAATCTGTCATTCTGCAAAAAGTAAACAGTTCTCGGAATAAGCCGAAAAGTTTCAAAATAAGCCACAAAAAGCGAGAACCCAAAACCAAATAAGCCATAATCCAGCTATATAATCCTAAACAAACACCCCCTTCTACAATCCAAACCCCTTAAAACTACCAACCAATCCTAAAAACACACAAAAAACTGTCATTCTGCAAAAAGCAAAAACCGGGCGCTTTTCGCACCTGAAAAATGATGAGGGAAATGGTTCCTCTGGAAACAAAAAGGGCAGATCCAAATAAGAGCCTGGAAATCAACCCGACAAAAAGGGTTTAGAACAGAGGAACATGTTTTACATTTCAAAGGAGGGTATGGGTTTGTCGGGATATTAATGTTTTGTCGGATCGGAGAAATGGAAGCAGCAAAAGGGATGATGCATTTGCTGGCTTCGACTTTTGTCTTGGGCCATGCGTTCCATGTTAGTCTTATTCCGTCTATGTCTCCTCCTTCTGGATCCACTACTCCACTTGACATGGATCTAGTTAGTTGTGTTTGGTTTTTTTTTTTTTTTAATGATGATGGTTCTTATGTGATCTTTGTTTTTGTGACAAAGATGATGAAACAGTTGTTGTTGTTGTTGCTGTCTTTGGGTTTTCTTCTTTTTTTATTAAATAATTTTTTACACCTATATTTTTCTAAAGCTAATTAGTGTCTTCGAGGTATGGCCAAACTGCAGATTTTTTTGTATTTTTGGTCTCAGTGGTATGGCTAAATTGCAAATTTGGTCCTTATGATATGGTTAAATTGTAGATTTGATCCCAAAAATGCAACGGAATTTTCAAAATGAGAATGTTCAGTGCACTTTCAAACTTTTAGGAGCAAATATGCAATTTGGCCATACCACAAGGACCAAGAATGCAATCAACTCAATTTACGGTTTCGACTTATATAGTCGGCCTATGATTTATTTGATTTTGGGCTTATATTTTATTAGCTTACTTTTTAGGGCAAATTTTTTGGCTTATATAAATTTATTATGTTATAGTTAGCTTATATAAGCCGAAGTGTTTCAAAATAAGCCATAAAAGGTGAGCTTATTAAACAAGCAAAAAACTAAATAAACCATAAGCCAGCTATATAAGCCGAAGCAAACAATCTCTTACCGAGTATAAAATTGATTGTTGGCCTTATACCAAACTAGTTGTCCACTACTAAAAATAAGTAAAAATTTGGATTAAGTATATCATATTACCCTCAGTTTAGGTTATTATTACAAATATTAAAGAAAATGTAAATTAATTAATTAAAGATAAAGCTATCATTGGACTAAAAAAAGCTGCAATGTCGATTTTTTTTTTCTTTTAATTGTGTATCTTTCATTGGTGGAAAATTATTTTGATATGGAAAGAGCATTATTTAGCTTTGATGTTTACGCCGTTTATCATTATGTGTTATGGTAATTAAATATTTTTATTATGTTGGTCTTATTAAGGTATTATTATTATTATTATTATTTTTAATAATTGTATTATTATTATTATTATTATTATTATTATTATTATTATTATTATTATTATTATTATTTAATAAAACATCACTTCATTAGAAAATCATAAAAAATTACAAGAAATTAGTGGGGAGTCGAGAAACTAACTGGGCCCTCACTCCTCTAGCAATAGCAAAACAAACCCTACTAAAAATATAGTTAGCACCACGCGCACCAATTTCTTGGATGACCGAGAACTTTCGGATTCGCTTCATCAAAGTCGCCTCTTCTCGAGTTCACCAAAAGAAGAGAAGAGAAGGGGATGAACCCATATCCAATGTCGCACATTTGGTTTCAGTATTTGACATGTTTGCGCTGTGCAGCTTCAATCACGACCACTGTCACAAAGTCACCATACCGGTTTGCGTCAAAGGTGATGACCCAGTAAGATCAACACACACATCAAGGCCTCTCTCCCAGGAGTAAAGTAACAAGTCACGGCGTAGGTGTTTGTCCTCTCACGTAGAGCCCGATATCAACTTCTTTACGAGCCGAAACCCCTACTTCGGGAGCGGATGTCGTGAGTATCACGCACCACGTTATGTCGATGTTTAATGCCAATAACACCTGCGCATGACACAGCATGATCCCCATAGATATCACCCGTAAAAACCTTGGAACAAGCGAGCACGGCATCTCGAGTGGAAAAAGGGGAACACCTAGGCGATAGCATAAAACACACCGTAAGTTTTAGCGTTCATGGTCTTCCCAACCCAACAATCGGGACTACTCGAGCCGGTCTGAAGTATGATCTTCCATTTGCGATCTCCATAGGGCCATCTGTCTAGCGATATGAAGGTGGATTCACCTATTTGGTGGCTCGTGTGAAATATAAATCTGCCAATTTCTTCATGAGTTTGGGGGCAGCAATCTCACAAGAGCTACCCAAAAGGTCGGTCTCCATTTTCTCGTTAAAAACATGCAGGACATCATCAAAGGAAGATCCAGAAGCAACAACACCAGACTGCCGGAGAAGTTCAACTAATTTATTATTATTATTATTATTATTATTATTATTATTATTATTATTATTATTATTATTATTTTAACGTTTTAGTCAACTAATTTATTGGGTTTGAGGTTGCTCTTACACACAAATCAGATAAAGTGTTTGCTTTTTTGAAAAGGTCGATGATTATGGTATAGCGATATGAGAGTTGTTTACACTCAACTTTTGTATTGCCTGACCCTAAATTTATCTAATACAACAAAACATTTTGAAGAGCTAAACTTCAAAACACTATATCCACTAAAAGCATATGGTGTCATATCTCAAGCCATGATCCTTTTGGATGTCATGTTATGTCACATGAGCATTTTCCCTCTTTCACTCACACATACTCAAAAAGTCCTTCCCTCATGGTTCAAGCTAAAAACCTTTTTTGAGACCCACCATTATATTTTCTTTTCCATTCTTTCAAATCAACTAATTTAATTATCTTCAAAACACGATGAAAATAAAAAGATTACGTATTTATATAAAATTTAGGGTAAATTGCAAAAATGGTCCTTAAAGAAGGATCACCCCGAGACGAATTTAGTTGCAAAAACGACATTAATGTTTCCATTTTTTTTTTTTTTTTGCAAAATAGCCACCAAGAGCTACTTTTTGCTAACTTTCGTTATTTTTCTCGTTAAGTGTCTCGTCACTGAGGGTATTATTGTCATTTTATGTTTGCATATTAAATTGTCAAAGTCTTCTGTCATTACATACACACACAAGCAGAAACACACACACCCTTAACAAAAAAAACACTATTTCCTTAACCAGTAACATGTCTCGCTGCCTTGATATCGTGCTTGCCTATAACTCATTTGTCATATAAAAAATGATGTTATTCCATTACTAGCGAGAGGTTGAGGAATACATTCAGCATGCACTCGAATTGATGAATAGGTGCCAAAAGCTTTCTAATATAATCGAAATTAGGATGGAGCTGATTGCTGAGCTCCAAAACATAAGGGTTCGAGAGTTGCAAGGTCCAATGTAAACAAGCTTAGGAGGATTCAAATAGCTGATTTGCAAAAGATGAGGGGGTTGATGAGGATGCTTAGGCAAACTAAAGACAACATTTTTTTCAAGATTGAGTTTGCTGTGAGACAGGGGTTCATGTGAGGGGTTGGTTGTTGTAGGATGGGATGTTTCTTTTGTTGTTTATGATGAATGTAGGTAGTAGGGGGTTGAGGACTTGTGGTTTCTTTTGTTGTTCTTGCTTCCCCTGTTGAATGTAGATGTAGATGTAGATAGGGGTTATGGTTTCCCCTATTGTAAGCTTGTACATGTATGGTTGATGAATGTAAGGGGTCGTTTGATATCGATTTTTTTGTATACAGTGTCTGATTCGTATCACAAACACAAACATGAAAATGACAGTATTCTAACCATAAAACACAAACACAAACTTGTAAATGTTATTAATCGAACCATAAAACACAAACACTAACATATTATGTATAAGAAATTGGATGCAATAACAGAGTATTGATATGAGTGAACGATCACTAAAGATTAACCCATATGTAATACTTCAAGCTACATAATATCGTTCGACATGTACCAAAAAGATGAACCCATCACACTACCTCCACACAGCCCTTGGTCTATCCGAAACATAGGTAATATAGTTCAAGTTACATTAGTCAAATTACATGCGTAATATACAACAAAATTAAAACTGTTTTTGTTTCTACACATTACAGAATCTCAAAAGATTAACCCATTTGTCAAACTTCAAAAGCTTCTACTAGTTGAACCAACAAGTGATCAACTATACCTGCATAATCCAAATATGCAATATAATGAGGTTAGTATAATATGCAATGCAATGTATCAAAAAAATTTGCTAAACAATCCATTAGACTCACCTAGTCAAAATAAAACCACTTTGTTTCCCATTGATCTTGGTGCCCATAGACCCAATAATGGTATACATGCTAAAGTCAATGCAGCAACAGTGAATGAAACAGTTATGCAGACAAGTGGAGACTGAATCATGCGGGCTCAAGTGAAGCAGAGCAATGCAATGTTCTATATCTTACCACACTGTACAAGACATCAATCATACTTACTGAAGATGCAAATCTATTGATTATGTATCTTGTATAGTTGTAGTTTAGTTAATAAGTCAATGTGACAACTTAGTTAGTATAGCAGTACAACTGTTATGCCAAACACTCTTACATTTCCCATTCTAACGGCCTACTTAGAACCATAATACTATGTTTATCCTAAACCTACCAATCAGGGAACTCTATCCTGCCACTCAATATCAGCATATAACAGTTGAAGTCTATAAAAAAGATCATAGCATCCAACATAAGCAAATTAAAAAATGACACATAAATGAAGTATAATACATTAACATACCAAGATCCGCATGCTCTTCCTTCCCCTCCATCTTCCTCCCACTCCTAACAGGCCTTCCCATGTTTCTTTTTTGTGTAATTGTACTCGGATTATGACACTCCTCCCTCTTCCCCCATTCTGAACAGGCCTTCCCCTTTTCTTTTTTGGTGATATTGTACTCGGATTATGAATTGGTACATAAAAAATTACTTTTTTCTGGGCCTTCCCCTCCCTCTTTTTGTCTATGTAACTACCTCATTATCAGTTCTTGTGACAACTGGCAATTTAGGGAGTCTATTTTAGGTAACCGCATTACGTTAAACTAAACCGAGCTTTTGCCTTTATCACTATTTTTATAAACCATGACTTGATTTATATCGTCTATTGGTTTTTATGATTTATTTCATTATTAAATGAGTTATCGTGTGAGTTTTAACTCTATTTGGTAGGCACTATTCGATTCGGCATTAGAAAAGCCTAAAACGAGAATTATTGTAACTTTTAAACCGTAACTCGAAAATTGACAAATAAATAGTCAAAACGCGTGGAAAAACATAAATAATGATGTTAGAAAGTCGAATGAATGTTGTGGGACACTCGTGGGACATATGAACTCGGGAATGGGTAAACGGGATAGTTTACGAAAAATGGCGACCACGGCCCCTCCTTTTTCCCTTAGGCCGGCCACCCTCCCTCCCAATTTCATTTTTATTTTAGTCCCTATCTCCTAGTATATATACCCACCTCATTCACTACTTTCATTTCTCTCTCTAAAAACACCTACACACCACTTTCTCTCTCTAACTCTCTCTCTCTCTTCAAAATAATTAAAAACCCTAACCCTAGAACCACCATAGCCGCCGGCCACTATTCCGGCCACCACGACCAACCACCGGTGCGTCACCATACACCACCACCACCATATCGAAGATCTTTTCATCCCTTCCAACCATATATTACACGCTCCATTTGGACTTTAATAACACCTTCAAATCTTCGAATCAAGATTCGTACTTTTAGGGTTTCAAGTGGGTTTTGCAATTGGTGCTTGAATAAGGTAAATGGAACAAGATTAGGGCTTGTTTGGGCAATAATAAGTCACGAATTTCATATTAGGGTTTCGACCCAATGAAATAAATTAGGGCTTTTGGGTGGAACATGAAATTAAGTCTAATTAGTGACTAAATAAACAAGTAATTAGTGTTTGGTAAATGAGTGGTGTATCAATTTGATGGGTTTATGCATTTTAGGTCTAGTTTCATATTTTTGGTTAAGATAGATGATGGGTTTTGTGTTTGGTTAGTGATTGGAGCTTGAATGATTGGATTAGGATGTTGTGAAAGTGATTTGGTTGTGAGATATGGGGCGTACGAACCACCAAGGCCACGTACGTGGCTCATGGTTGGTGTACGTGACCCACTTGGGCCACGGGTCCGGGTCGGGTCGATTTGATAGCTTGTTGGTTGATGTAGTTGAGGTTTGGATGAGACGCGTGGAGCCGAAAAGCTTCTAGAGCTTGTTTGGTTCACGTGGTCTTAACCGCGACCGTGTCATGACCGTTAGGGTCATAACATTGATTTCAAGTACATTTGGTTGATTGATTGGTTGGCGAGTTTGTTTTGAGTTGGTTTGGGATTGAATTGCGATATTGTGACTTTTACATTGAACTTGATATATATATTGTTGACTTTGAGCTACGTTGGCGTTACTTTAACTTTTTAGTCAATAGTTGACTCCGACAAAGCCGTAACATGGAATTTAGTATAATTTGGACTATTGATTGATTAAAAGCCGAGAAGTTATGACTCGTGCTTATGGACTCGAAACGAATAACGATATGAGATTAATAATGGAATTTGACGAAATATATATTTATACATGAAAATGCTAATAAACTATGAAATATAAATAATAAATGGGCTTTTGTACAAAAAATGTTGAGAACAAGTTTTATCTTGTTATTTACTATTTTTAAACGGAAACTAACGACTAAATTGAAAATGTTTTGTAATAAATAAGTAATTAATGTTTCGAGTACACGTTTATCAATAAATGTCAATAGTAGACATTTAATACTAGTTTAAGTATTTAATTGCTTACGTTGTGTGCATGGGTTACGGATAACCTAGCATTAATAGTGTTGATCCACGTGGGTTGCGGACTTATTAGGTTGACGAATCTAATAAGAGCTCGCTAGGTACGTTGGGTGACCTTATTAATGGGTGACTTATCCTTATGACTCTTTAGGATACGATTGATTTATGGGATAATAAGCTACACGAATAAATAAATGAGTTTATCGAGTTAACGAATTCGATAAGGTTACTATTTATTCTGAAACTTATTGAACTATGGAGCTTATCGTTTAGAGGTCTCATTGTGTCGCATTGAGTTATATATTGGTTGTTTGAGTGCATTCATGGCATCATATTGAGTCGATACACCCACATGAGGAATACCAAACACTAGGATTAAATGGTGAAACGAGACATTTTTGGAAATAAAGAAATGGAATATATTGGGGTAGATAACGTTGATTTTGAGGAATATATATATATATTAAAGTTGGTCTACATTAATAGGTTGTGCCGAGTCGATAGTTGCTGTGCTGTGATACCGTTATCTTCTGCTAGTGTTTATTTGTGCGTTGATTGCTTGAGGTGAGTTTCATAGCCCCACTTTTATCTACGTTTTGAACTATTTTGGGGTGAGAATCATGCTACTGTTTTTGGACCGTTAAAACTATTTGGATTTGCTTATATGCTTGACTTTTTAGATAGATGTGCGGTAGTTGTTGCCTTAGTCTAGGTTTAACCGTGCCTAACTAAGAATAGACTTCTACCTCGACCTAGTCTGGGGTTGGCAATTGTTCTAGATTTTGCCACGACAGTGCTGGACTAGAGTCGCAGAGCCCGAGTAATCCCTGGATGCGGGGATATGATTGGAGATCCGGGTAGGATCAGTGTGTGAAATGGTATTTATCTATCTTAGGTCTTGCATAGCAAATCAACTCTTACAGGTCCACTATGATTTTGTTGAACTTAAACCTATGAACTCACCAGTGTAAGCTGAACTTTTAGCATGATTTCTCAAGTATTTGAGAGATGTTTGGAATACGTGATCGGTGGAAGCTTGGCAAGAAGGCGGGGTTCAAGGATCATTTCTGACTCTGATAAACTATGGGGACCTATTTTACTAAATCATGTTTTGGGCCTAATAATTATACTTTTGGATTAAATGTTTTGAATACTTAAATTTGGGATTGGTTTGAATGGTAAATGACTATCTTTTTGCTATACTTGTGTGCGATACCAATCCAATAGTAACGCCCCGAAAACTTGATTAAGTCTTCCGCTGTACCGAGATTTGGGGGTGTTACAGATTGGCATCAGAGCTCAAGGTTATAGAGAATTAGGTATTTTATAAACCCTAAACTATAACCACTTTTAATAAAATTGATCCTCGATCGACGCACGCCCGCTTGCCTAGCCGAAGCTTCTTATTTGATTATGGTATGAACTGCGATTTGAATTATGAGATAATATGTTAAGGGATATTGTGAACTGATTATGGAAACGTTATTATTTTGAGATATGATTGTTGATTTTGGGAAAATGAGATATGCTTGTTGATTTTGGAAATGAGATATGATTATTGGTTTTGGAAAATGAGATATGATTATTGGTTTTGGAAAATGAGATGTGATTATCGAGATATTACGGAATTTGATTTGAGTAAACGATATATTATGATTTTGGAAATTTTTAACTCGATTGATTTGATATGGGATTATGTGATGAAACTGAACTTATGTGTTTTATTAAAGGTATGTTTTGAGTAATGCGGTACCTCTACTTGTAAAGCTTTCATTATGTGATATGTGTTTTGGTTAAGTTGATGCGCTTATTAAAACTAGTTGTTTCGAACACTTATACCTACCCTATGCCATTGTCACAGACTATGCCTTCACTAGCTTTTGATGTGTCTGAGGAGGTCCTTGCTGTTGCTAGTTCGCCAGCATTGACTCTCATGACGGTTGCGCAGGGTGATCCTTATGAGATTGCCCGTCACTCTAGTTCATCATCATCAGATCGCCCTAGCTCATCTAGGCAGCTCACTTTACATCAGGTCTTAGCACGAGCACAGACTCCTAGGCTTGCTTATAGCACTGCCCGCATGTCCGTGAGACCACCATCATCACCTATCCGTTTAGCAGCCCACTCTCTTCTGTCATCACCACCATCATCACCATGTCTTAGGAGGCCTAGATCTCCTAGTGTACCACCTCAGGATTTACCTGCATAGAGACTCCGACTCATGGACTCTCCCCCTATGGATGAGGGCGAGGAGGAGCATGAGGTTGAGGAGGAACATGAGATTGAGGAGCAGTATGTTGATGAGGAGGAGGATCCTCAGGAGGAGGATCCTTAGGAGGAGGATGATGTGGATATCCCAGAAGGGGGTACTCCTCCATTGCAGAGTCCTGCACATTCTCCGGGACCAGGTTCTCCTTTGCTTGAGCCTGAGTCCCCTGGACAGCCTTTAGACATCGACTCACCACCTTACTCACCTTATATAGGTAGCCCGTTAGGATCGGAGATATCATTAGAGATTGTTTCTGAGCCTGAGGATTATGGTGAGACGGGTCTGATGTGGGAGAGGATTACATCGCAGGGTACTAGGCTTAGTCAGTTGACAGATCGATTGGTTGGAGTATCTAGGGCTAGTATAGAGGATCTGAGAGCTGATATGGGTACGGTAGTCAGGAGGACTAAGGTTTTGCATGATGGTATATCGGAGCTCTAGGAGCAGGTTGGGGACCTGCTAAGAGGGTGTGCGACAACTCGTGATGCTGATAGAGCGATTTGGCGTAGGATTGGTGAGTTGGAGCGAGAGGTCGCAGAGCTTAAGAGTGATCGCGACGCTCGACGTGTTGAGTTAGCATCTTTGTGGAGAGAGGTTGACGATGTTAGGAGATCGGTTAGTGGTATTTGTAGACGTGGCTAGATAGTATTAGGTTTATGGTTTTGTACCATCTTGAAACTAAGTAGTACTTGGTTCGAGATGTAGGATTATCCTAGTTGTTTACTAGTATCGTTATTAGGATCGTTTTTTATTTCTCCGTATCCTTCCATGTATTTCCACTTTTGAAACCTATGAGTTATGGTTATGGGAACATGCATCCTTTAGTTATGATGCGGTATCTGATTGTTTCGCTTTGGTATAGCGTTGTCCTTGTTGACCTTGATTATGTATTCAGGCGTTATTGGGTGACCCTTGGAACCCAACTCTATTTTAGAACGTGAATTGTGAACTTATGAAATTGTTCTTCTTGCCTCCAGAATGGTGGCAACAAGACGAAACCCGCTTAAGAACAACCGAGCAGCTCCTGCTGCTGTTGTTGCCCCGGTTCGTCGAGGTCGTCGTCCGGCCCCGACCACACCACATGTTGAGAACCCGAACATTGATAACCCAGCTGTAGAAAACCCGAATGTGAACGACCGTGCTGAGAATGGTCCTGTTCCACAAAACCCTCCACTTGTGAACCCAACCCACATTGACCAGCTAGTGTCGCAGCGTGTCGCTGAACTGCTAGCTGAGGCTAATCTCTCTAACACTTCTAGTGGAACCCCAATGCTGAATCGAACTCGAGGTTGTACCTACAAAGAGTTCCGATTCTGTGGTCCCATTGATTTTGGAGGAACTGAGGGAGTAGTTTACCTGACTAGGTGGTTGGAGAAAACTGAATCTGTGTTTGCTGTGAGTAACTGTGATGAGGATTGTAAGGTTAAGTATGCAACATTCACCTTGAAGGACGAGGCGTTGACCTGGTGGAACAACTATCACAGATCAGTAGGAATTGATGTAGCTTATAGTATGACTTGGACTCAGTTTAAGACTCTCCTGATTAAGACTTACTGTCCTAGGAATGAAGTTAAGAAGTTAGAGAGTGAGTTCTGGAACCATAAGGTTAAGGGTACTGACATGGCGACTTATACTCGTCATTTCCAAGAGTTATCATTGCTTTGCCCTGAAACGGTTCACACCAAAGAACTTAAGATTGAAAGGTATACTGATGGATTGCCTTTGGCGACTCGAAATGATGTCATCGCTGCCAAGCCAGTTAATTTGCAAGAGGCAATTGCTGTGGCTCAGAGTTTGATGGACTCTTATGTGCTAGAAGTAGGAGACAAGAGTAAGAATGATATGAGTGATAAGAGGAAGAGGAATGAAGTTGTTAAAGGGAATGGCAACAAACGGCAAGAGACAGCCAGAGTGTTCGCCATAGGAAATGGAGGTAGGAAAGATTATGAAGGTAGTAAGCCTGTGTGTGGTCGTTGTAACCGACACCACCATGGACTATGCCCGAATGTGTGTAGGAAGTGCTCTAAGGTAGGACACTTGGCCAAAGACTGTAGGTCCCGACCACTTGCTGCAGCGCAAACTGCACAAGGAGCGGACTGGAAGGCCACTGTCACCTGTTTTGGATGTGGAAAGAAGGGACACTTTAAGAATGAGTGCCGAGAGCCGTGGATGAGAGGAAATCCCGGTAATGTAGGAGGATTTGCTAACCGAGGTGTAGGAGGTAATAGCTTAAACCCTGTGAAGCGTGAGGTTGTGGAAAACTAGGGAAACCATGGTGCTAGGAATCAGCAGAGAGACATGGGAACAACGCGTGTTTACACTATTGGGAAGGAAGCTGGTGAGGACCCTAACGTAGTTACGGGTACATTCCTTCTCAATAATCACTATGCTTCCATTTTGTTTGATACTGGTGCGGATATGAGTTTCGTATCCACCAATTTTATGCCATTACTAGGAATCTCCCAAACACCTCTAGGGTTTAGTTATGACATGGAATTAGCTAATGGTAATAGAGAGAAGATAGACACTGTATTTCGAGATTGTACCTTAAGTTTCCTAGACCGCCCGTTTAGTATAAATCTATTGCCGGTTACCTTAGGAAGTTTTTACGTCATTATCGGAATGGATTGGTTATCGAAGAATGGTGCACACATCATTTGTGATGAGAAGATTGTGCGTTTGCCGTATGGCGGAAAAGTTCTGAACATACAAAGAGATCGGAGCGACTGTGGAAGTCCTTCCCGGTTGAGCATCATCTCTTGTATTAAGGCCCAGAAGTACATCGATAGAGGAGGTTGTCTTTTCTTGGCTCGAATTTCTGAAAAGAAAAGCGAGGAGAAGAATGAAAGAAACCTTAATGATGTACCCGTCGTTAGAGAATTTCCGGATGTGTTTCCTGACGATCTGCCAGGGATTCCACCTATCCGACAAGTGGAATTCCAAATAGAGTTGATACCCGGTGCGGCACCCGTAGCCCGGGCACCTTATCGACTTGCTCCAAGAGAATTGGAGGAACTGTCTAAACAGTTGGCAGAATTGTCAGAGAAGGGATTCATTCGACCAAGTTCATCACCGTGGGGAGCACCAGTGTTTTTTGTGAAGAAGAAGGATGGATCGTTTCGGATGTGTATCGATTATAGGGAGTTGAATAAGTTAACAGTAAAGAACCGATATCCGTTACCTAGAATAGATGATCTATTCAACCAACTCCAAGGAGCTAGTATCTTTTCTAAGATCGATTTACGATCTGGTTATCACCAGCTTAGAGTTCGAGAGGAGGATATTCCTAAGACTGCGTTTAGGACTCGTTAAGGACACTATGAATTCCAAGTGATGTCGTTTGGTTTGACTAACGCGCCAGCGATTTTCATGGATCTCATGAATCGAGTATGTAAGCCATACCTGGAAAAGTTTGTGATAGTATTCATAGACGAAATCTTGATATACTCTAAGAGTAGTGAGGAGCACGAAGAGCATTTGAGGCTCATTTTAGGATTACTGAGAGAGGAGAAGTTGTATGCCAAATTCTCTAAGTGTGAATTTTGGATTCCGTCCGTGCAATTCTTAAGTCATGTGATAGATAGTCGAGGTGTTTATGTTGACCCAACTAAGATTAAGGCCATTAAGGAATGGGCAGCTCCTAAGAACCCATCAGAATTCCGACAGTTTCTAGGGTTAGCAGGCTATTATAGGAGATTCATTGAGGGATTTTCCAAGATAGCTAAGCCGCTGACCAAACTAACACAGAAGGATGTTAAGTATGAATGGGGAGAAAAGGAAGAAGAAGCATTCCAACTTCTGAAGGAGAAGTTGTGTAGTGCGCCCATCCTAGCTTTGCCTGAAGGAAGCGAAGATTTTGTCGTGTACTGCGACGCTTCGCATAAAGGCTTAGGTGCTGTTTTGATGCAACGAGAGAAGGTGATTGCTTATGCATCCCGACAACTTAAGAAGCATGAGAAAAACTACACCACCCATGACCTTGAGTTAGGTGCTGTAGTGTTTGCTCTTAGGATTTGGAGACATTACCTGTATGGAACCAAGTGTGTAGTATTTACCGACCACAAGAGTTTGAAGCACATCTTAGAACAGAAGGAACTGAACATGAGACAACGTCGTTGATCGAAATTGCTTAGTGATTATGACTGTGAGATTTGTTATCATCCTGGTAAGGATAATGTTGTGGCTGATGCACTTAGTCGTAAGGAGGACATTCCACCCCTACTTGTTAGATCATTAGGAATGACCATTGTTTCACCCTTACCATCTCAAATTTTAGCCGCCCAAGCAGAGGCATTGACGGAAGAGAACCGTCCTTATGAGAATCTTCATGGAATGGTAGAAAGTGAAAACGGATTCTTGAAGTGTTCCGACGGAACGTTATGCTTCAAAGACAGAAGCTGGATACCATTTTATGGTGGAATCCGTGAGTTGATTATGCACGAGTCGCATAAATCAAAATACTCTATTCATCCCGGAGCCGATAAGATGTATCAGGATCTTAAGAAACTTTATTGGTGGCCTAATATGAAAGCCGATATAGCTTAGTATGTCAGTTGGTGCCTGACTTGTTTTAAAGTTAAAGCCGAACATCAGAAACCATCAGGACTTTTAGTTCAACCCGAACTCCCGGAATGGAAATGGGAGCGAATAACCATGGACTTTATCACTAAATTACCGAGAACAGTTAGCGGAAATGACGCTATATGGGTAATAGTTGATCGATTAACTAAGTCTGCTCACTTCTTAGCTATTAGTAAAACCGATAGTCTTGATAAGCTTGCTCGATTGTATCTTAAGGAGGTAGTATCGCGTCATGGAGTACCGATATCTATCATTTCCGATAGGGATAGTCGTTTTACATCCCACTTTTGGAAGTCGTTACAGACAACATTAGGAACAAATTTGGATATGAGTACTGCTTACCATCCACAGACCGATGGTCAAAGCGAGAGAACCATTCAGACTTTAGAAGACATGCTTAGAGCCTGCGTTATTGATTTCGGCAAAGGCTGGGAGAGACACCTCCCTTTGGCCGAATTCTCTTACAACAATAGTTATCACTCTAGCATTAAGGCCGCCCCATTTGAGGCACTGTATGGCCGAAAATGTCGTTCTCCTGTTTGTTGGGCTGAAGTTGGCGATAGTCAACTTACAGGTCCCGAACTTGTCTTAGAAACCACTGAGAAGATAGTTCAGATTCGTGACCGGTTGCAAACCGCTCGTGATAGACAAAAAAGCTATGCCGATAAGAGACGTAAACCATTAAAATTTCAGGTTGGAGATCGTGTTATGTTGAAAGTTTCACCTTGGAAAGGAGTGATTCATTTTAGGAAGCGTGGAAAACTCAATCCCCGATATATTGGTCCCTTTCTAATCCTGGAAAGAATCGGACCGGTAGCATACCGCCTGGAGCTACCATCGGAACTGAGTAGTGTACACAATGTCTTTCATGTTAGTAATCTTAAGAAATGTCTTTCGGAGGAAAACATAGTGCTGCCTTTAAGAGATGTTCGTATTGATGAGAAATTGAATTTTGTTGAGGAACCGATTGAGATTATGGATCGTGAGATCAAAAGGCTGAAGAATAGCCGTATTCCGATTATTAAGGTTCGTTGGAACTCCCGGCATGGACCGGAGTTCACTTAGGAACGTTAGGACGTTTTCCGTAGGAAGTATCCTAAACTTTTCATGACATCAAGCAACTCGGAGTGAAACCTGGGACGGGTTTCATCTGAGGCTGGGAGGCTTTGACAACTGGCAATTTAGGGAGTCTATTTTAGGTAACCGCATTACGTTAAACTAAACCGAGCTTTTGCCTTTATCACTATTTTTATAAACCATGACTTGATTTATATCGTCTATTGGTTTTTATGATTTATTTCATTATTAAATGAGTTATCGTATGAGTTTTAACTCTATTTGGTAGGCACTATTCGATTCGGCACTAGAAAAGCCTAAAACGAGAATTATTGTAACTTTTAGACCGTAACTCGAAAATTGACAAATAAATAGTCAAAACGCGTGGAAAAACATAAATAATGATGTTAGAAAGTCGAATGAACGTTGTGGGACACTCGTGGGACAATATATGAACTCGGGAACGGGTAAACGGGATAGTTTACGAAAAATGGCGACCACGACCCCTCCTTTTTCCCTTAGGCCGGCCACTCCTTTCCAAGGAGAATGATTCATTTTAGGAAGCGTGGAAAACTCAATCCCCGATATATTGGTCCCTTTCCAATCCTGGAAAGAATCGGACCGGTAGCATACCGCCTGGAGCTACCATCGGAACTGAGTAGTGTACACAATGTCTTTCATGTTAGTAATCTTAAGAAATGTCTTTCGGAGGAAAACATAGTGGTGCCTTTAAGAGATATTCGTATTGATGAGAAATTGAATTTTGTTGAGGAAACGATTGAGATTATGGATCGTGAGATCAAAAGGCTGAAGAATAGCCGTATATTATTAAGGTTCGTTGGAACTCCCGGCATGGACCGGAGTTCACTTGGGAACGTGAGGACGTTTTCTGTAGGAAGTATCCTAAACTTTTCAAGACATCAAGCAACTCGGAGTGAATCCCGGGACGGGTTTCTTCTGAGGCTGGGAGGCTGTGACAACTGGCAATTTAGGGAGTCTATTTTAGGTAACCGCATTACGTTAAACTAAACCGAGCTTTTGCCTTTATCACTATTTTTATAAACCATGACTTGATTTAGATCGTCTATTGGTTTTTATGATTTATTTCATTATTAAATGAGTTATCGTATGAGTTTTAACTCTATTTGGTAGGCACTATTCGATTCGGCACTAGAAAAGCCTAAAACGAGAATTATTGTAACTTTTAGACCGTAACTCGAAAATTGACAAATAAATAGTCAAAACGCGTGGAAAAACATAAATAATGATGTTAGAAAGTCGAATGAACGTTGTGGGACACTCGTGGGACAATATATGAACTCGGGAATGGGTAAACGGGATAGTTTACGAAAAATGGCGACCACGGCCCCTCCTTTTTCCCTTAGGCCGGCCACCCTCCCTCCCCATTTCATTTTTATTTTAGTCCCTATCTCTTAGTATATATTAGGGGTGTCAGTAGGGTCGGGTTGACACGACCTGAACCCGAACCCGAACCCGATAAGACTTATCGGATCGGGTCAAATCGGGTCAAAAAAGCTTATCGAGTTGTTTTGACCCGAACCCGATAACCCGATAGTGTTACCAGGTCAGGTTAAGGTTAAATAAATAATGCTATCGGGTTATCGGGTCAACCCGATAAGACCCGACAATCACTTTTTGATTTTTTAGTTAATATGTTTTAGAAGCTCAATGTCTCATGTCGTAGTCTGTAGAGTATTAATTTTCTATGCATGAAACTTTATAATATATTTACATTTAAGCTACAATAAGGTGCTGATTGAAACTTTATATGAATGGTTAAAGTTATACTTCCATAACATTAACTGCAATATGACATAGTACGCAAACTTTACGTACACCATCTTGATTCTTGAACTTCTATGTTGAGGTCACGTTTGGTGTGAGATGATGCTGTGGTCGATATGACATGAAGTTATGAGGCGAAGGACATGATGTTATGAATTTGTAGAAACAGATTAAAACAATGTTATCTTAAGACCAATAAGAATAAAAGAAAATTTCATTTAAGAAGAGCACCATACGTACGTGCAAGTAAGAAAAAATTGTTATTCTAAAGAGACCATTTATATTGACATGGAACTAATCATTTTCGAATACAATACTTTTTTAATCTTGTAATTATAGTGTTAAAGGTAATATAAATATTTATATTTGGTAATATAAATGTTATGAATTTGTAGAAACAGATTAAAACAATGTTATCTTAAGACCAATACGAATAAAAGAAAATTTCATTTAAGAAGAGCACCATACGTACGTGCAAGTAAGAAAAAATTGTTATTCTAAAGAGACCATTTATATTGACATGGAACTAATCATTTTCGAATACAATACTTTTTTAATCTTGTAATTATAGTGTTAAAGGTAATATAAATATTTATATTTGGTGATATATGCTTTTAAGTGAACTGGTAACCATTTTCCCACAAATTGGTGTTTTAACCCGACAACCCGATTCACCCGACCAGACTCAACCTGACCCGACTCAACCTGACCCGATAACACCCGAACCCGATAACCCGATTTTTTATCGGGTCGGGTTGCGGGTGACTTTTTAAAAACTCAAAACCCGACTCAACCCGACCCAACAAACCCGATAACCCCGATAACCCGACCCGATAACACCCCTAGTATGTATACCTACCCACTACCTCATTCACTACTTTCATTTCTCTCTCTAAAAACACCTACACACCACTTTCTCTCTCTAACTCTCTCTCTTCAAAATAATTAAAAACCCTAACCCTAGAACCACCATAGCCGCCGACCACTATTCCGGCCACCACGGCCAACCACCGGCGCGTCACCATACACCACCACCACCATATCGAAGATCTTTTCATCCCCTTTCCAACCATATATTACACGCTCCATTTGGACTTCAATAACACCTTCAAATCTTCGAATCAAGATTCGTACTTTTAGGGTTTCAAGTGGGTTTTGCAATTGGTGCTTGAATAAGGTAAATGGAACAAGATTAGGGCTTGTTTGGGCAATAATAAGCCATGAATTTCATATTAGGGTTTCGACCCTATGAAATAAATTAGGGCTTTTGGGTGAAACATGAAATTAAGTCTAATTAGTGACTAAATAAACAAGTAATTAGTGTTTGGTAAATGTGTGGTGTATTAATTTGATGGGTTTATGCATTTTAGGTCTAGTTTCATATTTTTGGTTAAGATAGATGATGGGTTTTGTATTTGGTTAGTGATTGGAGCTTGAATGATTGGATTGGGATGTTGTGAAAGTGATTTGGTTGTGTTTGGTTGTGAGATATGGGGCGTACGAACCACCAAGGCCATCTACGTGGCTCATGGTTGGTGTACGTGACCCACTTGGGCCACGGGTCGGGTCGATTTGGTAGCTTGTTGGTTGATGTAGTTGAGGTTTGGATGAGACGCGTGGAGCCTAAAAGCTTCTAGAGCTTGTTTGGTTCACGTGGTCTTAACCGCGACCGTGTCATGACCGTTAGGGTCATAACATTGGTTTCGAGTACATTTGGTTGATTGATTGGTTGGCGAGTTTGTTTTGAGTTGGTTTGGGATTGAATTGCTATATTGTGACTTTTACATTGAACTTGATATATATATTGTTGACTTTGAGCTACGTCGGCGTTACTTTGACTTTTTAGTCAATAGTTGACTCCGACAAAGCCTTAACATGGAATTTAGTATAATTTGGAGTTTTGGACTATTGATTGATTAAAAGCCGAGAAGTTATGACTCGTGCTTGTGGACTCGAAACGAATAACGATATGAGATTAATAATGGAATTTGACGAAATATATATTTATACATGAAAATGCTAATAAACTATGAAATATAAATAATAAATGGGCTTTTGTACCAAAAATGTTGATAACAAGTTTTATCTTGTTATTTACTATTTTTAAACGAAAACTAACGACTAAATTGGAAATGTTTTGTAATAAATAAGTAATTAATGTTTCGAGTACACGTTTATCAATAAATGTCAATTGTAGACATTTAATACTAGTTTAAGTATTTAATTGCTTACGTTGTGTGCATGGGTTACGGATAACCTAGCATTAATAGTGTTGATCCACGTGGGTAGCGGACTTATTAGGTTGACGAATCTAATAAGAGCTCGCTAGGTACGTTGGGTGACCTTATTAATGGGTGACTTATCCTTATGACTCTTTAGGATACAATTGATTTATGGGATAATAAGCGACACGAATAAATAACTGAGTTTATCGAGTTGACGAATTCGATAAGGTCTACTATTTATTCCGAAACTTATTGAACTATGGAGCTTATCGTTTAGATGTCTCATTGTGTCGCATTGAGTTATATATTGGTTGTTTGAGTGCATTCATGGCATCATATTGAGTCGATACACCCACATGAGGAATACCAAACACTAGGATTAAATGGTGAAACGAGACGTTTTTTGGAAATAAATAAATGGAATATATTGGGGTAGATAACGTTGATTTTGAGGAATATATATATATATATATATATATATATATATATATATATATATATATATATATATATATATATATATATATATATATATATATATATATATATATATATATATATATATATATATATATATATATATATATATTAAAGTTGGTCTACATTAATAGGTTGTGCCGAGTCGATAGTTGCTGTGCTGTGATACCGTTATCTTCTGCTAGTGTTTATTTGTGCGTTGATTGCTTGAGGTGAGTTTCATAGCCCCACTTTTATCTACGTTTTAACTACGTTTTGAACTATTTTGGGGTGAGAATCATGCTACTGTTTTTGGACCGTTAAAACTATTTGGATTTGCTTATATGCTTGACTGTTTAGATAGATGTGCGGTAGTTGTTGCCTTAGTCTAGGTTTAACCGTGCCTAACTAAGAATAGACTTCTACCTCGACCTAGTCCGGGGTTGGCAATTGTTCTAGATTTTGCCACGACAGTGCTGGACTAGAGTCGCGGGGCCCGAGTAATCCCTGGATGCGGGATATGATTGGAGATCCGGGTAGGATCAGTGTGTGAAACGGTATTTATCTATCTTAGGTCTTGCATAGCAAATCAACTCTTACAGGTTCACTATGATTTTGTTGAACTTAAACCTATGAACTCACCAGCGTAAGCTGACGTTTTAGCATGATTTCTCAGGTATTTGAGAGATGTTTGGAATACGTGATCGGTGGAAGCTTGGCAAGAAGGCGGGGTTCAAGGATCATTTCTGACTCTGATAAACTATGGGGACCTGTTTTACTAAATCATGTTTTGGGCCTAATAATTATACTTTTGGATTAAATGTTTTGAATACTTAAATTTGGGATTGGTTTGAATGTTAAATGACTATTTTTTTTGCTATACTTGTGTGCGATACCAATTCAATAGTAACGCCCCGAAAACTTGATTAAGTCTTCCGCTGTACCGAGATTTGGGGGTGTTACAGTTCTGGTACCACTTCCAAGGGTAGGAATAGACATCGCATCACTACCACACGTATTTGGTTTGTTGTAAGTTTTGTTCCACAACCATTGAAGAATAACTTCTATCATCTCCTTCCCCGTGTTCTTATACGAACCATACTTGGCAATTACTTCATCACCAAATGTAGCCATAACTTCCTCAAAGATTTCACCATTTAATAATACTTTTCCCCACAACTTTTCCGATGATTCCTCCCCCCAATCAACAAAGACTTTCCCTTATCATTATTTGCCATAGTTGGGTTTGGTTGTGCCGATTTTTTGGTTTTTTGAAAGCTAGGGTTTAACTGTTGATTATCAATTTGAAAGTATGTTAAATGTGGTTGTTTTGCACTTAATGTTTTCTGCAAAAAGCCTACTTTAGTTGATTTAATGAAGTTAAGTTATGTTTGCAAATATTGTCCTTGAAGTATAATTGGCGGGAGAGACTGAGACGATCAAAATGACAATAATACCCTCAGTGACGAGGCACTTAACGAGAAAAATAACGCAAGTTAGCGAAAAGTAGCTCTCGGTGGCTATTTTGCAATAAAAGGAAACATTAATGTCATTTTTGCAACAAAATTCATCTCGGTGTGATCCTTACGCATTTGGGCTACTTTAGGGACCATTTTTGCAATTTACCCTAAAATTTAGGATTACATTTAGTTAAACCAAAAAAATATATATATACCAAAACCAAGGACTAGAAAGATTGTACTAAAACCTTTTGGCGCCGGTGGGTCGGGGTATGGTGGCGGCTTTATGGCGCCACGTAAATGTAACGATACTAGAGCTCTAAAAACTTGTGTAGCATAGTGAATTATTAGTTTTCAAAACTTAACTCATAAATCTAATCAATGACTCATTTCTAATCTTATGTTTTGATTTACATACTTATTAAACTTCTAAAAAACTAACAATTTCAATTTTCATTTTAATTTTTGACGTATAATCTTATCAACTCAAACTTATAATCTATACAATTTCCCAAGCTCATAAGCTACAAACATTAAACTTACCGAATTTTCAAATGTTTAGTAATGGCTAAAAATAATTAAGCTTAAACAAGCTTAAGCTCAAATGAAACCTCAAATAACTCGAGTCATTAATGCGTCTATGCGACCTAACAAACACACCCAAAATTAGATGTAGCAATTTGACATTCATTGGCTAATCGAGTAATATTGATTAGGAGATGCATTTTGGTGGGTTTTACCAAATACTCTAGACGAGTCTAGTTGGATACTTGATGTAAAGACCCATTGTATATCGATTAACTAACGGGTTTAGTGTGATCTAACATATCAATGAGAAATTATAAACCCCTTTCCATTCACTATTCAAAATAACCCTTTCTCTTGACAAAATGGGCGAATGTGACCTAAACCTATTTAATCCAAATTTGTTTAGACTCGTGCTTTTAAATAACCCATATAGACTCGGGTCCGTTTAAACCAAAAACCTGCAAATACCCGTTAAGAGACCCTACCCACCCATTTTGCCACTTATACCCAATCCCGAGTATCAACAATAACATTTCCCCTCCTAAAAACCATGTTAGTACCCTACATTATGCTTTTATAGAGCTTTCATTTTTGTGCTTTTTATGTTGTGAAAGGTGATGTATTCAACAATAGTATGTAGTGTACCAAGGTGACCTAGTGGTCGGACAATGTCTTCACAAGAGGTCTCAGGTTCAAATCTCACTAGTTACACATCTTTAGGGTGGCCAGGGTCGAAACAGGTCACGCGGATGCTTTGATTAGGTTAGGTCGTGTATATCTGCATCAAAAACTGATTGTTCTTTTTATCTTAATCATTACTTGTCTATGATAAAAGTGCATATGTTTAAGGTTTGCAAGTTTTTATGAGAATACATTTACGCTGTCCAAAAACGATATTACTCCATGATAAATAGATTAAGTGGTCTACTCTTTGCCTTAAGTATAATATTGAAATTGGTGGTTTTTGAAAGTACCATAGTTGAAAGAGTTATTTACATAAATCGTCCATGTGATTCATACGCAATTGAAATTTTCGTCCTTAACTTTAAAAAAAAAATACACTAGTCGTCTTGTGGTTGTACATTTTGCATTGACTGGTCCTTTGACCAAGGGAAGTTTGTTTTGGTCGTTAAGTCCATAGAGACTAAACGAGCGTTAGTCCTTTTAAGTCCATGGGAACCAAACGGGCGTTAGTAACTAACGAGAGATGATTTATGTAATTAACTCTTAGTTTTTGTTTAATTATTTTATTTAATTAGTTTTTATTATCTTTTGTGTTTTTTAAGGGTTTGTCTCTTTTCTTTTTTCGATTTCTTTTTCTTGTTTTAACAATAGAAAACCCAAATCCAAACACTTCATCACCTTATTTTCATATTCTTCAACATCATTGACGTGGAGGCTTTAGATACACTTTCACGCATCAAGATCATTGCTGTTAGCCACTCAAATAATATCAAGAGTGGTGCCTTTATTTTTAATAGATTAAGTTTTTGTATCCAGAAATGAGTGGGAGCCCAACTAGTGTCTCGGCTTCCCATCAATTTCTTGTAAATCTTTTTGGTTTTCTAATGAAGTGATGTTTGATATAATAATAATAATAATAATAATAATAATAATAATAATAATAAAGTGATGTTTATAATAATAAAATGGGTTTTGGCTGCTAAATAGCTGCGTACTTTTTTAAATGTACTGTTTTGGTACTTGTACTATTTATTATTCCACTTAATGTTGTGTACTTTCATGTTTTGTTCCATTTTGCACATTTTAATGACGTGTCACATTATAAAATGGTGACACGTGTCAAACTTTCAACTGTGACACGTCATCAAAATGTGCAAACTGGAACAAAATATGAAAGTACACAACATTATGTGGAACAATAAATAGTACACGTACCAAAACGGTACATTTGAAAAAGTACGCAACTATTTTATGACCTAAACCCTAATAAAAAAAATAGGGGCTTTTGCATATATATCCTCCTGAAAATGCAAAATTGCATATATATCCAAAGCATGCATAAAAATCATTGTATTATGTGCATAAAAAACTTGTACAAAAGATATATATGCAAGTATTCATTTTAGGAGGGATATATATGCATTTTTGCCAAAAAAGGAAAAAGTAAATAATAATAATAATAATAATAATAATAATAATAATAATAATAATAATAATAATACTAATACTAATAATAATAATAATAATAATAATAATAATAATAAGACTAAAAAACACCTTTGGTCCCTATACTTGTACCTGCGCATCATGATGGGACAAACCTTGCCTTTTTCATCGTTGGGAGTCCAAAACTTGGGTTTTATACTCTAGACAAGTCCCTTGACCAATTTTATGTTAGTCAACGTCTGTTATTTTCCCCATGTGCCTTGCACATGAGAGCAAAATGGTCATTTCATTGTTTTGGTTAATTATTTTGGTGGTACTGGTACAACCTTAGGGACTAGCGGTGTATTTAATCAATAAAATTATACCATCACCACCACCACCACCACCATCTCTTTATCTCTTTTTCCTGCTTTTCTCTCTAAATTTCTGATTCTCTCTCTAAAATTAACACCATCACTATTCTCAAATCTCATAAACTCCTCCAAAAAAAACATAATCTCAATAAAAAACACTCCCCATTTTCTCTCTAAAATTAACATCATCACCATCTTCAAATCATGTAAGTTAGATTGAAGACCCAAAAAATTAACTTCGATTAAAGTCAAAATAATTAAGATTTGAAAATGGTGATCATCACCATTTGTTGTATAAAGACCCAAAAAAATTACATTTGTTGTATAAAGGCTTGAATATGTGTTGAGCTTTACAAGTTTGCTAAACATATCTTGTTAATCGTAACTTAAAAGCATATCATATATACTTATTTCAGTGAATTTCATATTGTTAATCATAATCTGAATGCTTTTAGTCTCCACTCCACCTCCCCCATATCTAGTGCATATGGGATTGGGTATTGTTGTATAATCTGAATGCATATCGTATATACTTGAATGCGTGATTTTTAAAGTAGTAATGAAGGTGTATCGAATCAAAATACACTTCTCCATTTTCTGACATTACAATGACATGTAGAACTATGTTTAAATATACATCTCGAATCTGCAGGTAAAAAGTAATGCAGTCTATTTTTGTTCCATTAACCAGAAAACTAAAAGTTCTAAACTTGTTACGAGTATCATCTCGTCTTTATACCAATGCAACATTTTCCATTTTTTTAAGGAAACAAAATAAACGCAAGAACGCAAAATGTCCCTTTTTTGCAAAGTGCAAATCCATAGTTACTTCCAATTTAATACTAATTGATACAAATAATTGACCAGACGTATCTGAGTGACCATTATCTTATTCTAATTCTAATCTTGGAGACTAACTAGAATGAATAATTTCAGAATTTGCATATATAATAAAACAAGAATATGAATCAAACATAAGTAAATTTAATACTAACTCAATCAAAAAATAATAATATGTGAACGCAATTAATTAATTTGTTATTCAAAAAGGAACGAGAAGCAAGTACCAGAGAGGAGACGAAGGGAATTAAAAATGAAATCTTGAAATAAGAAACAAGAAAGATGTTTGTGTGGGTGGACTGGTTTATACCGACGGAGAGATTGAATTACAGTGCATTTTTAATGATAAAATGAAAATAGTCACCATTTTCAATTATGATTAAAGTCTTAATAATTACTCTTTTCGTCTCATATTAAGTGTCCACTATTAATATGCACAAAATTTTAAAAAATTTCACTAACTACACTCTCCACCAATCAAATATCATTTTCAACCATTAAAGTCTCATCTCATTGGTTGAAATATTCTATGGACACTTAATTTGAGATATCTAAAGATTCCATTGTGGACACTTAAATTGTGACGGAGGTAGTAACTTTTTCAAATCTTATCATCACCATTTTCAAATCTTAATTATTTTGACTTTAATCGAAGTTAATTTTTTGGGTCTTTAATCTAACTTACATGATTTGAAGATAGTGATGATGTTAATTTTAGAGAGAGAATGGTGATTGTATTTGATTGAGATTATGTTTTTTTGTGGAGAAGTTTATGAGATTTGAGAATAGTGATGGTGTTAATTTTAGAGAGAGAATCAGAAATTTAGAGAGAGAAGCAGGAAAAAGAGATAAAGAGAGGGTGGTGGTGGTGATGGTATAATTTTATTGATTAAATACACCGTTAGTCCCTAAAGTTGTACCAGTACCACCAAAATAATTAACCAAAACAATGAAATGACCATTTTGCCCTCATGTGCAAGGCACATGGGGAAAATAACAGACGTTGACTAACATAAAATTGGTCAAGGGACTTGTCTAGAGTATAAAACCCAAGTTTTGGACTCCCAACGATGAAAAATGCAAGGTTTGTCCCATCATGATGCGCAGGTACAAGTTTAGGGACCAACGATGTATTTTAGTCTAATAATAATAATAATAATAATAATAATAATAATAATAATAATAATAATAATAATAATAATAATAATAAAATTGATAAATAAATAATAAATAACAAAAAACTAAAAAAAAGTAAAAAATAAAAAATAAAAACAAAAATAGATATTATAATATTAAAAAAATAAAAAAATGTAAATATAAATATAAAATGCAGAAAATGAAAAGAAAGTTAAAATAAATAAATAAAAAAATAAAAACTAAAATTTATAACAAACGTTAGTCATTATACATGCCTGAGGACTAACGGTGCAAATACTTCCGTCATGTTAGATTCAAGTTAGAAGATAACGGAAAAAAATTGCATCGTTCGTTCTCATGGATGTATGGTGGTTAACGTTCATTAACAGAGGATGTATATGTATTAACTTATCGGCGAGAGATGTATGGTGTGAAAATGAGTAAACCACATGGATGTATTTTGAAGTTTACTCTTTAAAATAAAGTATATTTATCAGTTTCCATTTTTTTTAATAACTATATAAATTTAATAGAGTAAATTACACCATTCATCCTTGTGGTTTAGGTTAAATCACTATTTTCACCCATAATTTTTTTTCTTGCATGATTGATCCTTATTTTAAAACTATGTAACACCATTGATCCTATAAAGACCAATGATGTTACTTAGTTTCATGTAAGAATTTTACAGAAGTTAGCGATAAAGACCAATGATGTTACATATTTTCAAGTTAAGGATCAATCATGTAAGAAAAAAATTTGAGGACAAGAGTAGGGATTTGGCCAAACCACCAGGACTAACAGTGAAATTTACTCAATATAATATATACCCCATAAACTTTATACCTTACATACTTTATATTTTATAAAAAATACACCAATAATATGTTTGTTATTTATAAATATTATCAATATGTATTAAACTAATGTATTTGCACGGAATTATAAATATAAAAAGAAAAACACAAGTTACTTGTGACATGTTAATGAATACGTGATATTATACATATACGAACGAATGATGTTATCCCTCTTTATGAGAGTAAGTAAGGATATCTATACTACATATAATAGAAAAACGGTCAAAGGTGAAAAGTTGAAAAGTTGAATTGTTGAAAATTGGTCAAATGAGAGAGAAATGCATAGTGTAATTAATACTCTTATTAAAACACCCAATTACTTAAAAGTACAATAATTTATTCACATTGTACAACCAATTAAAAACACATCTACCAAATTAAAAACAACCAATTAAAACACCCCTTACTAAAAAGTACAATAAAATTTTCATAACGTACAATTTAAAAAAGCTACAACATAATCCAAAATATAAAATAATTAAACACACTAATTAATGATATTTTTAAAACACCAAAAATAAAAAGTACATGTTATTATACACATTATACAAATTAATAAAACACACAAAACTTCATACAAGCTAACAAGTTGATGTTACATGTAGTTTTGAAAACCAGACCGGACCAACATGTTCAACCGGGAACCGGTGTCGCCACCGGTTCGGCTAACCAATTAAAGCCATCCGAAAACGAACCATAGAGGACCCGTTGAAACAAATACAAACTGGTGAATCGGGTCTCATCGAGATCTATTTATGCGGTTAATCATCACAGGGTACCCGCCGCCAAAGCGCGCGAGTACCCTTACCCTGCTATATACTATATATAAAGGAAAAACCAAAAAGTAAAAGGTAAAAAGTTGAAATGTTGAAGACATATATTTCAAAAGGAAACTATTAATACACATCGAAAACCAGGTTGACCCGGGACGCTTCAAACCCGGCGGGTTGACCTGATTTAATTTGACTTGTTTTCGACCCAACCTGTCGGGTTGAATCAGTTTAAATTGAATTGTTTTTTTAGCGGAACGGTTCAACCGGTTGAACCACCCGGGTCGAACCAGGTTTCAAATTTGACAAAATTATATGAGAAATGATAAAGTATTTGTGGAACCCGTGACATATTTGGAAAAATGATAGACCAAGTAATTGTAGTTTTTTGTTGTTTATTTTGTTTTGACACATGTACGTTGTCATTTGTATAATGTTATTTTGAAAAATGTTGGTCTTGCATCATTTAAAGGATTAACATATATGAATCGTCTTTTAAAAGTTAATATATATTGTATAGCCTTTTGTTCGGTAAATTAATAATGTTATGTAAGTTTATTAGAATTACAAAAATTAAATAGTATTGTTATCTTTAGCGATAACTATTTGTACCCCAAACAAATAGCTTTGAACAATGTTTAAATATCTATGCAAATTGATAGTACAAGATAATCTTATTATGGTGATATTAAATTTGTAAGGTTACAAATTTAAAAGCCACACACCAAATAATAAATGCTACACATTTAAAAAAAATAGTTATCAATGCCTAAATTACTGACAAAACAATAAAAGGCAGTCATACATGTTGACTATACCTCTAAACTACAATATAATATTGCCAACTACATAATACTGTTGGTTTTTATAATGCTTGAATCTGTTATTACTAAAATCTTAATAACTTAAAGAGTTAATTGCATTTTTGGTCCTTGTGGTTTGGCTAAATTGCAGGTTTGGTCCCCAAAACTTTGAAAGTGCTGCGATAGTCCTCATTTTGAAGTTTAGGTTGCATTTTTGGTCCTTATTCAGAAGAAGACAAAGGGTATTTTAGTCATTTAACTTTATCTAGGGACCAAAAATGCAATCCAAACTTCAAAATGGGGACTATCATTACACTTTCAAAATTTTGGGGACCAAACTTGCAATTTGGCCAAACCACAAGGACCAAAATTGCAATTAACTCTAACTTAAAAGTTAAAACAATCCTATTAGAAATATATTCCCACATTTAGATCAACTACACATAATTTTCTTGAAAACTGTATATTTATGATGCTATGCAACCACGGATCAGAATTATAGTTATTCGAAAATGATTCTCTGACGCTACAAATACAGTTTGTTGAAAGAAACTTATGGGTCATCGGAATTTTGCAAAAAACTAGACACCGTTGCCGCTAGGCACGGGTACTCGTCTAGTATATATATATATATATATATATATATATATATATATATATATATATATATATATATATATATATATATATATATATATATATATATATATATATATATATATATATATATATATATAGGATAAAGATCAAATAAAAAGACAAATATCCGTAAAAAGATAAAAATATTTTTTTTTCAAAAAAAGTTCTGGAAAAATTCCCAAAAAATTCCACAAGATCGGGTATGATGGTGCATGAAAAAGTTGTGAAAGACTTTTTTCTAAAAGTAGATATTTTTTCCCAAAAAAAATTATGAAAAAATACGTTTGCGCATTAAATCTTTTTTTTGCGCATCAAAAATTGGTTTTTGTACCCAACTTCTTTTGACTTTTTTCATCAAAATAACATTGCGCATATAAATAAAATAAGTTGAAAATTTTGTGCATCAAAATTTTTTTGCGCATCAAAATTCGTTTTTGTGCATTAAAAAAAACGTATCAAAACTCAAAATTGTAAAAAATGTTTTCGCAAAAGTTTTATGCACCAACATACCCGATCTTGTGAAATTTTTTGGAATTTTTGGAGAATTTTAAAAAAAAAATAAATCTTTTTATTCTTTTTACAGATATTTGTCTTTTTATTTTAACTTTACCCTATATATATATATATATATATATATATATGTATATTCAATAACGACTCGTGTTATTTCTCTTTATAAGTTTAACATATACGCATGTTTAAAACCGGCTTAAATTATTATTAACATGAACATAAATATCAAATGAAGGCACAAACTCACACGTTCCTATGAGATGAATATAAAAAAACGATATTCTACATATAATAGTGACACATATTTTTTTAAGGTCATTATGTGGTACTAAACACACATAATGTCTAGAAAACAAAATCAAGAGGTAAATTTAAACATGATCAACCTAAATATCACGCAAGTTAAACAAAGTTAAATCATTCGTGCAAGGAAAATCTATATAAAATGTTAATCGACGTAATGAAAAATATGTAAAAACTTGTACACGAGTATTATAACTATATAAGTCTTAGAAATTTATTATAACTTTATAGAAAAAACATAAACATTACAAAATCATGAAGTTATAAATTGTCACAATATTTAACTTCAAACAAATTTATTGAAATATTATTATTACTCGTTATACTATCCGCCCAAACTATGAAGAACTTATAAAACTAATGCTCCTTCCGTTTCAAAATTATTATCGGTAGACAAAAATCATAAAGTTTAATAAAAGTGAGACTACTAAAAATATCAACCATTTAAATAGAATATTCCCCAACTAAAATTTTTTCTTACTTAAAATAGAAAATGAACAACTATTTTAAAACATCACAAAAAAAGAATGTAGACTATAGTTTTGAGACCAGTACTTTATAAAAGCCAAAATCCGTAAACACTCTTTTTCCCATGCAGAAAAGGAATACGACCCCATCTCTGTGCATGGTTAAATAATAAATTGTGAAAATTATTTGTTTTAGAAAAAACATACACACACGAAAAGTTATTTTATGGAAGATATATACATGGGAATAGAGATAAGTTATAAACTATACATAAACTCCTACCCATCAAAACCATAGTTCGAAAACTCATCAAGATGTCACACTATATACCTTTCGAAATCCAAGCCGAAATCATGAAAAGACTTCCGGTAAAATCATTAATTCGATTCAAATCTGTTTCTAAAGCATGGAAGTCTTTTATCCATAGCGCTAAGTTTATCAATGATTACAACGCATGCCACACTCAGCATAGTCTACTTGTAGCTTACCATGATGATAATGACATAAAATACGTTATGATTGTTGATGATGATACATTCCCCTTACACAAGCTTTCACATGCTATTCCCGTTGATCATCTTAAGCTGCCATATATAATTGGTAGCTCTGACTTGTTTTGTTTTTACGGCTATGCTGATGGAGATCTAATGGCTGTTATTTGGAATCCTTCCATTAGAAAGTCGGTAGATATTGTTGTGACTTCTATTGTTAACTGGTGGATTTATCATTATGTTGTTGGTTTTGGTATGTGTCCCCGCACTTTTGACCATAAGCTTGTCCATATTACATATAGCGTTATTCCTATGCAATTTAAGGTTTTTTCATTAGGTTCGGGAGCATGGAAATCTCTATTTACCAATCTGCCTCGTATATCAACTCAGTTCACAGAGAACTGCGTGGATTTACATGGGTTCATTTATTGGCATGCTTATGAGTGGGTTGATGTAGATGGTGAAACTGAGATTCACAATATGATTATGTCATTTGATTTGACAAGTGAAAAATTTACAGAAATATCACTCCCCGATAGTTTAGCATACACCTATCACGGTCATTTGTCTATATCTAAGCGAATGGAGACTCTTGTTGTGCTGAAATCTCTTTTTATGGCCGAAAAACGAGTTTATAAAGTATGGATGATGGAAGGTGGTGTTCAAAAATCGTTTACAAAGCTATTCACGATTGAAGCTCCAGGGGCATCAATAAGAAGTGTACTCGGATTTATGAAAAGTGGCGAACCTATAATTGCAATGGATAATAATGGCTCAGATCCTGATAAGTTTGGAGTTTTTCTTTATGAACCAAACTCAAGACATGTAAGCTATATCAGGATATCTGCAAAACTAAAATTATGCTTAGCTAGTTCCTACACGGACACACTGCTTTTGCTTGACCGGTGAGATTGTAGTTTCAACTCGACATAAATGGAGGGCGAGGATAATGACAGCATTGCAAGAAAGGTAATGCGGTATGAAGACTGAAGTGCATCTAATCGCGGTTACTACTCTTAATAAATCCTTGATGTAATTATATCCTTATAAAGTTTTCGTATTAAATTACATTACCCTTTTAATTTATTAGTCCATCGCTACTAAACTTAGGTAACTCTGTTTTTCTGAAAAATTATTTTCATGTTGCATATCTTACGACTGATTTCTGTTTGGTGTGGTTTTCCTGCTGGTTTTTTGTGCTGCTCAATAGTGAGTTCACACAAAATTGGTTAAGTCTCTCAAAACGGTCAAGGTTTGTGGTGACCACATTACTCAGCGGATTGGTCGGTTACCATGGGCAGGTTGGTTGTACTTGAAATATATGCTAAAACATAACTCAAATTTATACTTTAAACGTGTATGAGAACATTGAGGAAAAATTTATCTTGCAAAATTAACATCATGTCATGGTTTGCAAAAAACATGCAATTACAACTTGGTCTAGCAAGGTGTTATCGAAACAAAACAAAAGCTTTATGCAGCGACAGCACCCTTGCCCTTCTTTCTTTGAAGCTTCTTCATGTAGAATTCAAGCTCCTTGCCTTCCACCCGATAAACACCCGAACCCGATAACCCGATTTTTTATCGGGTCGGGTTGCGGGTCATTTTTAAAAAACTCAAAACCCGACTCAACCCGACCCGATAACACCCCTAACAGGAGGTAATGGCTGGCTTCTTTCAAGGTGTGCATTCCCATTCAGCTGAAGCCATTCTAGAGATGGAAATGTAGGCTGAATGGCATAGCCCTTGTCTGGAAGGGGTACGGGTTCCTATTGATGCCATTCACTTGTTCTACTTTGATCACTGTAGTGGCAGGTTGAGTGGTCTCAGTGGAAGGGTGAAATGAAAATGTAGCTAGTGGTTGGTGCTATAAAGGTATATTGAGGGAATGTCAAATGAATATTGATAGTATGAATATGCTCTGCTCTGTTTCTGTCCTGCTTTGGATGTATATCATAAGTTTAGTGTTGTCATACATATGTGTAGGCTATATGTAAAACCCTAAAAATCTAAAACGCGTGAAAAGACTATTTTGCCCCTCAACTTTTATATTTATAAAATAGGTAAAATGCGTCAATTCATTAAATACGTTTAGAACCTAACTCGTAATTATGTAAATTCTACAAGATAAATGAAACCGTTACGCTTACGTTTAAAATACATTGTGCACGTTAATACTTTGCATGGGCCGAAAATTTCATCATAAATACACATAAATTATGAAGCCCATAATAGTGTTTTGGAAAGTTAATATTCTGGTTTTGAATTTCCCTGAATGATCGGCCTAATCTCACGCCCATAACTCACCAATGAATTCCACTTTAATCCCATTTATTCACTTACCAAATCATATTCAAATAACACATTCAAAACCCTAGATCAAAAACAATGACGGCAAACCAAATGTGTTTTCTACTTTTCATTCGATCCAAGACAAGCTTTGGTTCTCTCTTCCATTCGACATCAGAGCAAGGCAAGGGAGATCAGTAGGTGTCTCGAAGGAGGGCTGGTGAAAGGTGATCTTGTTTGTGGTCTTGATTCGAAAAGGTGACTGAGGTCGTGGGGTTGCTAGGTCGAAAGGTGGTGGTGTGGTGTTACCAGGTCGTGGATGTGCCAAAGCAAAAGAAAGATGGGCGTGACTATGGTGAATCTGTCATGAGGTCTAAGCCAAGGAGAGGCTGTTTTAACCATGGTCTTAACTGTCGTCAGCCTTGGTCCTTGCCGTGGGTTTCTCTAAGCCTTGGTGAAACTGTTTCGACCTTAGTCGTGGGTTATTGTTGCTGCCGGGAGGTCGTATTGCTGGTCGGGGGGTCTTGGTTAATGTTGTGGAGTCCTAAGCCATGGAAGGATGGACGTGGGGTTTGGTTAATGATTCGTGAGTTTGGTTCCTTCGCTCTTGTCTCGTGTCGCACACACCATGGTTCCGGACGGCGGGATTGATTCATCGTGTGATCGTACTTTCCTATTTTGCTTGCTTCGAAACGAGGTACAGATATTCTATCCCTTTTCAGTAGGGGTTTCTCATGACTTTTGATCCCTCGACTTTATTTTGCTTATGATATTTCATTGCTATAATTCCTTGCTATTGACCCTCTGATATTGAATCTTTGATATCGATCGCTTTGCTATTTGACCATTGCTATTTGACAATTGTTATTGAATCATTGCTATTGAATCTTTGCTTTGCTATTGACCACTTTATTATTGAACCACTGTTACTGAACTTCCGTTATAGAACCCTTGCTACTGAACCTTTGCTCTGCTATTGAACTATTGATATTGAATCTTTGCTATTGACCCATTTGCTATTGAACCTTTGATATTGATCCTTTGCTATTGGACCTTTGATAATTGAACCATTGACATTGGATTATTGATATTGATTTGTGAACTGCTAATATTGGACCTTTGATATTGATTGACCTCTATACTGCACACTTTGACCTGTCAGTTGATACCTGAGCCATTAACTAGGCATGGGGGTTCCATGTCCGTGTCATTGATGCACCAATGTCATGACTCCAGTGTGGATGAGTGATGTTCCACACCGTCCCTTTTGTTTGATATATGATTATGAGCTCAAGAAAGATATGTTTGGCCAATATGATTTGATTTGTAGGGGTGTATGGATGCATCCTAGATTTGATTTGATTTGATTTGCATTTGATATGATATGATATGTTTTGGCGATGCGGTGCGTGTGTGCAATACACCCCCTCACATTTTGGGAGCTAGCTACTCCATTGGTTACTGAGGTCTCCCCTCCTATTGGTTTGGTATTTCGAGGTCACCCCTCCGAATACAATGGCTACTATTGGATACTATTGGCGACTATTGCCACTATTGATATTGTTTTGTTTTGTTGGCTCTGGATGGATTTCTGACAGACCTTACACTGTTGATATACCTATATTGTACCTTATGTATTTCCCAACGCATCATATTCTGTATTGATTATCTTTATCCAGTACCCTTATGTAACTCACTCTACTACCATGTTATATATACTCCATTTCATTGATCTGTCATACTCTGGTTCCGTTACTTCAGACCATCGTTCCATTCACGTACTGGGTTATTGTATGATTATTGAATTTGATTCTGCTATTGCATGTCTTATGTGACTACTGTTTACCCTGCTACGATATGATTTGTACGAGATTATATGATCCACCTGTTGTCATCTGATTACATGTTATCCTACTGTTATGTGACCCCTTTGATTTGTCTGGTGATCATGCTAGTATGTAAATAATTGTTTTGACGGTTTATCATGTAAACTTCGTTCTGTTAACCTCGTGGACTATGAATATCTGTTAGTATCCTTATCTGCTCATTGTTGATCTGCCATGTGTACATTGCTGTTTATGCTACTGTTTGATTGGATAAATGGTTCAACTTATGTGATTTGGCTTGTTAACTTCAATTTGTCCTGCTATGTCCCTAAGTCATTCAATTATAGTGTTCATGCTGAATTCATACTTGATACTTGTGGTTACCATGTCTGACTACTGATTGTATTTCTGCTGTTGTGATACTTGTCATGTTATTAACTGTAATTATTTGACTTGTGTGATTGCCATGCTTACTTTCTCGTTAATTGCTTCCGCTAGCATTTGGACTTCCGTTGGCTTATTTGTACTCTGATTTCCTGACTTATTGTATGCCTGGTTATTTAGATGTGCGTACGTTTATGTCATCAATGTGATATGTGCTTTCCCTCCTCTGTTATCTGTTTCCTTTGAGTATTTGTGTAATTGTGTTTCAACAGGACCCTCATTGTCTCCCTGATCTCTTCTCGTTGCGACATTGTTATCAGTTTCCTTATTTCATTTGCATCTTGATTTTGTTTAGCATTCGTTTTGTTATATCTGTTCACTGGGCTTTTTTTAAGCTCAGTCGCATTTCTTTTCCTGTGGCAGGTTTTAGGTTGGAAGATGGGCTTTGATGGGCTGAGAGTTGGAATATCTGAGTGGACCGACCCTAGTTACCTTATTATCTTGGACTTATTTTGATGGGCTATTGTTTTGAGATTTCATTTTATTTTAGACATTTTGGGTTTTGTAATTTTCCTTGTAAGTCATCTGTTTATATGACTTGGCAATTTATTTTATAATGCTTCCGCTTGGAAAATTTTATTGTATGTTCTGATATGACACCAAAATGTGACACTTCTACCCTTGCCGGGTTGGGGTGTTACAATTATGGTATCAGAGCAAAGGTTTCGTCTTGTTGACCTTAGGATTGACCTGTGAGGACTGGGTAGACATTAGGCTTCCGTCTGTTCTGATCTTCTCCGATTCGTTTGATTGTCGTTCAGATTTGACTTTGATATTCGTTTGTCTTCACTGATTTGGCCTTCTTCTTTTCGCATCGAATTTTGTTAAATGGTCTTCGCACATCCGTTTGTCGATCGTTAGGTGGAGACTACTCGTGGAGTCGAAGATAATGGTGCCGACCATGCGTTGCTGCAACAGTCACTGAGCTGGAGAGGTTCGTAAAGCAGAAGCCGCACCCGACTGCCGTGCTGCTGGAGACATCAGGATGCTGCTGGAGGAATCTGGACGGACCAACCAAAGGCGCAAAAGAAGGAGACAAAATTCAACTGGTGGCTGAGAAGGTTCATCTACTTCATATGATTTGGGCGCGACTTGTTTTGCTCCGATTCGTTTGTCATGCGTTTTGAGGCGGTTTGATATTTTGTTAAGTGGTTTTGATCGGTTTTGCTTTTCTTTGATTTACTCTGAACTCGGTTTGAATCGTTAAGTTTTATGGTTTAGCATTCTGGTGATATCTCTTCTTTATTTTGGATCGTCAGTAATGAGTCATGAGGAACAGTTTCGAGCAGGTGGGTGGCCTTCTTCCTTTTGTGTTATGGTAAGTTGGTTTGATGTATTATATGCTGCATATGTGTGAATCTGGTCTGCTTTAGTATGTTACCTGCTACTTGTATGTTTTCTGTTTATTTGTGATATTGGTGGTGTGGTTTGTCGTGACCCGAGAAATAATATGATGACAATAAGGAATTGTTATGTGATACAAGTATTATGATGCCTGATCAACGTGATAATACCGAAATCATATAATCTGAACTTATTGAAGTCATACGACGTCTTGGGAAATGCCTGGGGTTGGTACGTGAATGGAATAAGGCTTATATCCGTTATTTGTCACTCCTCATGTTCTTTTGAAATTATGTACCTCTTTGAGAGATTCTCATCGACATCTGTTACGTGTAAGTTTTGTACTCTTTGGGACCGAAATTGTTACGATTATGCGAAACTGTGGATTGCTACGTCTGCCCTAAACTCATACGTCTTTGTGTACCTCTACGACTTCAATTTTCGAGGACGAAAATTTTCTTTTAGAATGGAAGAGTTGTAAAACCCTAAAAATCTAAAACGCGTGGAAAGACTATTTTGCCCCTCAACTTTTATATTTGTAAAATAGGTAAAATGTGTCAATTCATTAAATACGTTTAGAACCTAACTCGTAATTATGTAAATTGTACAAGATAAATGAAACCGTTACGCTTACGTTTAAAATACCTTGTGCACGTTAATACTTTGCATGGGCCAAAAATTTCATCATAAATACACATAAATTATGAAGCCCATAATAGTGTTTTGGAAAGTTAATATTCTGGTTTTGAATTTCCCTGAATGATCGGCCTAATCTCACGCCCATAACTCACCAATGAATTCCACTTTAATCCCATTTATTCACTTACCAAATCATATTCAAATAACACATTCAAAACCCTAGATCAAAAACAATTACGGCAAACCAAATGTGTTTTCTCCTTTTCATTCGATCCAAGACAAGCTTTGGTTCTCTCTTCCATTCGACATCAGAGCAAGGCAAGGGAGATCAGTAGGTGTCTCGAAGGAGGGCTGGTGAAAGGTGATCTTGTTTGTGGTCTTGATTCGAAAAGGTGACTGAGGTCACGGGGTTGCTAGGTCGAAAGGTGGTGGTGTGGTGTTACCAGGTCGTGGATGTGCCAGAGCAAAAGAAAGATGGGCGTGACTATGGTGAATCTGTCGTGAGGTCTAAGCCAAGGAGAGGCTGTTTTAACCATGGTCTTAACTGTCGTCAGCCTGGGTCCTTGCCGTGGGTTTCTCTAAGCCTTGGTGAAACTGTTTCGACCTTAGCCGTGGGTTATTGTTGCTGCCGGGAGGTCGTATTGCTGGTCGGGGGGTCTTGGTTAATGTCGTGGATTCCTAAGCCATGGAAGGATGGATGTGGGGTTTGGTTAATGATTCGTGATTTTGGTTCCTTCGCTCTTGTCTCGTGTCACACACACCATGGTTCCGGACGGCGGGATTGATTCATCGTGTGATCGTACTTTCCTATTTTGCTTGCTTCGAAACGAGGTACAAATATTCTATCCCTTTTCAGTAGGGGTTTCTCATGACTTTTGATCCCTCGACTTTATTTTGCTTATGATATTTCATTGCTATAATTCCTTGCTATTGACCCTCTGATATTGAATCTTTGATATCGATCACTTTGCTATTTGACCATTGTTATTGAATCATTGCTATTGAATCTTTGCTTTGCTATTGACCACTTTATTATTGAACCACTGTTACTGAACTTCCGTTATTGAACCCTTGCTACTGAACCTTTGCTCTGCTATTGAACTATTGATATTGAATCTTTGCTATTGACCTATTTGCTATTGAACCTTTGATATTGATCCTTTGCTATTGGACCTTTGATAATTGAACCATTGACATTGGATTATTGATATTGATTTGTGAACTGCTAATATTGGACCTTTGATATTGATTGACCTCTATATTGTACACTTTGACCTGTCAGTTGATACCCGAGCCATTAACTAGGCATGGGGGTTCCATGTCCGTGTCATTGATGCACCAATGGCATCACTCCAGTGTGGATGAGTGATGTTCCACACCGTCCCTTTTGTTTGATATATGATTATGAGCTCAAGAAAGATATGTTTGGCCAATATGATTTGATTTGCATGGGCGTATGGATGCATCCTAGATTTGATTTGATTTGATTTGCATTTGATATGATATGATATGTTTTGGTGATGCGGTTCGTGTGTGCAATACACCCTCTCACATTTGGGAGCTAGCTACTCCATTGGTTACTGAGGTCTCCCCTCCTATTGGTTTGGTATTCCGAGGTCACCCCTCCGAATACAATGGCTACTATTGGATACTATTGGCGACTATTACCACTATTGATATTGGTTTGTTTTGTTGGCTCGGGATGGATTTCTGACAGACCTTACACTATTGATATACCCATATTGTACCTTCTGTATTTCCCAACGCATCATATTCTGTATTGATTATCTTTATCCAGTACCCTTATGTGACTCACTCTACTACCATGTTATATATACTCCATTTCATTGATCTGTCATACTCTGGTTCCGTTACTTCAGACCATCGTTCCATTCACGTACTGGGTTATTGTATGATTATTGAATTTGATTCTGCTATTGCATGTCTTATGTGACTACTGTTTACCCTGCTACGATATGATTAGTACGAGATTACATGATCCACCTGTTGTCATCTGATTACATGTTATCCTACTGTTATGTGACCCCTTTGATTTGTCTGGTGATCATGCTAGTATGTAAATAATTGTTTTGATGGTTTATCATGTAAACTTCGTTCTGTTAACCTCGTGGACTATGAATATCTGTTAGTATCCTTATCTGCTCATTGTTGATCTGCCATGTGTACATTGCTGTTTATGCTACTATTCGATTGGATAAATGGTTCAACTTATGTGATTTGGCTTGTTAACTTCAATTTGTCCTGCTATGTCCCTAAATCATTTCAATTATAGTGTTCATCTTTGAATTCATACTTGATACTTGTGGTTACCATGTCTGACTACTGATTGTATTTCTGCTGTTGTGATACTTGTCATGTTATTAACTGTAATTATTTGACTTGTGTGATTGCCATTCTTACTTTCTCGTTAATTGCTTCCGCTAGCATTTGGACTTCCGTTGGCTTATTTGTACTCTGATTTCCTGACTTATTGTATGCCTGGTTATTTAGATGTGCGTACGTTTATGTCATCAATGTGATATGTGCTTTCCCTCCTCTGTTATCTGTTTCCTTTGGGTATTTTTGTAATTGTGTTTCAACAGGACCCTCATTGTCTCCCTGATCTCTTCTCGTTGCGACATTGTTATCAGTTTCCTTATTTCATTTGCATCTTGATTTTGTTTAGCATTCGTTTTGTTATATATGTTCACTGGGCTTTTTAAGCTCAGCCGCATTTCTTTTCCTGCGACAGGTTTTAGGTTGGAAGATGGGCTTTGATGGGCTGAGAGTTGGAATATCTGAGTGGACCGACCCTAGTTACCTTATTATCTTGGACTTATTTTGATGGGCTATTGTTTTGAGATTTCATTTTATTTTAGACATTTTGGGTTTTGTAATTTTCCTTGTAAGTCATGTGTTTATATGACTTGGCAATTTATTTTATAATGCTTCCGATTGGAAAATTTTATTGTATGTTCTGATATGACACCAAAATGTGACACTTCTACCCTTGCCGGGTTGGGGTGTTACACTATATCTGATATCGGATGACTTAGTCCTTGTTGTATTTGTTCTGTTTGTTTTGTTTCTGATATGGGAATGCCCATATCAGTTTATGTATTCCCTCTTGATGTATAACGGTTGTTTGATAATATAAATTTATCTTTGCACCCAAAAAAATGTGGGATATATGTTTTTGTCAAGTTATATGTATCCGCATTCGTGCAAGTTACTATTGCATAGAGTGTCGGGGTGTACACGAGGGGAGCAATAGTTTGTTTAACTTTTAGAAACTCAAATTAGAGCTTGACTTGTTTTAAGCATTATATGTAAAGATCCTGTTTGGCGCGAGTTGTTAAACAAGCTTGGATCGCCTCGTTACAGTAAAACCTCTATAAATTAATGATGTTGGGATCGTGATATTTTATTAATTTAGCGAGATATTATTATATCGATAAATTAATAATTATTAATTTAAAGAAGTTTTACGTATGACCTTTAAATTTTCAAGTCCAATGTACTAGTTACAATGCATATTAGTTAATGATGAAAAAATAAATTAGAAAAACAAGTTTCAATTAACATTTTATGAATTCACATTCATAATATAATTGAATTTGTCAAGTTATTAGTTTTTGAATAAGTAAAAAGTTAGTGTCTTTAGGATAAGTTTCAATTACATAAGGCCTTAATTGAACTAATTGAATTGGTACAAGTTCCAATTACGTATGACCTTTATATATATTTATATATATGAAAATTTTTAGTAATTATTAATTTATTTTCTTTGGGACTAATATATATACACTGGAGTTTCAAAAAAATTATTATTTTATCGATTGAGGTTCAAATTTGTACTGGTTCCAAGTTGGGACAGGATAAATTATTAGTTTTATCGAGGTTATTAATTTATCGAGTATTAATTTATAGAGGTTTTACTGTACTTAATTATATTTACTACTCGTATTTAATCCGTTATAAAAGCCCAAATCTAAACGGGTACGTGGTTTTATCTATTCAGGTTATCCGGGGAGGGTGTGCATTTTTGACTCAGATATACGCAGCATCACCGGGTTACTCGGCCACCCTTAGATATACACATTCAACGAGATTGAACCAAGAGATTTAGGGTTTGAAAAGGAAAATTGTGAAAATTACTTGTTTCAGAAGAAACGTAGAAAAGAAAAATTATTTTATAAAAGCCATATATAGGGAATATATTACAAGTCTGAGAAACATTGACTCGACAAATCCCTACCCACCAAACCCTAAAGTAATAGTTTGAAAACTAAAGATGTCAATAGCCCGCAAACTCAAGATGTCATACTATATACCTTTGGAAATCCAAGCCGAATTCATGAAAAGGCTTCCGGTCAAATCATTAGTTCGATTCAAATCCGTTTCTAAAGCATGGAAGTCTTTTATCAATAGCTCCGAGTTTATCGCTGATTTTAATGCATGCCACCCTCAGCATTGTCTACTTGTAGCTTGTGGTAATGTTTATAATGGCCAAAAATACGTTTTGATTGTTTATGATGATACATTACCCTTACGCAAACTTTCACATACTATTCCCTGGTCCGTGAATCCACTTAATTACATGCCAAATATATTCGGTAGCTCTCAAGGCTTGTTTTGCTTTTACGGCTATACTACTCAAGGAAGGCAAATGGCCGTTATTTGGAATCCTTCGATTAGAAAGTCAGTGGATATTGTTGTGCCTAATGTGTTATACCCGCCATATAAAACTGTTGTTGGTTTTGGTGTGTGTCCTTTCACTTTTGATGTTAAGCTTGTCAAGATTACATTTGATGTTAACTTGTATAATTATGATAGAATGACTTATATTCCTTGGCGAGTTCAGGTTTTTACATTAAGGTCAGGAGCATGGAAATCTCTATTTACCAATCTGCCTCATAAATCAACTCGGTTCACAGAGAATTGCGTGGATTTACATGGGTTCATTTATTGGCATGCTTATGATTTGGTTGATGTAGATGGTAAAACTGAGATTCACAATATGATTATGTCATTTGATATGGCAAGTGAAAATTTTACAGAAATATCACTCCCCGATAGTTTAGTAGACACCTGTTACCGCGGTTTGTCTATATCTAAGCGAATGGAGTCTCTTGTTGTGCTTGAATATCTTTTTATGGCCGGAAAAAAAGTTTATAATGTATGGATGATGGAAGGTGGTGTTCGAAAATCATTTACAAAGCTATTCATGATTGAAGCTCCAGAGGCATCAATAAGAAGTGTACTTGGATTTAGGATGAGTGGCGAACCTATAATTGAAATGGATAATAATGGCTCAGATCCTGATAAGAAAGGAGGTTATCTCTATGAACCAAACTCAAGACACATTAGTTATATCGGGATATCTGCACAACGAGATTTACTATTAGCTAGTACCTACACGGACACACTACTTTTGCTTGACCGGTGAGATTGTGGTTTCTACATGACATAAATGGAGGACGAGGATAATGACAACATTGCAAGAAAGGTAGTGCGGTATGAAGACTGAAGTGCATCTAATCGCGGTTACTACTCTTAAAAAATCCTTGATGTAATTATATCCTTATAAAGTTTTCGTATTTAATTACCCTTATAATTTATTAAACTCTGTTTTTCTGAAAAATTAATTTCATGTTGCATATCTTATGCATATGTGCTACATATTTTGCCCAAAAATTATTTTCATGTTGCATATCTTAGGACTGGTTTCTTGCTGCTGTTTGGTGTGGTTTTCCTGCTGGTTTTTTGTGCCGCTCAATAGTGAGTTCACACAAAATTGAATAAGTCTCTCAAAACGGTCAAGGTGTGTGGTGACCACATTACTCACCGGATTGGTCGGTTACCCTGGGCAGGTTGGTTGTACTTGAAATATATGCTTATACACAACTCAAATATGTACTTGATTGCAAATATTTTTTACATATTGATTATTGAATTAAAAATTCTTAAGTTAGCACACATTTTTTTTCATTCTCAATCAGGCTTGATGTAAAAAAAAATAAAAAATTGCCCCCCTTTGAAATTTTTTCTGGCTCCGCCCCTGACTACAACTTGGTCTAGCAAGGTGTTATCGAATACACGAAAGGTTTATGCAGCACCAACATCTTTGCCCTTCTTTCTTTGAAGCTTCTTCATGTAGAATTCAAGCTTTTTGCCTTCCAATATACGGAGTATAACTGTTTAGCAAAAAGGTACTGTTAAAGTCATGACGGAACTACAGATAAGAAACTAGAATGGTCGTCATTGGAGGTGACAATGTCGGCCTATTTGTATACAATGTTAACGGGTCAAATAGAAAACTTTAAATGTATTCAGATGCATAGCATCTTCTAAAAACGTTTCAAATTGAAAAGTTTAGCTTATTGATGTAATTATAATTTGTGCTCATGTTAAACTATATTTATACATATACAAAAAAATCCTGTTTTGACCCGTTCTATAAATTATTTGTTTGGAGCAGTTACAATCTGCCCAACCCAACACATTTTACAGCCCCTGGCATTGAGCACGCATATGATGTGTAATAATCTTGCATTTGGTATAATACTTACCCATCAGCTCTGCCATATTGACCTGGGCGAGAGGAGATACAAGCATACAACCGACCAGAATTGAACTGTTCTTCCACATGGGCATCAAGTTTACGCTCTTCCTGGCGCTTCTCAATCTTTCTCTGGACATGGTTGCTCTTTTTGGCTTCCTCTGTGGTTCCTTCTCCTTCCTGTACAAGTGAAAAATGAGGTTTTTTCTACTTCACACAGCATACATGGCAAGATAATATATTTGTATTATAATCGTTATATCCATACATTTAGTTTAGGATGTGACTGTAGCATATTACGTTCCAAATAAAGTTGTTATTCTTTGAAAAATGGTGCTTTTGGAAGCAAGTAAAAAAACCATATGACTGACATACACCTTCATTAAGCTTTAACACGACAAAAAAGTGCTACTCTTTAGCTCAATGACCACAATATGCATATAAGCAGTAGATAAAGTATTTCAACAGCCTGATTAAAGACTAATACATCATCGATTAGCTTGTGTCAACAAGAATTATAATGCCAAAGAGCTTCACAAGCAAAGTCGGAAGCAACTGCTAACTAGCTGCAAGCTTCACAGGGCATGTGTACACATGTACAGATGTACTAGAATCTTTACTGTTACCGAATTCACACCTAAACAATTCTCTATCTACCAAAGCTAAAATTTGTCCCGATATTTCACCTAATCAGATCTAAACAAGATAGCCTACTTATTTTTACATCATAAACATATTCCATGTAATCAGACATTAAATAAGAAATATCCAATGATTAATGAACATAATAATCTTAAATTTGCTTGCAGTTTAAAGAAGTTGATAATCTAAACTAAGCAAATCTAGACACTAGAGAAACAAAATCAACATTAAACGGCACTTTATCTTCATTGCTTTCTATGGAGCAAATTTTGACGGATTGGCCTTCCTTTAATACATATAACTGAACTCTGCATATGTTACATGTCACTGTAGCCACATTTTAGATTTCAACATTATTACTCTCACAAAATGCTTAACATGAAGCTAGATCATTAACTAACTTTCCACTGAATAGGTTCATGACGCACATGTCAAAGTTAACTCCATTGATAATCAAATAAGGATAGCATGTTAATATAACACGTTCAAGATCATACCTCTCCTTCCTTCTTAACTCCGCTGAATAGGATACGAGTTTTGCGAGTAACTGCTTCATGCACTTCCCCATGAGTAATTTCCGGTGTCTAACCTAAGACCCACCTATATCCAGTTAGACCCGGATATATCCAGCCAAGATGTAGGAACAGATGTTCCTCATATGTATGCGGCATCACCGGCATGGAGGGATGATAGGGTACACAATAGGGGGTGTCCCCCTAGTTTTTTGACATCAAAGCATAAAATTGACCTTTTTACTTGTTTCTAATACTCATTTTTCATATAACATGTTGAAAATTTTGTAAAATGGCCCCCCTAAAATGATTACTTTATACTTTGACCCCCTTAATAGAAGTGTTCAAGCTCCGTCCCTAATCACCGGGTTAAATCGTTAATTACTCCGGGACCGAGGTTTGAACACTTAAACTCTTGTTGAAAGCCTAAGGTACTGTATTTGTTTGTAATCTACTAAATTGTGAAAATTATTTGTTTTAGAAGAAACATACACACACGAAAAGTTATTCTATGGAAGATATATATAATGGGAATAAATATATTATAAAATTTCGATATCCTATATAAGTCAATAGCTCGAAACCCTATCCACCAAAAACCCTAAAGCAATAGCTCGAAAACTCAAGATGTCAATACTCCGAAAACTCAAGATGTCATATTATTTACCTTACGAAATCCAAGCCGATATCATGAAAAGACTTCCGGTCAAATCATTAGTTCGATTTAAATCCGTTTCTAAAGCATGGAAGTCTTTTATCCGTAGCTCAGAGTTTATCGCTGATTACAACGCTTGGAACTCTCAGCATTGTCTACTTGTAACATGCGCCGATTACAATAATAAGGAATCATATGAGTTGATTGTTGATGATAAAACTTTCCCCTTACGCAGGCTTTCACATACTATTCCCAGTTCTGTTAATCTAATTACCGACAAATCAGATATGTTCGGTAGCTCTCAAGGCTTGTTTTGCTATTACGGCGATACTGATCGCCGAGGTCCAATGGCTGTTATTTGGAATCCTTCGGTTCCAAATTCGGTGGATATTGTTGTGCCTGATGAGTATGATGCTAGGTATAACAGTAGTAGGGTTGTTGGTTTTGGTGTGTGTCCGCGCACTTTTGACCCTATGCTTGTCAAGATCAAATTTATTGTAACTGATGAAACTTTTGATCCGTTTTATAATGACAAAAGTGAGGATGATGATGATGAGGTTGATGCTGAGGATGATGCTAAGCAAGTTGAGGTTTTTACATTGAGCTCGGGAGCATGGAAAAGTCTATCTATCAATCTGCCTCATGAATCAATTCGCTTCACACAGAATAGCGTGGATTTAGATGGGTTTATTTATTGGCTTGCTTATGAACAACCTTTTATAAAGCGTTACAATAAGATTATCTCATTTGATATGACAAGTGAAAAATTTACAGAAATATCACTTCCCGGTAGTTTAGTACTAGTAGACACTAATACTTTGTCTATATCTAAGCGAATGGAGTCTCTTGTTCTGATTCGCTCTTTTTTGTCCGGAAAACATAAAGTATGGATGATGGAAAGTGGTGTTGAAAAATCGTTTACAAAGCTATTCACGATTGAAGCTCCAGGGGCATCAATAAGAAGTGTACTCGGATTTAGGAATAATGGCGAACCTATAATTGAAATTGAAATGAATAATAATGACTCAGATCCTGATAAGAAAGGAGTTTATCTTTATGAACCAAACTCAAGACACATAAGTTATGTCGGGATGTCTGCAGAAAAATATGTAGACTTAGCTGGTTCCTGCACGAACACACTACTTTTGCTTGACCGGTGATCGAGATTGTAGTTTCTACTCGACATAAATGGAGGACGAGGATTATGACAACATTGCAAGAAAGGTAATGCGGTGTGGAGACTGAAGTGCATCTATGGCGCAAAGCTTTTGTGGACACACTAAAATATCTAATCACGGTTACTTTTAATGAATCCTTGATGTAATTATATCCTTATGAAGTTTTGGTATTTTCTGTTTTGTTTTACTAAACCACTGCGCAATTATACTTGGGTAATTCGGTTTTCAGAAATTTTATTTTCATATTGCATATCTTATACATATACCTACAGACTCTTGCCGAGGCAGCCCCTTTACCCTCAGGTATCGGCTCAATACGAGAACATTGAGAAAGAGTTCATTCAGCAATTGGTTATAAGACAAGCCCACATTATAACATTATATGTCACGGTTTGCACAAAACATGCAACAACGTGGTGTAACAAAGTGCTATCGAAACTAAACAAAAGCTTCCAAACTCCAACATACCAACACAATCTGTATCTTAAGAAACTACCATACACCAACAGTTTATGGCAGCGTCAGCGCTTAAGTTTCAAAGTTCCAACACACTACTGCAAGCCGACTTTCAAGAAACTAAAATACACGTAAGGCTTATGCAGCGCCAGCACCCTTGCCCTTCTTTCTTTGAAGCTTCTTCATATAGAATTCAAGCTCCTTGCCTTCCAATATATAACTGTCAACGTTAACTGGTCAGATGGGTTCTAGAAAATTTGAATAAAAAGGCAATCAGTCAAATGGGTCGAACTTGATAAATTGGTTGAAGTCATTTAAAATGCATTCAGAACGAAAAGCTTAGCTTATTAATGTAGTTAAGAGTTTGTGATCATAGTAAGCATTAGTTAAACAGCTAAACATAAAGCAAAAGTGTATGTGGGTGAACCAACCCAACGTTTTGTACACGTCCTAAGTTTTATTTTTAGTTTCCTTCTAGAGCAGTTCCACAATCTGCCCGTCAAAAAATTTTAACAGCCCCTGGCATTGAGCGTGCAAATGATGTGTAATAATTTTGCATTTGGTATAATACTTACCCATCAGCTCTACCACATTGACCTGGGCGAGAAGAGATAGAAGCATACAACCGACCAGAATTGAACTGTTCTTCCACATGGGCATCAAGTTTACGCTCTTCCTGGCGCTTCTCAATCTTTCTCTGGGCATGGTTGCTCTTTTTTGCCTCCTCTGCGGTTCCTTCTCCTTCCTGTACAGTTGAAATATGAGTTTATTTCTAATTTATATAGCAAACACGGCAGAATAAGATATGTGAGTTGTAATCATTATGACGATGACTGAATGAGAAAAATATTTTAGTATAACATGTTCATAGATCATACCTCTCCATCCTTCTTAGTAGCAGCAACTTTCTTCTTCCTACCTAAGTCAACCCCGTAATGCTGCAGATACCATTGCTTGAACGGGGCTGCATCCACTTGAACGATAGCACCTTTTACAAGAGTCTGAGTTCTCACAAGCTCATTGTTTGATGCATTGTAAACCACATCAAGAATACGAGTTTTGCGAGTAACTGCTTCACTTCCCCATGAGTAATTTCCAGTGTCTAGCCTAAGGGCTCTCCACTTCACGTTGCCTCCCCTCACTCGGACTCTCCTTACAGTCTTGTTGCTTGAGATTTTCGTGTTAGCTGGCTGACGACCAAGCTCGTACCTACACCAAAATACAATCTACAGTTAACAAAAACAAGTCTACAGGATTTGCAGATTACATATAAAGCAAGCATCCAAAGCCAACAAATGCAACTAAATAAAAGACCATTATTATCAACGCATAAGCAAGTAAAGAGAACCGTTCATAGAGTCATATAGATTCTAGACAGTATGATCTACTTAACCATTATGACATTGTCTCGTAAATGTAGAAATAACATGTGGTAGTTAACTGGTTATTACTATGTTTCACCCGGTCTCAAAAAGATCGATACAGAAAAAAATTTGACCATTGATCTTTACTCCTATACGATATGTATAATCATAATCGTTCGAGCACTATTGAAACAATCAGCAGCTAACTGTATCATGATTAATATTTTTTGCTTGAATGTCACCAACAAGACAAACCATATACAATTTGTTTATCTTACGGTTCGACTATTTATGCAAGTGACTACTTTCAAACGCAAAGTTAATCAATTTTTCTGTCGGAAAGTAACCCTTTCAATATGCAATTCAACTTGATATGATCTTTAATCACTAGCATGAACGACATTAAACTCATTTTAACAAATGAGAACCGAATCATTTCCAAAATTTTGAATGGGTTACAGTTTTGACTTTAGATGCAGACTACCGCTTTTAATCAGGATGTGCGCCTCCACAAAACTGTACCGGTACAGAAAATATAATTTCTAAAGCTGTTTAGCTTACCGCATTCTAAAACTACAAAAGGCTGTTTGTATTATACAGTAGCTTATTGAAAATTTCATGAGCTCAAGTTGATAAGCTCATAAACACGCACATCAAAACAAACACCTCATACAGTCAGCATTTTGGGGGTGTTTATTTAAGCTTATGAGCGTATTTTGTTTCGGCTTGAACTTTGTAAGCCCTGATTTTCCAGCTTATTTTGAGTAGGGGTGAGCATCGGTCCCGGACCGGACCGACCAAGATCGAGACCAAATTAGTCCAAAAGCCGAGACCGAGGACCGGACCGTATGTGGTCGGTCCGGTCCGGTCTCGGTCGGTCAACAAGGCAAAATAGTCGGTTTGTGGACCGGACCGGACCGACCAAGACCGAATTAGCCTAAAAGCCGAGACCGAGGACCGAATGTGGTCGGTCCGGTTCGTTCGGGTGGTTTGCTCGGCCCTAATTTTGAGACTAACGACTTAGGGGGTGTTTGGTTAAGCTTATATGCGGGCTTATGAGCTTATTTGATTTCGGCTTATATTTCATAAGCCCCAAATTTTCCGGCTTAATTTTGAGACTTGTGGGCTTATGTAAGTTTATTATGGTATAATAAACTATATAAAGCAAGCCCATAAGTCTCAAAATAAGCCAGAAAATTGGAGCTTATGAAATATAAGCCGAAATCAAATAAGCTAATAAGCCCACATATAAGCTTAACCAAACACCCCCCTTATATAAGTTTTTTACATAACTATCTGAAAATCCGGGCATATGAAATATAAGCCAAAATCAAATAAGCTGATAAGCTCACATATAAGCTTAAAAAAACACCCCCTTATCAATATTGAACTAAAAATGAAACTATTCCTATAACTAAACTAAAACAATATATAAATGATAAAATATTTTAGTACTTTCGTTTCTTCCTCCATGTCTTCTGCTTGCCTCCAGTTGCACGTCTTTTGTGCATAGAGTCACGTGAGATACCCATGGTTGGCGGCTGATACTGCTGGTTAACCTAGTAAGATTATATGTTGATGATGATGTTTTGTTTTTTGAAATGTTGTGTTTGGTCCTTTGTCTTTTGGTTGAGTGACTCTTTTAGTCCTTTATCACTAGGGGTGGTAATCGAGTCGTGTTCGTGTTAACCTATTCGGGTTCGCGTGTTGGCGGGTTAGTGTAGCCTTTACCCAAACACGACCCATTTATTAATCGTGTCAAGAAACTCAACCCTAACCAAGACCTGTATAACACGTGTAACACATTTGTGACCCGTTTAACCCATTTAAGTAAATAGGTCAAACAAAGGAATACAGTTGGTGGTTTGTCGATTTAACTAGTTTAAACGCAAAAATGATATAAGGATCTAAAATATGATAAGAATAACATACAAATAACTATGCGACAATTTTCTGAATTACAAGCGTCGGTTTCCATGATATATAAGGTATAGAATTATAATTCACTCATACTAAGTAAATAACAAAATATATTTAATCCACATCTAACATAAAAACCAGGTTATATATTTTATTTTTAAAATCTTATATACTTAAACGGGTTCACGGGTTGACCTGTTTAATACTTACTCAACCCAAACACGACCCCGTTTATTAAACGGGTTAGACGGGTTGACTCGTTTTTGACCCAAACCTATTTATCCTCAACCCAAACCTGTTTAACTCCGTGTCGGGTTAGTGTCGTTTATCATGTCGTGTCGAAAATTGTTACCCTTATTTGTCACTTTATGTAACAAAACCCATTTACATTTATAATTTATAATTTTTTATGAGGCTAGGTTTTGTGTTCACCTTTCATTTACCTCCATTGAGCGCTACATCAACTTTTCACCGCACTATCTAACAGCTATAATGGTAACCACGTAATTAAACATATAAAAATACATCACTAAATTCAAACATATACCATACAATATACACACATACTCACAAACATCAAAACATGTCGCACACCACCTCTCACTTTTTCCTTATTTTTGTTAGGTGTACACCTCCACCTTCATGTGTGGTGATCGAGCATCATAATGGATGGTCTAAACGAGGGTTGTCTCATGAATCGGCAAAATTTTTGAGGGCTCTGTACGAAATTATATAATGAGGTTTTTTAATATTATACTCCCTCCGTCTCAATTTTATTGTCCATATTTCCATTTTTAAATGTCTCAAAAAAATTGTCCACTTTCCCTTTTTAGTAAAAACTAGGGAATATAAAGGGGGAATATTCTATTTGTGTGGTTGAAAATTAAAGTTGCCCCACTTTTATTAAACTTTGTGCTTTCTCTCTCATGACAATTAAATTGAGACGGAGGGAGTATATAAAGTGTCACCGTTTATAAGATATTATGCAATTAGTTATCTAAACGTTCTAACATTACTCATTTAAGATATTTTCTCATCTAAATACTTTTTTCTTCGTGAAAAATATGTCTACACATGCATAAAAATTACCAACGGGACAAATTTTGGGGCCCTAAAAATTCTACGGCCCTGAGCGGTCGCTCACCTTGCATACCCTCAAAGACGGCCCTGGTCTAAACCAACGTATTTTATACAATTTGTCATTTTATTACGTCAACTAAAATTGTTCATCTTTTTGTTAATAACTTTCATCATATGCATACGCGAAACTTTATTTCCCAAAACAATAAGGGTGGGTATACTTTATGTTGGAAAAAAATTATTAGTTTCCTATTTTATGTTTTGTAAAAGAAATAATAGAGGATTTAATTTTCCACAAAACATAGAAAACGTTTCATTTGTTAAATTGGAAAATGCATAGTTTCTGTTTTCTCCAAAATTTGATGAATTTTTCTTTATTTAAAAAAAATCTCTATTTTTCTAATTTTGTAAGAAACAGTTTGTGAAAATCAAAGATGTTTTCTTTCAACTAAACGCACCTTGAGGATTTTTTTTAACTTTTTTTTTCTAAAAAGCTGAATATGATGATTTCAATCAAGTTATCGGACAAGACAAGTTGGATACTTAAATTGAAAATATGTACTTTATTATATCGTTTTTGGGTAAGAAAAAAAGTGTGTGCAAATTTGAACATATATGGAAGTTTGTAATATAAAGTGTAACTAGTACATAAACCTACGTTCTGAGTTTGCTGACTAGCCATCATGTGTCAAAAGAGCTTAAGAATTTGTTGTAAATGCTCCTCATTTCACATGGTGGTCTTGTTGACATGGTGGCACAATATGCCACATCTTCACCCCCAATATGTTAATTCAACTGTGTTTTAGTTTCAAGTGTTTATCATGCTTTAATTGGTTTAGTGTGCGTTTGGTATGCGTTTATCGGGATGGATCTATGGATTTCATTCAGATTAATGATGTTTGTTTAATGGAACCGGGAATGAAATGAGTATATCATAGTGATAGATTTATTACACACCAATTTGATGTCTATGAAATCCATTACCACTGGGCCCTCTCTTTTCCACAACAAAATTCAAATATCTATACACTTTTTTATTTCATATTTTATCAACCAAGCACAAACAATTGTAATGATACACTTTTTCATATCCATTGTTATTCTACCCCATACCAAATCCAATACCCATTATAATTCCTAACAACAAACAAACAAACAAACGGGCCCTTAATCTTTATGCTTGGGTTATGTCGTAAGAACAACGGTTTAAAAAAAACCTTCGTTATAATATTAGAAGCTCTATGATGATCCCAAAAGGGCTGTTTTTAGATGCTCTTGACGCATGTGAATTGAATTTACTATGCCAAATATAAGCTTGCGTAGTAGACACATGCGAAAAGAGTCACTAAAAAACAGCCTTTGAAGGCATCAACTAGCCTACATATAATGGTATCCTTCCCTTCCTATTTAAACTTAACATCTTCTAGCTACTTTACTTCGCACCTCGATGTGGGATAACCAAAACCCAATTGATCCTCATGACTTATTCGATTTTGGTCTAAAATGTTACCATATAATGGATAACAAATATACGTAAACTAATTACTTGGACAAAAATCACAGGTGCAAGAGATTTAGACGTTTTGGTTATTGTGCAAATTTTCAATCATAACTAACGTATATAGTACTAAACTGATTTGATGATCTCAAATTATATTTTCAAAACAAGACCTATGAAGAAGAGATTCAAGGAATGAACCTACATTAGTAGTTTGATGAGCGATGCATACAACTTTTTGATCTTTTATTACTAAACAGAACAGCTCCTAATAGTCGACCCATAAACGGACCTAACGCGCGAATGCTCAAACTCATAGTCCCAATATGACCATAAGGCACATAATATATGGTTGTGATGATAATCTGAAAAGCAAGAAATGGCTGGCTATAATCTTATGTATACATTTATGGAGGTATTTTTAATATTCATAAGAATATAATAAAAATATTAATATTAGTACTTAATAAATGACAATGCAATTCATACTTAAACACAAAATGCAATGCTAGATTTAGGGGTGTGCATGGTTCGGTTTGGGTCGGTTTTTGGCTAAAACCAAAACCGAACCACAATGTTCGATTTTTGGCGGTTCGGTTTTTCGGTTTTTTCGGTTTCTAACCTTTAATATTTGAGTATGGCCAAATTATACCAACAAACTTGTTTTACGTAAAAAATTAGTTATTCTTCTTTACTTTTTTTTTCAATCCAAGCAAATAATGTTTATTGCATAATTCTACAATTACAAATATATAAATAAGACATACACATACAAGTGAAAATACACATAGTATAATCATTATCGAATACTAATTGATATATTCACACAAAACACGCGACGCGACAAACAAACATATAAATATAAACTTTAAAATAAATATATTATAAATCCACTCACAAAAGGAATATGGATTTATAAATTTGATTTATTTAGTTATTTAATTATATTATACTACGTATTAATTAGATAATATTATATAATAAAACTGGTTCGGTTCGGTTCGGTTTTTGCGGTTTGGTTTTTGGACGAAAACCGAAAACGAACCGTATTTTTCGGTTTTTGAAAAAGTAAAAACCGAACCATCGGTTTTTAGTTTCGGTCGGTTTTTTCAGTTCAGTTTTTTCGGTTTTCGGTTCGATTTCGGTTTCTTTTGCTCACCCCTAGCTAGATTGATAGGTTAAAGATATTCGAACGACCACACCATTACACCATCTTGATTCATCAAAAATTAACATGAATTTACGAACCAATGAACAATGCTAAAACATATTCCAATCCATGGACACCATCTCCCAAGCCAATAATAATCCGATTAGTTTATCTCGATCCAAGTCGTCCTATCCCAAACTTACCCCATATGTTGGCGTGAGTAGGGTTGCGGGTACCACATACCCACCACCGTATTGGGGTTGTCCTGCATATGACGACAACCCTTGAGGAGGGTAAGGTGCCCGTGGATAACATGACACTCCTTGTTGTTGTATGGCATATAAATTACCCGCAGGATAAGTTGTGTTCACCAACATTTGACAATTTCCGTTGTTAATATTATTGTCCTTTTTTTGGTTCATTTTGTCCTTAAACTTATGAGAAAAGGTTAGGCTACCTCTAGATTTTCCTCTAATTGAACGAACTTGGTATTCAACAATATGTTCTTCGGATTCAGAACCGAGAACATTGTCAAGCAGTTCATGAATAGGGATCGATACCTCACCGATGATTCTGTCACCTAACAGACGTCTGCTATGAAGAATGAAAACGAGGGTGCTGTTTTGGATAGAAGCCTCATTGATCGAAAACTTGATGCGGTGATTCCAACTAGGGTTTTTATTACCTTTGGAAACATACGTCTTTTGTTTGGTCGTCGAGTCACCGTTGATTAGTGAAATCTCAACGTAAACACCCATCCTCATAAATAGATTGACATTTTTCAAGCCACTCGCCGAGACCACGGTGATGTCCATTATTTCTCTTTGTTTGATCTTTCCTAATAATATTGTGATGTTAAAAAGGAGACAAATCAATGTATGAATAGAATGAAAAGATTGCAAAGATAGGTTTATACTTTGTCAAATCGCAGAAAATTAAAAGAAGACACTTATATATGAGGTTCATTACGGAAGGAAACAATGTTTAATCCAAAATATCAGAATGGTGTGGTTCATATGAGGATATATAATGGAAGGAAGAGATTAATAGTTCATAATTTGGAATAAGGCTGCACACAATAAGAAGGGTCAATTTATCTTTCTCTCTCCAACGATATTCTGACGATTGGGTGTCCCAGTAAGGCCGACCTTCATCAACTGTTTTTTTTTATTATTATTTAAAAAAAACATTTTTAACACAAACTTAAATTTCATAAATAATTAAAACCTTACATAATAATTCAAATAAAATTAAAACATTACAATAAAATTCAAATAACTTTCAAACATTACGATAATAAAACGACTAAACTAGTTTTGATTTTGACGATGCCAAATGCTTCCACCAAATCGGCTTTTAGGATAAGATGAGTTGTTTTGTCGATTATCTGCTTGCTATTCCACATGCGTTCTTATGAGATCATAAGAACGGCGCTGCTCCCCTCGAAAGAACATGGGAGATATGGCCCGCTTGACATCATGGCACTTGCTCAAATCAGTGCATTTCTCGCTCCAGCTTTTTTGTCATGATCGTACCCCTCTACGAGACACGTAAACCAGCATTGGTAGATGAGTATCGACGTTATCTTCTTCTGTTTTTTAAGCACGCTCAGGACTTGGTGGAACCAACATAAGCTGAATGATACCCGCGTGGTCGTCCCTTCTCGAGTGATCTCCTCCAACCGAAAACCAAGTCCCATGCCACGATTTCCTGTCCCACGTCCAAGTCGCTTTCCGGACTTTAGCTGATTCAGACAAATTTCCAGCGTTCTTAATTTGTTTCTTTTTAGCCAATATTTCTTCACGAGTCTGATCTTCTTCTAATCGACTCAGGTAACGAGTTAATCCTCATTTTAAACTCGTCATACCTTCCCATTACAAAATCAACTTTACGTTTATTCTTCAACGGGTCACCCTCAGGTTCAGCTTTCGTGTCTCCTGCAGAAAGGAAGCAAAGCTATCAGTTTCTGCTAAAGCTTCAAATGTCACTAATGACCCCCCATCATCTGATAAATAACACGCGACCATGGTCCAAAATAACAAAATGAGCTGTATTGTGTTTATGAGCTCAATCCAGACGCAAGGTTAGATAAAGTGGCAGACTGGCAGGTACATCACTTCCTTGGACCGCACGTTTGAGATTAGCAATAGACGTAGCTCAAGGCCTGTCTTTCTTACATCAAAGGAAGCATACATATTGCATAAATCCAATTCAAATCAAGACCTCTGTTATTTTGGTTGATAAGCTAAGTTAGGTGGTGTTTGACTTTGACTTAATTCATTTAATAAGGAAATGGCTTAATTTGATAAGTCATAAGGGTCTCTTTTTGTGACTTTGTCCCACATGGATGAAGAAACAAACTTGAAAGAGATTTATAAACGAGATTAGAAAATTGGAATTAAAGTGAGACGCACACATTAAATATCTTCAATGTGTGTGTATTCAATTCTCTTTTTAATATGAGTAACTTTGATACAAAAAAATGCTTGAGAATACACAAACATGGAATGTCTTTGTTATAAACTCTCCAATGTCTATGCGTATTCAATTTAAATTTTTGTTGATCTTTGTCAAAATAAAGCTAACACCTAATCGCGATATCACTCTATCACTAAAGCTTATATCACTCATAACCATCCATAGCCAAGTATCTTTATAGCAATCTTTTTAGAATAGATACTAGCATTTATCATCACTATCATATCGACTCTATCAAGTTTATATTACTCTATTTTTCACTCAAATAAAGTGCAACCATAAGCTATTAAACAAGAACGTGTACATTAAATGACTTTGTCATAAACTCTTCTATTTGCACGAAGCTAATTATCTTTTTGTTGATCTTTGTCAAACAAAACCTAACACTTAATCACCATATCAAATCTATAATTCAAGCTTGTATCACTATTTTTCAATGTGGACATAGCCAATTATCCTTTTGTTGATCAAGATCGGATGGGACCTACCATTTAATCATCACATAATATCAAATCTATCGCACACGTTTATATCTCTTTATTTTTTACTCAAATAAAATGTAACTATATGCTAAAGTTCATCGCTCATCACCGAAAAAGAAAAAAGTAAGTTATTAAGGTAATAATAATACTACAAAATTAATTATAATGTATAAATACACATGAAACTTTAATTTCCAAAATAATTAAATAAATGACACATGGGACATACCACTACCTCGATACCATATATTTTTAGTGTTTTTTCCCGCAACTAATTTACCGATGTGGCTTTTACACCCAACGAGTTATCTTTATGCAACATTTGTTTGTTGCTACAACTGAATACGATGGAGAGTACATTGGAATAGGCAATAACACAAGTACTAGAGAACTTCCAAAGTCCAAACCAGGGCCAAAGCCAAAGATGAGCTCAGTCAAGTTTCATTTTGGGAAGAACAAAAGTCATGCGTAAGTATATTAGAACAAAAAATTTGAAAGTTCATGATATAAAGTGTAACTAGTACATAAACAAGACGTTGAAGAAACTACATTGTTTTTAATCACATAAACTTTAATCTTATACATAAAAAAATTGATTTTGTTTGAAAATGCAAAAAAGTTTAGTAGTAGTTTGTTAAACTTGACGTTACAAATTTTGAATTGGTTTGTCATTTGGTTGGATCGAATGTAATATTTTCAGCCCAAAGTTCAAGTCTTGTTCACGGTCAATTTTGGGTTTAATGAACCAATTAAATCAATACTTACTTTGTGGTTTGAATAAAAGTTTCTATCTTGTTACCCTTTTTTTAGTTTTAGAGCTGATGAATCGAGGTGTATGCTAACCTTTTGAAAAAAAATATATTGGGAATTGATTAATAATCAATGATAAAGTTTTCATAATATTTTTTGTGACCAAAAGCAAGGGGTAGACTGTTCAAAAGTGAACCATACCGTACGGCGGTGAACCTAAAAAAACGAGTATGATCGAGAACCACACCGTGTAATATTGATCCTAAACTTGATCATTTGAAAATTGCAAGCCTTTTTGTGTGTATCTAACCCGGTTTTGAAATGGACCAAAACAACGTAACCATCTAGATCCAATGTTCATGTGTAAGTTCCAAGTATCATTAAGCCTATATATGTTCATCAAGTGCGTTTTGTAATTCCGCACTTAGCTTAGCAGGATCCTGAGCTTGAATAAAGATTGTACTCGCCTTAGTTGAACAAGATTTACATTCTTGATGGACGTTAACTCTAGTAGGATTAAGATTGTTACAATAAAACATTCCTTGAACAACATAACGCACGTTCTGAGTTTGCTGACTAGCCATCATGTGTCAAAAAAGCTTAAGACTTTGTTGTAAATGCTCCTCATTTCACATGGTGGTCTTTACATGGTCGCACAATATGCCACATCTTTACCCCCAATATGTTAATTCAACTGTGTTTTAGTTTCAAGTGTTTATCATGCTTTAATTGGTTTAGTGTGCGTTTGGTATGCGCCTATCGGAATGGATCTATGGATTTCATTCCGATTAATGGTGTTTGTTTAGTGGAACCGGGAATGAAATGGGTATATCATAGTGATAGATTCATTGCACACCAATTTGATGTCTATGAAATCCATTCCCGCGGGGCCCTCTCTTTTCCACAACAAAATTCAAATGTCTATACACTTTTTCATTCCATATTTTATCAACCAAGCATAAACAATTGTAATGATACACTTTTTCATATCCATTGTTATTCTACCCCATACCAAATCCAATACCCATTATAATTCCTAACAACAAACAAACGGGCCCTTAATCTTTATGCTTGGGTTATGTCGTAAGAACAACGGTTTAAAAAAAAACTTTGTTATAATATTAGAAGCTCTATGATGATCCTGAAAGGGCTGTTTTTGGATGCTCTTGACGCATATGAATTTAATTTACTATGCCAAATATAAGCTTGCGTAGTAGACACATGCGAAAAGAGTCACTAAAAAACAGCCTTTGAAGGCATCAACTAGCCTACATATAATGGTATCCTACCCTTCCTATTTAAACTTAACATCTTCTAGCTACTTTACTTGGCAGCTCGATGTGGGATAACCAACACCCAATTGTTCCTCATGACTTATTCGATTTTGGTCTAAAATGTTACCATATAATGGATAACAAATATATGTAAACTAATTATTTGGACAAAAATCACATGTGCAAGAGATTTAGACGTTTTGGTTATTGTGCAAATTTTCAATCATAACTAACGAATATAGTACTAAACTGATTTGATGATCTCAAATTATATTTTTAAAACAAGACCTATGAAGAAGAGATTCAAGGAATGAACCTACATTAATAGTCGACCCATAAACGGACCTAACGCGCTGATGCTCAAACTCATAGTCCCAATATGACCACAAGGCACATAATATATGGTTGTGATGATAATCTGAAAAACTCACAAATGGCTGGCTATAATCTTATATAAACATTTATGGAGGTATTTTTACTATTCATAATAATATAATAAAATGTTAATATTAGTACTTAATAAATGACAATGCAATTCATACTTAAACACAAAGTGCAATGCTAGCCTAATGCATTGATAGGTTAAAGATATTCGAACGACCACACCATTACACCATCTTGATTCATCAAAAATTAACATGAATTTACGAACCAATGAACAATGCTAAAACATATTCCAATCCACGGACACCATCTCCCAAGCGAATAATAATCTGATCAGTTTATCTCGATCCAAGTCGTCCTATCCCAAACTTACACCATATGTTGGCGTGAGTAGGGTTGCGGGTACCACATACCCGCCACCATATTGGGGTTGTCCTGCATATGACGACAACCCTTGAGGAGGGGGTAAGGTGCCCGTGGATAACATGACACCCCTTGTTGTTGTATGGCATATAAATTACCCAAGAGGATAAGTTGTGTTTACCAACATTTGAAAATTTCCGTTGTTAATATTATTGTCCTTTTTTTGGGTCATTTTGTCCTTAAACTTATGAGAAAAGGTTAGGGTACCTCTAGATTTTCCTCTAATTGAACGAACTTGGTATTCAACAATATGTTCTTCGGATTCAGAACCGAGAACATTGTCAAGCAGTTCATGAATAGGGATCGATACCTCACCGATGATTCTGTCACCTAATAGACGTCTGCTATGAAGAATGAAGATGAGGGTGCTGTTTTGGATAGAAGCCTCATTGATCGAAAACATGATGCGGTGATTCCACCTAGGGTTTTTATTACCTTTGGAAACATACGTCTTTTGTTTGGTCGTCGAGTCACCGTTGATTAGTGAAACCTCAACGTAAACACCCATCCTCATAAATAGATTGACATTTTTCAAGCCACTCGCAGAGACCACGGTGATGTCCATTATTTCTCTTTGTTGATCTTTCCTAATAATATTGTGATGTTAAAAAGGAGACAAATTAATGTATGAATAGAATGAAAAGATTGCAGAGATAGGTTTATACTTTGTCAAATGGAAAAAAATTAAAAGAAGACACTTATATACGAGGTTCATTACGGAAGGAAACAACGTGTACTCCAAAATATCAGAATGGTGTGGTTCATATGAGGATATATAATGGAAGGAAGAGATTAATAGTTCATAATTTGGAATAAGGCTGCACAAGTAAGGAGGGTCAATTTCTCTGCCACGTAAGGGCGACCTTCATAAGTTTTTTTATTTTATTTTATTTTTTTTTATTAAAAAAACATTTTTAACACAAACTTAAATTTCATTAATAATTAAAATCTTACATAATAATTCAAATAAAATCAAAACATTACAATAAAATTCAAGTAACTTTCAAACATTACGATAATAAAACGACTAAACTAGTTTTGATTTTGACGATGCCAAATGTCTTCCACTAAACAAGTTATTGATGTTATTACTTCAACGGTTTGTTTAAAGTTGTTATCCTTTCGGTTCAAGAAGTCCCATAATGTGGTCAATCTTATGGACATATGGAAGATTCGTCAAGTTTTTGTTCGTGATGATGGTGGCTGATCTTGAGTCTTGTTAGGCCTAATTGTGTCGTAATTTTGATTTTAAGAGGTTAGGTCTTTTGTAACATGAGTCGGCATGTCAATCTCATGGTAGTTAGTTTGAAGCACAAAGGGTGCCTATGGTGTTAGTAAATATGGTATGCAGCCACATTTCCTATACTTATTTGTTTTTTGAGTAATATATTTTACCAGGGTAAAAAAAAAAAAAAAACCCTTTACCCAAAAAAGAAGTTGATCTCCAGTCACCGTTATGCATATCGTAACCAACAACAATATCTTCTGTTACAGAACCGTAGATCCACCCAAAGGCTTTACCCCATTGTGATTTATCTTCATAGAAACAAGTAACAACCTTAATAGCTTCTCCGATTGCTGCTCGATCTATAGTCTCGCATTGAACAGCAAGTGAATCAGATGGTCTTCAGTGACTGAACTTTCCACGTAAGTCGCGAATCAGTCTCCCCCAAATTCAGCCTCTGTGAAGGAGTTAACCAAGTTAGTAGAATAACCAAACCTTTGTGGACTCGAAGCTTGTTTTCATTTAATAAGGAAATGGATTAATTTGGTAAGTCAGAAGGGTCTCTTTTTGTTATCGACTTAATCCAGAAAACATGGGTTTATGTTCTGAACTGGTCTCATAATCAATATGAAAAGCAACATAATTAAAAGGATAGGGGACAAGATTTAAGGCATCAACTTATGTTTTATGTTGCATGTGTGAGGCTATTAGGAACATGAATTACAGTCTCCAAGCAACTGAATTTGGTTTGGTTGTGTCAAACAACCTAATATTTTTGAATGAAAGTAAATTGTTTAAACTAAACGTCATGTTTATCTTGACTCAAAGTTAGAGTTTGGTTTGCAGTCTAATTTGGGTTTAGATTTGTTTTGAACATGAAGAAATAAAAACTGATACTCTCTGCTTCGATATTTTGGTTCTAATATTATTGAAACTCTAGTTTTAGTTTGTCCATTATTTGATTTTGTGTTTTTGCACACCCATATTGTTAAGTACGGAGCACCAAATTTGTTTTAGTTTGTGTATATTTTGATCAAGGTGTGAGGTATCATGATTATTATCGGTTTAAGTTGCAAAGTATCGGTTTAAGCCCTATGCAAATGAAACTTCAAGAGGTTAACAGCAGCTTCTCTAGCACTCAATGTTCTGTCTACTGCATCAACACTACTTTGGCCTTGTACATAAGAAATTGGACTTGTAGGAGGTTGACCATACATTATCTCATATGGAGCAATGTTTTGAAAGGCTCAAGGCGCACTAAGGCGCAAAGGGGGGCAAAGAGCCTCGATTTGAGGGGCATTCCAAAGCGCGGGATTCATGAATGCGAAGCGCACTAAATACATTATGTTTTTATAACATATGTGACCATTTATGTAGCTTAAATAACATAAAATAACATTAAAATACTAAATACATGGCACATATCGCCATTATAAAGATTAAAATGGATCAGTTGTCACTTTTAAAACGGATCAACTCTTTGGCTCGATGACCTATATAGAAATTAAAATCCATATCAGACTAAATATGCTTGTTTCCTATACTTGTAGACTTACATCTAACAAAGCTCACAATTTAACCCAAAATATCAAGCAAGCAAGTAAGCAACGTATTAATATTCAAAGCAATGTCACATTTTCATGATAATATGTCATAAAGAAAGTACTTAATGAAACAAAGTAAATTCTTAAAGGAAATTTCAATCAATAAAATAAGCATAAAATCAATTCAAAATTTACAAATCATACAAATACTCAAACTATGAATTAAAAGGCCCATGTATATAACTTACAATGCCCATTTTGCTTATCTTAATATTTTAAAAAAAGGCCCAAAAACCCGTTACATCTTCGAGGCGCAAAAATCCCCAAGGCGCAAAAATCCCCAATGCGCGCGATTTTTGTGGGATTCATACATGGCGTGAGCCTCGATCTAAAAAAATCCCAAAGGCTAGAGCCTCGTGCGACTTAGCGCCTAGGCGCGCCTTAGGCGCGATTTTGACAACTATGATATGGAGTTGTTTGGACTGATGTGTGGAAGTTGGTGTTGTATCAATATTCAGCCAAAGGTAACCATTTGGACCATTCCTTAGGCTTCTCCCCTGTCATGCATCTGAGGTAGGTCTCCAAACATCTATTAACCACTTCAGTTTTTCCATCACTCTGTGGGTGATAGGCAGTGGAGAAATGCAGACTCACATGTAACATCTTGAACAAGTTCTTCCAAAACAAACTTAAGAAGATCTTATCTCTGTTACTTACTATAACTTTTAGGAGACCATGAAGTTTGTACACATTGTCTAGGAATACATTTGCCACTTGCACTGCTGTAAAGGGGTGACTGAGAGCAATAAAGTGGCTATATTTGCTGAGCCTGTCTACCACCACTAGGATTACAGATTTACCATAAGACATAGGTAGACCTTCTATAAAATCCATGGAAATCTCAGACCAAATCAAATTAGGAACTGGTAATGGTTGAAGCAACCCTGGATAAGCAGCTAACTCTGGTTTACTTCTTTGACAAACATCACAAAGGGCCACAAAAGTTTTCACATCTTGCCTCATACCCTTCCAATAACACATGCCACTAAGTCTATTGGTGGTTGCGGTACTCCCTGAATGGCCACCCACTGAGTCATTGTGAAAATGTACCAAGAGATCTTGTTTTAATTCCTTATCATCTCCTACCAATAGCTTTCCTTTCCTTCTTAACTGTCCATTAAACCAAGTGTAATGCTTCACAACTTCCCCTTGTTGCAATCTCTGAATCAAGGCCTGCAAATTAGTGTCTTGTGTCCAAGTATTCTCTATCTTAGCCAGAGAAATCAGTGGTAACTGTAGTAAGAACCATCTGCAACAAATGACTGCTAGTAGAAATTCTAGACAAAGCATTTGCCACACAATTTTCACTACCCTTCTTGTAAATGATCTCATAGTCAAAGCCCATGAGTTTAGGAAGCCATTTCATTTGTGCAGTAGTTGTAATCCTCTGATCAAGCAAATACTTCAAGCTGAAATGGTCAGTTTTAATCTTGTAATGCCTTCCCAAAAGATAACCTCTCCACTTATCCAAAGCTTTAATGATCAAGTAACAATTCCCTTTCATATGTGGACAAAGTTTGGTGTCTAGGTGATAGAGTTTTATCAAGTAAGCTATAGGATGGCCACCTTGTTGAAGCACTGCCCCAATTCCTCCTCGCAAGCATCTGTTTCAACCACAAATTCTTCATCAAAATTAGGTAACTTAAGCACAGGTGCTTGAACCATTGCTTGTTTGAGTGTCTCAAAAGCTGTTTGAGCTACTTGTCCCCACTGAAAAGAATTTTTCTTCAACAACTGAGTTAGTGGGTGACTAAGAACTGCATATCCTATAATTAACCTTCTTTAATATCCTGTTAAACCCAAGAAGCCCCTAAATTGTTTGATGTTAGTAGGCTGTGGCCACTGTTTCATTGCTTCTATTTTGGATTCATCAGTGGAAACCCCTTCACCAGTGATTACATGGCCCAAATACTCCACTTTTGCCGCAAAAACACATTTGGACTGCTTGGCATAAAGAGTCTGACTTCTCAAGACTCCCAAAACCAACCTCAAATGTTCATAATGGCTCTGCAAATCCTTGCTGTACACTAAGATGTCATCAAAAAATACTAAAACAAACTTCGTTAAGTATTGTTTGAAGACAGAATTCATCAAGGCTTGAAAATTTGAAGGTGCATTTGTAAGTCCAAAGGGCATGACCAAGAACTCATAATGGCCCTCATGAGTCTTAAAAGCTATTTTGGCAATGTCCTCTGGCCTCATTCTTATCTGATGGTAACGTGATCTAAGATCCAACTTGGTGAAATACTTAGACCCTTGCAACTCATCAATCATTTCTTCAATTATTGGTATAGGAAATTTATCTTTAATGGTTTGAGCATTCAATTTCCTATAATCAATGCATATTCTCCAGCTCCCATCCTTCTTTTCAACCATGACCACTGGTGATGCAAATGAACTTTGACTCTCCCTCATTACCCCTGATTCCAGTAACTCTTTAACCATGGCTTCTATGGCATCTTTCTGAATAGGTGGATGTTTGTAAGGTCTCACATTAACTGGTACTCATCCCCCTTTCAATTCAATCTTATGATCATAATGCCTGATAGGTGGTAAGGTTGTTGGTAAAGCAAACACATCTTCATAGTTATGCAATAATTGAGTGATTGTTGTATCTTGGTGGTCCACATTTGTAGTCTGCAACATTGCCATTTCAGCCATTGGATAGACACAAAGTACCATTGAGGACAATTGAGCTGTAGCAATTGGTATCTTCTTGCCTTCCATCCACTGCAAAGTTGACTTTTGTGTACCTCTAAGTGTAACCTTCCTACCTTCATGGTAGAAAGTCATCCTTAATTCTCTGAAATTCCACAGGATGTCTTCTAAAGTAGACAACCATTGAACCCCAAGAACCATTTCACAACCCCCCAAAGGAACTAACATAGCATCAGTTGTAAAGGTCTCACCCTGCAACTGCCAAGTAAAATTTCTACAAACTGAAGTGCTAGTCAAATGGTTACCATCTGCCACATCCACTTGCAAAGGAACTGTAGCAGTGATTCTACACCCCATGTTCTTAGTTGTATTAGTGTCAATGAAATTGTGTGTGCTTCCTGAATCAATTAGGATATGGATTTTGTATTTCCCAATGTGACCACAAACTTTCATGGTTTGAAAATGAGGAATTCCAGTTAAAGCATGAAGGGAAATTTAAGGTGTGATTTGTGGTGTAAACTCAATCAACTCCCCTGCTTTCTTCCCCGTGTTTGGTGCTCGAAAAATCTGTAACAACAATCGCCATCCTCTCCAGTTCTATTTCTGCCCACCACAATCTCTAAAGCAAACAATTGACCACTACACTTATGACCTGGAACATACTTTTTATCACAATAAAAACACAAATTCTTTGCTCTCCTTTCCTGAAATTCCTTTTGTGACAATTGTCTTTTGGGATAAGGTGTGTTAAAACTACTCTTAGCTGCTAAAGTAGTGGTTGGTGCTGGCAACTGTTTCACTGTTGTGCTATTTTGAGGAATGTGGTTCTGATTATGAGTCACAAATCTAGGTGTAGGTAGCAATGGTGGCTTATACTTCTGCTCATTCACCTTAATCATAGCTTCTTGGATTTTAGACAATTGATATGCTTCTGCTAGAGTTCTAGGCTTAAACATTCTCACCGCTAACTCCACACAGCTTGTAAACCAAAGAATGTAAAAACTTATTTGCCGATCTTCGTGCAAAATTACTCTACTAACCAATTTGTCAAATGCATTATGATATTCCTCAATAGTGCCTACATGCCTAACATTCTTTATATCAGCCATAGGATCATCAAAAGCATTCCCAAATCTTTCAAGAATAGCAGTTCTGTACATAGGCCAAGTCAAATTTTCACCCATAATCTTAACAAAATTGTCTATGCCACATACTAGCAATGTCAAAGAGATGAATGGAAACAAGTCGTACCTTCTGATGATCTGGCACATTGTCAATCACAAAGAACTGTTCACACTGATACATCCATTCCCTTACATTTTGTCCCCCAAAATTTGGAAACTCTATCTTAGTCATTCTGGTGAATTGTGGTGGTTGTGGACCCCTACTTGTACCTTCACCATCTGATCTCCCCACTTCCACAGTCCTATTGTTATGAGCATTCGAAGCTTCAGTCATAATAGTTCTCATATCAGCTCTAACCCTTTCCAAAGTTGCATCAACATGAGCAGTTACCCAAAGTTTGATACTATCATCCACATGTGGTTCCATAGTGTTGTTTCTGGTTCCCATTACCATGACTTCAGTTAGTTTGTATCAAGAAAAGAGACGGTTACATCACAGAGTAAATCCACCATACAATTCCTAACTATCGTGTGTATGAGTTGGAAATGGAATCAAAACGAACAGAGACGTGTTTTGGATTGGGCAAACGGTCTAGAATGACCATAATTGATGTCTCAGATGGTGGTAATCAAGATCAAAGATCAAGATTGGAGTATTTGGGTGATGTAACTGAATAACAAATTTTTCCAACAAACTAACTGAAATTGTAACAGTTTTCAGCCATTAATGGTGGTTAGGTAGCATGATTATGCCCTGATACCATTTGATATGAACAATGATGATACTTCCAGATTCTATATAGGAATGAAGAAGATAATAGCAATACAATGATATTTCAAAAGGATTTGTTATAGAAATATGAATGGTAGTTACAATGATTTGTTACAATGGAATTTGAGAGAGAAATGCTAACTGTTACAATTGACTGAATGAATGACAAAATGAAATAGAAAGTGGTATTTATACAATGGAATGGTAAAGAAGATAGACTGGGTTAACTTTTCCCGCCAAAAGTTGTTATTTGAAGTTCAGATAGTTGACTTTCCGGTTGACCTTTTATTCATATCATACAACTTTGTTTTAGTTTTACTTGTTTGAACTGACGTGCATGCTAACCTTTTGCAAACGGATTTTAAGAATTGATAAATAGAAGTAGATCACACAACCTTTTATCATATGAACCAATATCTCTTTGTCTTCGAGCTTAAATACTTATATCCACATATTTGTTACTTTCGACATCTCATACTCAGGGAAAGAAAAATCTTAAGTATTAGAATCCACAAAGGGTAAGAAGGAAATGAGTGTTGAATTTGTGACTTTATCCCATATAGAAAATGGAACAAACATATGCAAGAGATTTATAAGCAAGATTACGTAGGTGTTACTTAAGTTAACATGAAAATTCCCATATTAAATGACTTTGGAAGAAGCTCTTCGGAATAACCATGTTACTTTTTACTAATCTTTTTCAACTAGTTCCTAACATCAATCTTTTTACTAATCTTTGTTCAATCTATCTTTAAAGTTCACCACTCTTTGTCTTAATGTGAACATAATCAATTATCTTTTTATAGGTCTTCGTAGGATCACCCCAAGCATTTCATCATCACATAGTGATTCACACAAGCATATATCTCTTCTCTTTTTTTATCACGAAATAACATGTAATCTATGCAAAGTTTGTCACTCATCACTATAAAAAACATTTGAAGTAATAACAACAACATAAAAATAATTAAAATAACCGATTTTCTAACGACCACAACAACCGGTCTCGTAATCAATGTGAGAAGCAAATCATGTAACTAACATAATTAAAAGGAACTAGATTTAAGGCATGTATGAGGCTATTAGCCTATTAGGAACATAAATTACTTATACATGTACTTTAAATAATATTTAGAGTTTTATATATCATGTACAGTATTCTTATAATGTAGTTAACAATGGTGATTTTGTTGAAACGTTAAAAATTAACCTCTAAAAACTTATGTTTTATGTCACATCTGTTAGGCTATTAGGAACATGAATTACAGAATGCGTATTGATGGTACGTGTACTTCAAATATTTAGAGTTTTATAGATCGTTTAAACAATGTTCATATATAATAGTTAACAATGATGACTTCGTTGAAATGTTAAACTTAAATTCTCAATAACATACTACAATATAGTCTCCAAATAAAAGGTTTTAATTTGGCTAGGTCCAAACAACCTTTACGTTCTAATGTAAGGGTATTGTGGAAACTAAACGTTGTACATATAAGTCTGAGTTTGGTTCACGGACAAGTTTAGGTTCGGATTTGCTTTCAAAACGAACCTAATTGATACTCTTTTGGTTTGATTCTCGGTCCTAATATTGTTCACGGACAAGTTTTGGCTTGGTCACGATTTTATTTCGTGTTGTTGCACACCCCTATTGTTAAGTACTAGGTTTGCATTAGCATTTTAAGGAGAGATTAAGATGTTTCAAACACGGAGAAGAAAAGCTTAACTGATAAAACTTGTTTTATTAGTGTTTTAATAAAATATGGACACTTAATAATAAATTGCTCGTCGTCAAACACAAAGGAGTGACTAGCCAAGTATTTTTGTGAGTAAGAAGGAAATGAGTATGGATTTGTGACTTTGTCCCACATAGGTGACGGAACTGTTGGAAAAATAGTTTTGCAAATGAGTTTTTGCAAATTTTGGACATTATTTAATATATGTATATGTTATATATATTTATATTTCTTAATAGCTTTATGCTTCTCCTCACGGAGCTTCGAACGAAGCTAAAGTATGTCCAAAATGGAGTTAATATGAATGATATATCATGTCTCAAAGTGGGACACGGAAACACAATTTGAAAACAAACACATCCCACATTAGAAAAGGAAGGGAGTGTGTTTATATAGAAATCTTGATATGAACCTTCAAATTGATTTGTTAGTTTTACTCCAACACCGCAGATTTCAGATTTCGCCAAAATGGGTTAAGCTTCAACTCATGCGACCAGGACAAGAATGCAGATCCAAATATCGATACCAAGCAGATTTGTGTCTATTTATTTTTGGAACTGATTTAAACTTTGTAAACAAGTTAGACGAATCAGCTATTAAATAAATAGAAGATATCGAATGTGTTTAATAAATTAACAGATTGCGATTCTGTGTTTATACAGTGCTAATATCTTTTCTTGGTGATCAAGATAGGTTTAGCCTATATATTAAACACATCTCATTCGGTTTTAAAACACGTATTTAACGCAACTTCAAGTAAAGAATATTCCACTATCTTTTCGATCGTAAACGCCAGATTCCGTGAACTTTCGTGCAAGTAGTCTAGTCCGGCAGTAACAACGCAGACAAGAAGTTGTCCTCGGGAAACAGACGCTACGAATGCTTTTAAGGGAATCGATTCATACGAGCCTCACATAGTGTTCTTTTGCGCTTATTATACGCCTATAATGTTCTGCCTTCTACACCATTCGTCTCATATTTAATTCTATCGTAATTTATTTATTATGATTGTAATCTGTTTTCATAAATAAAGTGTACACCGTTTCCCACAAAGCATAAAGTATGTTTTCATAAATATAGTGTCTGTCTTGTGTTAATTTACTGTTAAATTTTGGACACTATATAATATATATATATATGTTATATATATTTATATTTCTTGGTAGCTTTATGCTCTCGACGAGAGCCTGAACGAGCTAAAGTATGTCCAAATTGGAATAGAAATGAATGAGATATCGTGTCTCAAAGTGAGGCACAAAATCTAGAAAACAAAAACTATCCCACATCGCCTAGAAGAGGAAGTGGAGACTAGTTTATAAGGAAATCATAATATTGGCTATCAAATTCCTTTAGGTTGGTTATGCTCCCACTCCTACGCTAGGGGGTTGTAGAAAATGGATTTCGAGCTAAAATGAGTTCAAGCTTCAACTCATGCGAGCCCAGCGACCAAGGACACCTAATGCACCAAATCGCCTAACGGTATCTTTTTGCTGAGAACTCGCTTCTCCCTTATTTGATAATTTTCCACTCAGAATCTATTTTAGGAATAGATTTAGACTTTTTGCCTAAGTCTTATCAGATATATGCAAATCGTTATAGAAATAACAGATATGCATAATATTTATTTTAGGTCATATATTCGCTCTTGGTGAACAAGATAGGTATTGCCTATAAAATAAAAAAAGCACCATTCAGTTTTATTAATCCGAAAAATTTTCACTCATTACTTGACGAGTTCCAGCAGATCCTTCGCCAAACACACAAATCTTTCAAAGAATTTTTCAGCAAGTGAGTCAGTCCCGTGCAGTAACAAATTGCGACGTTGTACCGGGAAACAGACGGCATGACTGTTTTAAGGGAATCGATTCAATACGAGCCTCGTACACCTCTTTACTGCCTGTTAATTAAAGCTCTATAGTGTCTGTCTTCTCCGCTTCTACCCCGCCGTCTGTTTAATTCTATCTGTTTGATTCTGTTAATTTATATACTGTTATTCTAATCTGATTTTATTAATTAAAAGTGTGCACCGTTTCCCACAGTCTTAAAACAGATTCGGTTTTAACTGAATTTATTACACTTTGTTAAAAAATCGGATTAATTATTAACGGACTTTGATAACTGTTTCTTCGTTCGAAACCTTGTTGAGTTTCTTTGGATATCAGTTTATATTAAACAGTTTTAAACATACAGTTTGGGTTAACAGATCTATAACGTTTTTTTAAGCATTTATCTTATCATTTATAACGAAACCAAGATTGAGTTTCTAATAAACTGATTTACGTGATCCATCGAAACCAAGATAGAGTTTTGTTGAATCAGATTTGGTACTAGTAGATACCAATTTACAACAGCTTGTTTGATGCTTCGTTTGTTTTTCAGGATGACAAACACCACTACCCTCCCTGTGACTACTCCGGTGAACGTAATCGGTGCGCCAGCTACCAACACAGCTTGCTAATCATGCCGAGAAACCAGAGAAATTCAATGGGCGTAATTTCAAGAGGTGGCAACAGTAAGATGTTTTTCTATCTCGACTACTTTGAACCTTGCGCGGTTCTTAAAAGAAAACCCACCTAACGTGGAACCTCCCGCAGAAGGTCAATCCTCTAATCAACAGTCGTTCAAGCCTTTGGAAGCATGGAAACATTCAGATTTTTTGTGTCACAATTATGTTCTGAATGGTTTGGTTGATTCTTTGTACAACGCGGTAATGCAAGACCAAGACCGCCAAAGAATTATGGGAGTCCTTGGAACGCAAGTATAAAACCGAGGATGCCGGTACAAAGAAGTTCGTGGTAGCTCGTTTTTTGGATTACAAGATGGATGATTCAAAGAATGTGATGAGTCTTCAAGATCTGCAGGTTTTGCTACACGACATTCATGCTGAGGAATGACTTTGAGTGAAACTTTTCAAGTTGCTGCTATTATTGAAAAGTTACCTCCAAGCCGGGTAGAATTCAAGAACTACCTTAAGCATAAGCGAAAGGAGATGAGTGTTGAAGACTTGGTTGTTCGTCTTCGTATTGAACAGACAACAAGTCTCTCAAAAACACGATACCTGATTCTGCAAAGGCAAATATGGTTGAGCATGTTTCGTCATCTTCAAAGTCCAATGTCAAAGCTAAAGGCAAAGGAAAAGGAAAGAATGACAAGAAGGGCAAAGGGAAGTCTGATTACCTTGCTCCTAAAGCTGCAATTGTGAAACAGAAGTTCCAAGGGGTTTGTTTCAATTGTGACCACCAGTCACCGTGTTGCTAATCTGAAGATGCCGAAGCGGGTGACTCCACGCCAAGCTAATATGGTGAATGAAGATGTGGACATGATTGCTATGGTGTCTGATGTCATTGCCATGATCTCTGAAGTTAACATGGTAGGTTCCAACAACGTGGAATGGTGGGTGGATACTGTGGCTACCCGTCATGTGTGTGCTGATAAGAGTATGTTTCACTCTTTCAGAGCGGCTGATAGTGGAGAGAAGTGTACATGGGCAACTCTGCAACGCGAAATCAAGGGTGAAGGAGATGTAATCTTGAAGATGACATCCGAGAAAGAGCTCAAGTTGACTAATGTCTTGTATGTTCCAGAGATTCGTAAGAATCTTGTGTCTGGTTGGCAGTTGAACAAGTTTGGTTTTCGTCTTGTTTTTAGTCTGATAAGTTTGTTCTTTCTAAGAATCAAGTGTATGTTGGTAGGGGATATGCCCTGAATGGTATGTTTAAACTCAATGTAATGGTTGTTAAGAAAGATATCAATAATATGAATTCTTCTGCTTACTTGATTGAGTCTTCTAATATGTGGCATGGCCGTCTTGGACATGTAAATTTTAATTCGATGCGTCGTTTGATTAAATTTAATTGCATACCTAATTTCCATATTGACTCAAAATATAAACTTGTGTTGAAGCCAAACTTACAAGAGCATCTTTCAAATCGGTTGAACGAAAAACCGAACCACTTGATATGATACACACTGACATATGTGATTTGAAATCACTACCCACAAAAGGTGGCAATAAGTACTTTATCACGTTTATTGATGATTGTACAAAGTATTGCTATGTTTACTTAATGAAAAGTAAAGATGAAGCTATAGACAAGTTTGTTCTATACAAAAACGAAGTTGAGAATCAACTTAGTAAGAAAATCAAGGTGGTCCGAAGTGATAGAGGAGGTGCATATGTGTCTCCATTCTCACGACCTATGTGCGAAACATGGAATTAGACACGAGTTCACTGCTCCCTATTCACCTCAACAGAACGGTATTGCCGAAAGGAAGAACCGTACCTTGAAAGAAATGGTTAATGCCATGTTGATAATTTCTGGTCTAAGCCAGACATGGGGGGAAGCCATTTTAACGGCTACTTATCTTTTAAATAAGATACCTCGTAAGGAAAAAGAAGTGACCCCTTATGAATTATGGATGGGAAGAAAGCCATCATATCAAGATACTTACGAAAAGTGTGGGGGTGTCTAGCAAAGGTAGCTATACCGACTCCCAAGGCCCAAAAGATTGGACCTAAATCTGTGGATTGTATATTCATCGGATATGCTAAGAATAGCAGTGCTTATCGCTTTATTGTACATGATTCAAAAATCCGGATATACAAAAGGGTACATTAATGGAATCAAGGAATGCTTCATTCTTTGAAACTATATTTCCTTGTTTAACAAAGGAAACCGGAAGTTCATCTAGAATAGATGAAGAAGTTGTCCAAGATAAGAGACAACGAGATGATAATGATCTCCAAGATGAGAGACAAGATCAAACTAAGGAAGAAGAGGTTGAACCTAGAAGAAGTAAAAGGGCAAGAACCGAGAAATCGTTTGGACCCGATTTTGTTTCTTTTATGGTTGAAAACGAACCTAATTCTTACCGAGAAGCGTTACTTTCCTAAGGGCCTCAATGGAAAGAAGCCATTAAAAGTGAAACAGATTCTATTTTACAAAACCATACTTGGGAGCTCGTGGATTTACCTCCTGGTTGTAAACCACTAGGCTATAAATGGATTTTCAAGAAGAAGATGAAAGCCGATGGCACCATTGACAAGTACAAAGCAAGATTGGTGATCAAAGGATTTAGACAACGAGAAGGTCTTGATTACTTTGATACATATTCGCCCGTTACACGAATAACCTCGATCAGGATGATACTTGCTATTGCCGCATTAAGAAATTTGGAAGTTCACCAAATGGATGTGAAAACGGCATTTCTAAACGGAGATTTAGAAGAAGAAATTTACATGAATCAACTTGAGGGTTTCATGGCTTCTGGACAAGAGAACAAAGTTTGTAGGCTTGTTAAGTCATTATATGGCTTAAAGCAAGCTCCCAAACAATGGCATCAAAAATTTGATCACGCCATGCTAGAGAGTGGATTCAAAATTAATGAATGCGACAAGTGTGTTTATGTCAAAGACACAAATAGTGGATATGTAATCTTGTGTTTATATGTTGATGATATGCTTATTGTTGGAAGTAACGACAAGATGATCAAATCTACTAAAGACATGTTGAAATCAAAGTTTGACATGAAGGATATGGGTTTGGCTGATGTGATCCTTGGAATAAAGATCATACGAACTCCGAATGGACTTGTGTTAAGTCAAGCACATTATGTGGACAAAATTCTTAATACTCATAATGCGGGGATTCCGGCCTAGCTAGAACTCCAATTGACACCAATAAGCATCTATCTAAAAATAGAGGCTTAGGTGTTGCCCAATTAGAGTATTCAAGAGTTATTGGCATGTTAATGTACTTAATGACAGGTACCAGACCTGACTTAGCATATGCCGTTAGCGTGCTAAGTAGGTATACTAGTAACCCAAGTTATGCACATTGGGCAGCTATGACTAGGGTACTTCACTATTTGAGATACAGTCGCGATTATGGACTACACTATGATCGATATCCAAGTATCGAAGGATACAGCTGATGCTAATTGGATATCGACATAAAGGATTCTAGATCGACAAGTGGATATGTGTTTACACTAGGAGGGGCAGCTATATCTTGGAAGTCTTCCAAGCAAACTGTTATAGCTAAGTCCACGATGGAATCCGAATTTATCGCGTTAGATAAATGCGGACAAGAGGCGGAATGGCTACGTCAATTGTAGAGGACATACCAAGGTGGCCTAAACCGTAACGCCATTAGTATACATTGTGATAGTCAATCGGCAATTGGCAGAGCTCATAGCATAATGTATAATGGAAAGTCCAGACATATCCGTCGTCGACATAATTCGATACGACAACTACTCTCAACAGGAGTTATCTCAATTGACTATGTGTAGGGCTGTAAATGAACTGAACGTTCAGTGAACATTTCATGAACCGTTCGGTTAAAAGTTCGTTTATGTTCGTTTATTTATTAAATGAACGAACATGGACAATATTTTATGTTCGTTTAGTTAAATGAACGAACATGAACAAAAGCCGCGTCCGTTTATATATGTTCGTGAACGTCCGATTATGTGTTCGTTAACGTTCGTTTATGTTCATTTATTTATTTATGTTCGTATATGATATCTTTTAATTGTAAGAGTTAAGATTGGTTTATTTAAATAAAACAATATTTTAAAACAATATATTGTGCATAATTTAATAAAGTTTATGTTTGTTTCTCTATGTTCATTTATGTTCGATCGTTTATCGCTCGCTTAATGTCTTAATAAACGAACATAAACGAACATGAACAACTCATTTTATTAATAAACGAACATGAACAAGAAAATTTGTCCGTTTAAGTGTTCGTGTTCGTTTATTTATCCGGTTAAAATTAAATGAACGAACATGAACACGGCTCCGTTCGTGTTCGTCCGGTTCGTTTACAGCCCTAACTATGTGAAGTCAAAGGATAACATCGCGGATCCGCTTACGAAAGGCTTAAGCAGAGAGTTAGTAAGTAAGTCGTCTAGAGGAATGGGACTAAAGCCCTTGAAGGAATGAGTTTCTATGAAGGAAAACCTAACCCAGTTGACTGGAGATCCTAAGATCTGGGTTCAATAGGACAACCTAATCATAGAAATGTGGGGGAAGTCACGTCAATGTGGGGAGTTACTAAATATTGTAACTTTCCTAGTCCATTCCTATAACAAATGTGACTTGTTGAGAGGTTAAACATATGGCTTTAATGATTCAGGATGAAATCATAAAGCTTAATGATTTAAGATGAAATCACAAAACATATGTTTTAATGATTCAAGATGAAATCACCTATGTGAGAGAGAAGTGGGGTCGCTTCAAAGGGAAATGTGGGGGCGTAATTCCTAAGAGCTCTTGCAGAACCAGGCTAGTGTTCATGACCATAACGGACACGACTATGAGGACTTGACATTGTCAGGGAGAGTCTTGTGTGAAGTGTAATGTCGTCTACGTAAATGGATGATGAGTTCAAGGACATCGCGTCTACTCAGATCTAGGAGACTAAGTGCATTTCACAAGGGAAGGTTCAAAGGGTTACACCTACCTATCCTATGCAAGACTTAACCGCAGAAATTTCACTGAAACTTTCGTGTGTTTTTGACCGATTTCCATTCATGTGGGGGATTGTTGGAAAATGAGTTTTGCAAAATGAGTTTTTGCAAATTTTGGACACTATATAATATATATATATGTTATATATATTTATATTTCTTGGTAGCTTTGCGTTCTCCTCGACGAGAGCTTCGCAACGAGCTAAAGTATGTCCAAATTGGAATAGAAATGAATGAGATATCGTGTCTCAAAGTGAGGCACAAAATTGAAAACAAAACTATCCCACATCGCCTAGAAGAGGAAGTGGAGACTAGTTTATAAGGAAATCATAATATTGGCTATCAAATTCCTTTAGGTTGGTTATGCTCCCACTCCCTACGCTGCAAGGGGGTTGTAGAAAATGGGATTTCCGAGCTAAAATGAGTTCAAGCTTCAACTCATGCGATTCGCCATGACCTGCAGTATTACCGAATGCAGCTCCGAAATCTCGCCTACGCGGGTATCTTTTTGCTGAGAACTTCGTTTCTCCCTTATTTGATAATTTTCCAGAATTCTGTAATCTATTTTAGGAATAGATTTAGACTTTTTGCCTAAGTCTTAACAGATATATGCAAATCGTGTTATAGAAATAACAGATATGCATAATATTTATTTTTAGGTCATATATTCTGTCTTGGTGAACAAGATAGGTATTGCCAATAAAATAAAAAGCAGCTCATTCAGTTTTATTAATCCAGAAAAAATTTTCAGCTCATTACTTGACGAGTTCCAGCAGATCCTTCGCGTAACACACACAAATCTTTCAAAGCAATTTTTCAGTGCAAGTGAGTCAGGTCCACTGTAATTATACAAATGCAGACATGTAATTCTCGGGAAACAGACGGCGAATCTGTTTTAAGGGAATCAGATTCAATACGAGCCTCGCATACACCTCCTCTTTACCGCTTAATTAAAGCTCTATAGTGTCTCGCCGTCTCGCTTCTACCCCGCTCGTCTGCTTAATTTCATCGTTTTGATTCTGTTAATTTATATACTGTTATTCTAATCTGATTTTATTAATTAAAAGTGTGCACCGTTTCCCACAGTTATGTAACAGATTTATAAACAAGACTATGAAGTTATTATATAAGTAAATTTCGTCATAAACAAATTGTCTTTGTTATAAACTCTTAAGTGTGATGTGCTTATTACTTGGTTTACTTTTTGTAAATAAAACCTAACACCGTCACGTCAAATTCACAAAATTTCATCAATCTTTGTAGGATTGGACTAAGCATTTAATCATCACATAGTATCGAATCTATCGCACTAGTCTATAAGCTCAAAGTTAGAATTTGGTTTGCGGTCTAATTCGTGTTTAAATTTGTTTTGAAAATGAACGAACTAAAACTGATACTCCCTGGTTTGATTCTTGGTTCTAATATTGTTAAAACTTTGGTTTTAGTTTGGTCATATTTTTTATATCCTTTTTGTTGCATGCCCCTATTGCCAAGTGCCAACTCTTTTTTAATTTGTGTACATTTTGATCGCGCGTTAGTAATCATGATTAGTATCTGTTTAAGTTGCAAAATATTGACCAATCGGTAAAATACTTGGGTAATATCCTTTGTTTCCAAGAGGCAACACAAATAGAGAAGTATGCTCGGTATTTCAAAGAAACTAACACATAACTATATAAGCTTGCTCCACTATGTTCCTTACAATTTGCACAAAGTTGCATAATGGGGTGTTTGGATTAGCAATTTAAGAAGGGCTTACGATGTTTCAATCAGCTAGGAAAAAACATTCTTACATAAATAAGCCAACAATAAGTCTTAACATTTAAACTCCATTTATTGGACTTGTTATGTTTTGAAACTGAAAAAAAAAAAGACCAATAAGCACCAAATATAGATAGTGGGCTACAACTTCAAGCTTATAAGTTATAACAAGCTCAAAGTTCTTACTTCATACCAACACCAATTGCTAAAAACGTACATAAATAATATCTTTTAAGATATAGAGTACATAATTCATTCATAAAACCTTGATTGCACCCATAACTAGTCACATCTCCACAATTAAAAACATAACATAGATTAAAAAACATACTCAACTGTTTCAGCGCAAGCATTCTTGTAGAGCCGAGAAAACGTAAGACTTTAACCCTTTTCCGGGTCGAAAAGTAAGCAGCTCTTTAGATTGCACCCATGGTTTTACCACAATTTCACCATTGAAAAACTATTTTCACCACCTTTTGAACTTATCGCTTTAATTGCCATATGATATTTAGTCCCAATCACCACTTGAATCTCAGCTTTAACAACTTCCACAATCTTTAAACCACCATTCGAACCAACTTTTCGATTATTTTCTTCGACATAATACGTTCCAAGCTCTTGTAGTTTTTGGATGTTTTTCACTTCCTTTAACATACGTTGTTTTGGCCATTCGTTAGTTATAGTTTTTATATAATGAATGAGTTTGTGTTTTCTAACGAAAATATTCGTTAGTTATAGTATAAGTGTATGTTTGGCTAAATATAGTGGTAGTCGTTAGCAACAAGCAACATTTGTTCGTTTTAAAAAAACGTTATGTTTAACGTTTTACTTGATGTTTTATATTTACTAATTTTGGCAAACACAAATATAAGCGGTTTATGTGTAAGATCAACGAATTGATATTAAACTTATTATGTCTTTGTTATAACATAACCAATTTATTTTTACTATTTTTTGGCAAATAAAACCTAACACCATATCATCACATCATTCAATCTTTAAAGTTTATATCATTCTATTTTTTTCAATGCGAACATAGCCAATTATATTTTCATCGATCAATCTTTAAAGTTTATATCATTATAGTTTTCAATGCGACCACAGCCAATTATCATTTTCATTGATCTTTTCCAATATGAACATAGCCAATTATCTTTTCATGAATCTTTGTAGGATAGGACCAAGCATATAATCATCACATAGTACCGAATCTATCGCCACAATAAAATGTGGTCTTGTTTTTATCAATCACAAAAATGTTACTACAAACTGAAGTGGTTACTCATCACCAAAAGAACCATTTAAAATAATGACAATATAGAAAAAAAAAACGACATTCTAGTGACCACGCCAACTAGACTCATAATTAATATTAGAAGCAAATCATGTAACTAACAATGATGATTTTGTTGAAACGATAAAATTTAGTTTGGTTGTATCAAACAACCTTAATAAATGTTGTGTTTAACTTAGCTCAGAGTTAGAGATTAGTTTGCAGTCTAACTTGGGTTTAAATTTGTTTAGAAAATAAAAGCTGGTACTCTCTGCTTTGATTTTTTGGTTCTAATATTTTTAAAACTCTAGTTTTAGTTTGGTCGTGATTTGATTTTGTGTTGTTGCACACCCATATTGTTAAGTACAGAGTACTCATGATTAGTATAACTTTAAGTTGCAAAAAATTGACTTGTCGGTTACAATACTTAGATAAATACTTTGTCACCAAGAGACAAGTCCTTACTCGATATCTCAAAGAAAGTAACACATCACATAGTTACAAACAACATAAGTTTGATCCTCTATGTTTTTTACAACTTGCACAAAGTTGTATAATGGGTGTTTGGATTAGCATTTTAAGAAGGGCTTAAGATGTTTCAAACAGCCAGGAAAAAAAATCTGACGTAGATAAGCCAAAAATAAGTCTTGCATTAAAACTCCATTTATTGGGCTTATTATGTTCTGGCGGCTTTTCGCATTTTGAAGCTGAAATAAGCCAATAAGCACCCATTATAGGCTAAATCCAAACATACCTTATATCCTTTCAAATGAAACTATTACTAGTATATTATATGCACCTAGCGCTTATGCACATCAAAGTTGTGACGGTTAAGATTGTTGTATTAGCCATTAGTTAGTTAAAGTCTTAATCTTAAGGAATGAGTTTGTGTTCGTGTTTTCTGGAAAGATGTATGTCTAATTTGTTTGGTGCGTGGTTATTGGATAAGTGGACACGGGTTTAGTGGTTGGGTTAAGATGAATGTTGTTTTTGGATAAGTGTATGTTTTGTTAAATTATCGGTAGCCATTAGCAACTAGTTGTGTAAATTAATTAAAAGCACCCAAAAGCTTAAACAAAAAGGTGACACGTTAAGTATCTTTGTGACTTTGTCCCACATAGGTGAAGGAACAAACTTAAATGCGATTTATAAACAAGAATATGAAAATGTTATAAAAAATTGTGATAAGCTGCATGCACATTAAATTTCTTTGCTATAAACTCTTATGTGTGTAGCTTGTTCAAATTTTTTTTTTTTTTACTAATAAATGCTTGAGAATACACAAACACGAATGTCTTTGTTATAAACTCTTTAATATGAGCGTCGTCAATTCAAATGTTGTTGATCTTTCTCGAAATAAACTTACCACCTAATCACCATACCAATCTATCACTATAGCCAATTATCTTTATATCGATCTTTGTAGGACATATACTAGCGTTTAATCATCACATCATATCGACTCTATCGAGTTTATATCACTCAATCTTTCACTCAAATAAAGTTCAACTATAAGCTATCATATAAGAACGTGTATATATTAAATGACTTTGTCATAAACTCTTGGATGTGCAGGTAGCCAATTATCTTTTTGTTGATCTTTGTCAAACAAAACCTAGCACTTAATACTTTGTGGTTCAATATAGATTCTAGTATTGTTTCAACTTTGTTTTAGTTTTGTGACCAAGAACCAGGGGTATAGGATTGTTCAAAACTCAACCAACCACGGTGAAGCAAAAAAAAAAAAGTTAGTACGATCGAGAAGCACACTATGTGATATTGATCCAAAACTTGAACATTCACAAATTGTAAGCCTTTTTTGTGTGTATCTATCGCGGTTTCGAAATGGACCAAAAGAATCTAACCATCCAGATCCAATGATCCGGTCAGGTCTTAATTGGGCTTTCCAGTATAAATTTTGCGCACCTATGCGAAGTACATTTATTAAACTCAACATATTCTAGCAACTTTTCTTCATGGCTGTTGGATGACCAAAAACCAATTGATTTTACAAAACTTGTTAATGTATATGTTTTGAATTTACCCAAAATATTTACACATGTGTAAATCATACCAATTCACATATGCTATGCTTTTATAATTGCATTAGTTTTATTTTCATGGTCTTTGGTTTTGTTTATATAATCATTAAGTCAATGGTTAAATCTCAAAACATAAGTTTCTTTTTAAGTCAATAGTTATATTTATGACTTACGAATACCTAAACATCTTTGCAAAGCTTATATCCTTACTGAATATTGTTCTTTTAGCTTGAAAATTATTAAAAGCAGCTTAGGTGGTGATCCAAACACTACGACGAACAATGTGCTGATTGAATAAAGTGAATAAGCTATAAAAACAATCAATCCCAAGCACCCTCAAACATACAGTATAAGGGTAAAGTCATAAACTTCTTAAGCTAATTGATCTGTACCATTTGCGCTTCAATCCTCCCCACTATATGTTGTTGGAAAATTTAGTACACTTGTGGGATTAATTCACACCTGATTTTGGATTACGAGGTACGGAGTGTACACCCATGAGGTCCCCTGAACACCTGACTCGACTCAATAGTGGTTAGTACTGATAGTGTATTAGTTACTACTGATAATGTAGTAACTGATGGTTCCTACTGGTAGTGTTATGGTTCCCTGCGCTAGTGTAATGGTTCCTGCTGATGATTCCTGCTGGTAGTGTATGGTTCCTGCTGCTAGTGTAATGGTTCCTACCGGTAGTGTTGCAGTAATTATTTTGTAACAACTTTGACTCATTCAATTGGCTGTTATGACTGCTTTATGACCACGTTTAATTGGTCATGTAACCACTATTTCTATGATTATGGAGGTTTATTATGGGTGATTAATTGGCCGTTAATCACACATAATGTCCATTGAGTAGTGTTGAGTGTTCTCTACTATAAATAGAGATTGTCATATTCAGCTTGAAAATATACTGAAACATACAATATCAGGAGAAACAAACTGAAAGCATAAACACTTGAAAGCAAAGGGTTATTGATTTGTGCTTAAATCAATAACATACATTTGGTCTTATCCCAAGTAGATATTCGTGATACCCAGGCATTAGGGTCGAATAGTTTACTTTGGAAAGTGATTACACGATTCCAAGTGATATCCGGTAACCACCTAGTGGTATTGCAGTTGCTACTGATTGTCTTAACCCTGTTCTGGGCGATATACCCACTAACATATGTATTGTTGTAATTTCCTTTCCATCGGATTGGAATGAATGAGAAAATAGTTTAAGTCTTTATCTCTCTTTATTGTTTGAAGTCTTGCTCGCTTAAAAGGCCTTATCAAGAGAGTAGTTAAGTGAAGTAGTTAAAATGAGTGATAAACTAAGAACAGTTCATTCGTGTTCAAGCTTCGAATAAGGTAATACTTTTGAACCGATCTTTCTAATTTTTTAAGTTCTAATAATTCATAAAGGTTCGGTGAGTTTAAATTTGGTGAACTGCTTACGTTTTAAGTATACAATGAAATATAATGCACCTCTATAAACGCGAAATTGATGCAATGCGGTTCAATAGAAATGGTCAAAAAATGGCTTATATTTGGAATTAACCCTCAAAACTAAAAAGTTCATGCGCTTAAACATTTTATTCGATTGAACCCAATACTTAAGTTACAGACTGTCGAATTCGTTCATTTGGTTGAATTCAATGTATATTTTCAGCCTAAAGTTCAAGTCTTGTTCATGGTCCAGTTTGTGGTTTGATACAATTTCTAGTCTTGTTACAATTTTGTTTTAGTTTTAGTTGATTGAATCGACGTGTATGCTAACGTTTTGCAAACAAATTATTAGAAGTGATACATCAAACTTGAATTCTTCAATCCACATATTTGTTCCTTCCGACATCTCATACTCATACTCAAGGAAAGAAAACTCTAGGTATTGGGCATGTCGCAACAAAGAAAAATGTGTCTCGAGATAGTAGGCAGCTGAAGCAAACAATGTGCTTCTTTCATTGTAGTCGACTATTTTTCAGTTTGATACTTGGTCAAACTATTTGTTTCTTGTTAATTCAATGTATTCGCCGTATCATTGTTAATAGTTACCATGATTAAGACCAATGTTTCTTATTGATGAAATAATTTCATATTTATAAAAAAATTCAAATGATTAATAATCAATGATAAAGTTAATATAATATTTTTTTGACCAAGAACAAGGGGTATAGGAATGTTCAAAACTAAACCAAACCATACTGTGGTGAACCAGGAAAAAAAAGTATGACCGAGAACAACACTGTAATATTGATCAAAAACTTGATCATTTACAAATTCCAAGCCTTATTCGTGCATATCTAACCCAGTTTTGAAATGAAACAAAACAACCTAACCATCTAGATCCAATGATCCGGTAAGGTCTCAATTTAGTTTTTCTGCACACCAATGCAAAGTACAGCTAAGAATCAAGCTATAGGCTAGTCACTAATAGATATTTGAAACAAGGGAAAATGATTAAAAAAAAAATAGGGATCGAAGTTGACACATTTTCCTTTTCTGGGCATCGAACTATTTTTTTCTTATAGTAGCACTAAACTTGCCTAATTTTCCTTTTGTGACACAAAATCACACTTATAGTGTAATTAACCTTCTTAATCCCACTAAACCCGTTTTAAGTGTGATTTTGTGTCACAGAAGAAAAATTAGGCAAGTTTAGTGCTACTATAGGAAAAAAAAAATTCGATGCTCAGAAAAAGAAAAAGTGGCAACTTCGATGCCTTTTTTTATCATTTCCCCTTGAAACAACAACACTTCACATACTGTTACTGTATAAACTATGCATGTTTGCTACTAAGTTTTCAATATATACAATTTGCACAAAGGTGCATAAATCAACACAAAAATCATAACGGAGCTATTACTACTAGAACAAACAAAAACGCTTCATTTGTTCCCAACTCTAGGTCGAAAAGTAAGCAACTCTTTAGAATGCAACCATGGGAATGACTAGGAACGTGTTAAGAGAACATGGGAAGTTTGTACCTTATATATCGACTTAACTAGCAATTTTTTTTTTTGGAACGGCATTTTATAAAACTAGCAAGGAGCTAGATCAAACGGAAATAAGGTAAGGGTTCTTAAGCCAATCGTCCCATTTAAGCGACGCTTTACATCTATACTTACACCAATTAAAAGACAAAGAAACTAAATTATCGAAAATTAACGCCTTCTTAGGAATCTTGTTATCGAACAAGAGCTTGTTTCTGAAATTCCAAATTAACCACCATAAGCCATAGAAGACACCTTCCATCATACCTTTCAACTTGTTTGGGAACCGAATTGACACCAACCACGAACGCCATTCCTCATAAGAGCTCACATTCTTGAAGTCGACGTTCCACCAGGTAGTTACCTTGCGCATGAGTTGTATCGCCATATCGCATTGGAAAAACAAATGCCTCGTTGTTTCCACACCTTCATTGCACACCGGACACATTATAGAATCCATGTCCATACCTCGACGTGAGAGATTAAATCTCGAAGGCAGCGCGTCAGTTTTTATCTTCCAAGCCGTGATGTTCACCTTATTTGGAACGGATTTAACCCACCTGGTATAACTACCTACCTCCTCGCAAGCTTACCATCGATTAACTTGCGGATAGAGGAAACCGTGAATTCCCCATCACTCTCGCTTACCAGGATATCTATCTTCCTTAGGCATCAAATGAGTTTCCTGCATAATATCCAAGAAAGAAATAAGTTGAGCTTCTTCACCGCCTCTAATATTCCTTCGAAAGAATCATGAAGATTTGGACCCATGATTTTCATTCGGACGGTGATTTTTAATCGCTCTCAAGAGCATATAACCGCGGGAACATATCTTTCATTCTTCCACCTGAATACCATTTATCTTCCCAAAACAACATAGTATCGCCATTCCCCAGCTTTACGTGGATTAAATCCTCCACATTTATACCCTTTTCTTTCAATCGTTTGGCCTCCTTAACAATCGTCGTCCAACAAGTTTGAACCCCCATCGTCGTATCCCCAACAAGCTTACCATCATTACCATGGATAGCTTTGATAACTCTCGTCCATAACGAGGCCTTTGAGAATAAAACGCCAAATCCATTTAAACATGAGGCCTCTATTTAGCGCATATAGACTTGAAACCCCTAAACCCCCTTTATCCTTAGACGTTAAAACATTCTCCCACTTCACCCATGAAGCTTTACGAGTATTATTATCTTGACCATTAAAAAATCGACTACGGATTGATTCAAGAGCTTTAAGAACATACGAAGGTGCTTTAAATATCGACATATGAAAAATTGGCATCGATCCAAGGACGGATTTTAAAAGAGTGAACCTACCTCCAATGGAAAGAGCTTTTAACTTCCATTTAGACAAACGCGCCATCACTTTATCTATCACCTCTTTCCAAGCTTCCTTCCTCGACATATTTTCACCAACCTTCGTACCAAGATAAGTGAATGGAGTCTTGAGGATAAGACAACCAAGTTTAGAAGCCGCATTTTGAATTTTCCCCTCCTCCACATTAATACCCATAATCTTACTCTTGCACATATTGATTCTTAAACCAGAAGCCCGATAAAAACAATCCAATACTTTCACAAGAGTATCAATATTGAGATCACTCCATCTACCAACAAAAATTGCATCATCCGCATAAAATAAATGAGATAAACATACCTTAGAATTAAGATTGATACCCGAATATAAGCCTCCATCCACCACGCGTTGAAAGGATACATGTAAGCTCTCCATGATGAGGATAAATAAAAAAGGAGATAACGGATCTCCTTGTTTAAGCCCTTTATAGAATTGAAATTCCTCCGTGGTACTCCCATTAACAAGGATGGACCCTCTAGAAGAACGTAAACAACTTTGAATCCACATTCTCCATTTATTGCCGAAACCAAATTTATTTAAGATGTCATCAAGGAAATCCCATCGAACCGAGTCGTAAGCTTTTTCAAAATCCACTTTAAAAATAAGAGATTGTTTTTTCTTTTTACGACACCATTGAATAACCTCGTTAAGAATAAATGGCCCATCTAATATTTGACGATCCAAACAAACGCCGACCTGAACCTCATGAACAAGATCTCCAATCACAAGAACAAGACGATTCGTTTTAATCTTAGCGATAACCTTATATAAGCTCCCAATTAAACTAATAGGTCGAAAGTCTTTAACCTTATTTGCATCAATAATTTTGGGAATCAAAGCAATAAAGTTAGAATTACACCCATTCGGCATATCTCCATACTTAAAGAAACAAATGACCGCCTCGTAAAGGTCTTTTTCAATCGATGCCCAGAAATGACGAAAAAATCTAAACGAGAATCCATCTGGACCAGGAGATTTATCACATCCGCAATCCCAAACGGCCTTTTTGACTTCTTCTTTAGTAACCATTCGATCCAAAGCTTCACACTGATCAGATGATAACACATTCAGAAAGCAAATATCAATCTTAGCTCGATTCGGTGAAGGCCTATTAAATCTGATACGAAAGTGATCAAGAAATTCTTGTTTTACCTTTACTGGATCCTCAATCCATATACCATTTTCCAAAATACCTCTAATACTCATTTGGTGACGCTTCTTGTTTAACATACCATGAAAGAATTTCGAGTTCTCATCTCCCTCGACAATCCATTTAACTTTAGCCTTTTGAGCAGTTTCCAACGCCTTAGAATTATTAACCTGTTGAATCTTATTAAGAGTCTCCAACCGATTATGGCTCATCTGAACCGAACTATTACCCTTGTCGATAGCCTCATCCAACATTGAGATTCTCTTAAGATTAACAATCTCTTCTCTTGATTTCGCTCTATAATTAGAAATCCAACCTCGAATTTTCTCTTTTGTGAACTTCAATTTATACATGAAATTGCGAATTGCATTGTTCTTATTACCGGGAGCATTACACCAAGCGTCTCTAACCATCTCATCGAATCCATCAATATCTATCCAAAATTGAAAATCGAAAAGGAGTTGGACCGTAATCAAAAACGACTTCTCGTAAAAAATTGGACGATGGTCCGATATATAACGATCTAAAGCCATAGCATTCATGTTAGTACACGAATGCAATAAGTTCTCGGACACAAGAAATCTATCCAACTTGCTCATCTTTGTAGCGCATTTGTGACACCAAGTAAACGTACTACCGCCAAGATGGACCTCGACAAGCCCGCGTTACAGAATAAAAAATTGAAAATATCCGCATCATGAGGTTTGAACATCGAGCCAAATCTTTCTTCTTTATATCTCACTTCGTTAAAATCTCCCATCATAACTATTTCACCCTTCCATTGAACCGAATTCTGCGTTAAATACTCCCAAAGCATACGTTTTTCATTCGCCTCTTGAGGAGCATAAATCACCACAATCATTAAATCCATCCCTGATTTTAACCAAACCCCACGAATAATAACAAAGTAATCCGATCTCATAACACTAGACTTGCAAAATGAATTCGGATCCCAAATGCAAAGGATACCACCCGAATTCCCAACGGAATCACTATGCTCATACTCGAAAGATAAATTACCCCAACACGATCGGACAACCTGAATATCAATAGATTCCATCTTAGTTTCTTGAAGACCCACAAAGTTAACTTTATTTTTAAAACACAACTCCTTAACCCAATCTTTTTTAGCCTTTTGGGCGAGGCCTTGAACATTTAAAGACAGAAAATTCATCTAAAAACCCCACACTCTCCTTGTAATTTGATCATCTGTGTGATATCATTCACACACCCTTCCATATTGTAACCCATAGTTTGACCTACCTTCACAACCTCCTCCATAAGGCTTAAAATGGACCCTCCCGACCGCGGATTACTTGTTTTCTTGAAACGGCATGAACCCATAGAATCGACCTTCATGTTAACCGAGTTTGAATTTTCTTTATCCCCATCCATGTGCATGAATGAGTTATCATCTCCCTCATCCTCTCCATTAACCACCTTTTCCCGACCCTCTTCTAGATTCTGCTCCTTTAATATCCCTTCTGGGGTGAATCCCGGGGGGTATTCCAAGCTGGAATCCTTTTCCTCAGTCTTTTCTTCTTCATTAAACTTGTCTTTATTCAATAAAGGGTAAATACCAAATGGGTCTTCCGAATTGTTATCTTTCTGTCTTTCAGGTTCCTCGAAAACAGTGTCAGGTACCTCCTCCACATCATCTGCTTCTTCCTGGTCGCTATGAATCTCATCATGGTTATTATCATCCGACTCATCATCTTCTTCCTCGCCATCAGAAAACTCCGGATTCCACCCAGGTACTTCTATTGCTCGCAACCAATAAATTTTACCATGAAAAACAACTTTGAACTTTTCCAGTATATTCTGAAGTGAAGTAGTAAGGAGACAGATTCTTTTCGAATGGTAGTACTTTTCATCTTCAATCTGTAAAATTCTTCCCCATTTCGAAGCAATACGATTGAAAGTTTTTTCTGACCATAGTTTAAACGGAATTCCTTCAACATCCACCCATGCAATTCTCCCTTCCGGAATAAACTCCTCGGTTGCTAGCTTAAGATCCGAGAACCAAGAGTTCACTACTGGTATATTCTTTTGGATAATCATAATAATGACACATATGATAAATTTACCAAAAAATAAATAAATACACTTATTACGAAAAGAGGTTGAACACTTATTACGAAAAGTTTCAAAATGCTAATCGTCAAACACAAAAAAGTGTAGCCAAGTATTTTTGGGACTAAAAAGGAAATGAGTGTTGGATTGTGATTTAGTCCCACATAGGTGAAGGAACAAACAAGTAACAGGTTTATAAACAAGATTATTAAATTACTAGTTAAAGTTCTTTGAACAATGTGCATATTTGATGTGCATACTGCTATTGAGAACTTTTTTGTCATATCAATCTATCAGTAACCGGTCTCCTATTCCATTCAATATAAGAAGCAAATTATCACATACTCTCGAATCTATGGCGGTCTAAATATCTTCTTGTTTTTATCACTTACATAAATGTAATTATAAGCTTAAGTTGTCACTCATCACTAAAAAAACCATTTAAAAAACTAACAATGATATAAAATCAATTAAAAAAGAAACCGATATATAACGACCACACCACCGATCTCATAATCAATATGAAAAGCAAATCCTATATGAGGCTATTAGGAACATGAATTACAAAATGTGTATAACATACCCTACATCCTTTCAGTATGAAACTATTCTGTTTCCTTTCATCTAGTAGTTATACATTGAGAAATTATAAATGCAATGAAAAAAGTTTAAACCAATCATATGACAACCCTCATCGACTCATCCTACGGCTAATGTGAGTGAGGTAAATTGTGCAATACTACAGTTACAAGAAGGACACGGGTCACGATTGAGGATTTTAACCCATGCCTTTGTCTTTATGCTACATGTCCCGATCCATTGAACTACTACTATTGTAGGACAAATGCAATCACGGTGAGAATGTATTAACAGCTTACAACAATATTCTCATATAACTAGAATTGGCGCAAACATCTTGCTTCATACCAACACGGGTTGTTACTCAAAAAGCGCATAGATAGTTTTCTTTTTGATGATGTAGTCACAAGTTATTTATAAAACCGTGATAATGAACCCATAACTGGTCATCTTCACAATCAATCAACAAAAACACACACTATAAATCTTGTTCAACTGTCTTAGCGCAAACGTCTTTGTGAGATTAAAAGACCTAAGACATTTGCAAATCTACTTCAATCCATCTTTGGGTCGATACATAAGAAACTCTTTAGAATGCACCCATGGTTTCACCACAATTTCAGCAACAAAAAACCTGTTCTCACAACCTTTTGGAACTTATCGCTTTAATTGTTAAATGGTATTTAGTCCCAGCCACCACTTGAATCTCAACTTTTAAAACATCCACAATTCCACCAACTTTAAACAACCATTAGACCCAACTTTTCAATTATATTCTTCGATAGAAACCGTCCTAGTTCTTGCACTTCATTGTTATTTTCACGTCCTTTATCTTGGTACGACCACCCGGTATCGCATGTGCTAGGAAAAGCATGCACATTAAACCTGTGATGGTTAATATTGTTGTTTTGGCCATTGGTTAGTTAAGGTTTCTTATTTTAATTTGTTGGGTACATGGCATTTGATGGCCGGGTTAAGATGAATGCGGTTTCTATACTCAGATAAATAGCTAAAAGCACCCAAAAGTTCATACACAAAGGTGACTAATAAGGAAATGAGTTTGGATATTGTGATTTTAATGTGCTCTCTGCCAAGACAAATTTCTTTGATCTTTGTCAAAATGAACCTAACACCTAATCACGATATCAATCTATCACTAAAGCTTATATCATAACCATCGTCATAGCCAAGTATCTTTATATCAATCTTTTTAGAATACATACTAGCATTTATCATCAGTATCATATCGACTCTATCAAGTTTATATCCCTCTATTTTTCACTCAAATAAAGTGCAACCATAAGCTATTAAACAAGAACATGTACATTAAATGACTTTGTCATAAACTCTTCTATTTGCACGTAGCTAATTATCTTTGTGCTGATCTTTATCAAACAAAACCTAACGCTTAATCGCCATATTGAATCTATAATTCAAGTTTGTATCACTCTATTTTTCAACGTGGGCATATCCAATTATCCTTTTGTCGATCATGAGCGGATGGAACCTACCATTTATCAAGTCTATCGTGCAAGTTTATATCACTTTATCTTTCACTCAAATAAAATGTAACTATATGCTAAAGTTCATCGATCATTATCCATAAAAAAACTATTAAGGTAAAAAACGATTTTCTAGCGACCACACCAACCAATATGAAAAGCAAATCATGTAACTAACATACTAGTAGTTAAAAGGATGGAAGACTAGATTTAAGGCATTAAATTATGTTTTATGTTGCATGTATGAGGCTATTGTACAATGTACTATAAATATCGTTTACAGTATTCTTATAGAGTTGGTAAAAATGATGATTTTGTTTAAACGCCAGAATTTAACCTCTAAAAGTTTACTAATTACGGTCTCCAAAATATAAATTTAGCTTGGTTGGGTTCAAACAGCCTTAATATTTGAATGAAAGGATACTGTTTAAACTAGCGTTGTGTTTATCTTAAGCTCAAAGTTACAGTTTCGTTTGCTGGCTAATTTGGGTTAATTGCATTAAGCAGGAACATAACTGATGATGTATATAAATACTCAAATAGACAAGTTCTTGCTCGATGTTTTTAAAAAAGAAACACATCACATAGTTACAACTTATATATAGAGTTGCTCTATGGGGTGTTCGGATTAGCATTTTAAGAAGGACTTAAGATCTTTCAAATAACTCGAAGAAAAAAATTCTGACATAAATAAGCCAAAATTAAGTCAGTTGGCCACCTGAGCCCCTTTCTGGAGATTGGGGAGGGGTTTTATCCGGGTTCGAGTCTCGCAAAAGACATGAAAATTCGGATTTTTCTCTTAGTGCAAAGTCGTGAGTTCGGGTCTCTCCTAGTGGTTCGGGTCCCGGGTCTCTCCTAGTGCAAAGCCGCAAAAGACATGAAAATCCGGGTCTCTCCTAGTGGTTCGGGTCCCGGGGCTTGCCCGTTTGGATGGTTTAACTCGAGGGTCGGATTTCAAGTGTAGTGCCGCTCTAAAAAAATAAAATAAAAAGGTCTTGCGTTAAACCTTCATTTATTGGGCTTGTTATGTTCTGACAACTTATCGTATTTTGAAGCTGAAATAAGCCAATAAGCACCCATAATAGGGTAAACCCAAACATACTTTACACCCTTTCAAATGAAACTATTAAGTTTCATGCACCTTGAAGTTGTACATGGTGTGCTATGCATATAGTTGTAATGTAATTCCTCAGCAAGAATTAACCAGTCTATATTTACACTTGGGGGAATTGCATATATATCCCTCCAAAGGTGAATAATTCCATATATATCCTTCTTACAAGTTTTTGATGCACATAGTACAATGATTTTTATGCATGCAAAGGATATATATGCAATTTTGCATCTTTGGAGGGATATATATGCAAATGACCCTTTACTTTATTAGTGTTTTAATCAAGTATGGACACTTAAAAATAATGAAAAAGTGGAACACTTATTACAAAAAGTTTTAAATTGCTCACCGTCAAACACAAGAGTGTGGCAAAGTATTTTTGTGAGTAGTGTTGGATTTGTGACTGTCCCACATAGGTGAATGAACTAACATGTAAAAGATTTATAACCAAGATTATGAACTTATGAAATTAATAACTAATTATACTTACATTGAGGTGTTTCTTTAATGTGAGGTTAATCGGGTTATTTTTTGTTACTATTTTTTAAATAAAACCTAACTCCTAATCTTCATATCAATCTATCACTAAAGTTCGTCGTGAAACAAAAATGAGTTATAGGCCAAGTAGTTTTGTATAGTGTTGATTTGTGACTTTCTCCCACATGGGGAAGGAACAAACATGTAACATATTTATAACCAAAATTATGATGTTATTAAACTAGTTACTTCAAGCTCATGTACACTAACCATCTTTGCTATAAACTCTTCAGTGTGTTTGTTGCTTAAGTAAGTTTTTGTTAATCGTCATATCAATCTATCACTACATTTTATATCACTCTTTTTTTTAATGTAGGCGTAGCCAATTATCTTTTCATCACATGAATGTAACTATAAGCTGAAGTTGTCGCTCATCGCTAAAAAACCATTAAAAACTGCTATCATTGGATAAATACAATCACAATGTAATGGACTAACTAGATACCTTCAAGTTCAACTAAAATCAAGGTGATAAAATGATAATGCACTAATAGCTTACAACTTTAAGCTCATAAAATTAAAAGGCGCAAATTTCTTGCTTCACACCAAATACAGATTGTAACACAAAAAGTGCATAGTATTTTTTACAATGTAGATGACACAATTTATTCATAAACAGTGATAACAAACCTATAACTAGTCGGATCTCAACAATTAACAACCAAAACACACACGTTAGAAAACAAACTCGTTTATTCCCTAGCGCAAATGTCTTTTTGAGACTGACAAATCGGAATCATTTTTTGAACTTAATTCAATCCTTTCCCTGGTCGGAAAGCAAGCAACTCTTTGGGATTCATCCATGGTTTCACCACAATATGAGCATCAAAAAAACTATTCGCACTTCCTTTTGAACTCGTTGCTTTAATTGTCAAAGAATATATTGACACTCAGCTTTAACAACTTCCACGAATTTTAAACCACCATCAGACCCAACATTTCGATTATATTCTTCGATAGAAAACGGTCCTAGTTCTTGCACTTCATTGTTGTTTTTCATGTCCTTTATCGCATTTGCTAGGAAAAGCATGCACATCAAAGTTGTGACGGTTAAGATTGTTGTTTTGATTTTAAGGAACGAGTTTGTGTTTAAGGAACGAGTTTGTGTTTGTGTTCTTTTGGAAAGATGTATGTTTAATTTATTGGATAAGTGGACATGGGATTCGGTGGTCAGGTTAAGATGAATGCGGTTTTTAAACTTAGATAAGTGTATGTTTTGTTGAATTATTGTTAAGTGTGAAATAACTAAAAGTACCAAAAGCTCATGCACAAAGGTGACACGCTAAGTAAGAAGGAAATGTCCCACATTGGTAAAGGAACAAACATCTAAGCGGTTTATAAGTAAGATTAAGTAATTACTATATATGTCTTTGTGAAGTTTTTTACATTAAATGTCTTTGTAATAACCACAAAACTTTTTACTAATCTTTGTCAAAAACCTAACATCAAATCGTCACATCCATCTGGCTTTAAAGTTCATATCACTCTATTTTTCAATGTCAGCATAGCCAATTGTCTTTTTCATCGATCTTTTTAAGACTAACTAAGATATTTTAAATATTAAACATTTATAATACGTTATGCATTTGTATTGTAATCGAGCTTATTAACGAGGCCGATAATAAACTTATTAATGAGCTCAAAAGAAATATTCTGTGAGCCAATCTTTAACTTTTCATTGACATGTCGTAATAACGAGTCAAGCTCAAGCATGTATATAATAACTCAAGTCGAGCCGAGCTCGAGGTTTATAAAACTTAAACCAGTTGAGCTCAAACTCGGCTCGTTCTCACCCCCACTTTCTACCATTTCTCTAAAACTACATTAGCAAAAAGATGTTCATCATCTTGTTTATAACTTTACTCTCAAAACTTTTGTTACAAAACAATTTTAGTATATAACATATGTACACATCACATACCTCCATATATTTTTAATGTTTTTTCAACAATTGTATACGATGATTTCTTTGTTGCTGCAACTGAATATAATGGAGAGTACGTTTAGGCAATGTCCAAAGTAATATAGAACCTGCTAACAAGGGCAAAACCCAAAGATCAGTCCAGTTATCGGACAAGACAAGTTGGATACTTGAATTGAAAACATGTACTTTATTATATCGTTTTTGGATGGGAAAAGAAAAAGCTTATGTGTGTGCAAATTTGAACAGAATTTGAAAGTTAGTAATATAAAGTGCAACTATTATATGCATAAAAGTTGTGATTTTGTTGAAATGTAAAAAGAAATTATTGAGTTTGCTAGAACTTAAGTTACAGATTGTTGAACTGATTCATTTGGTTGGATTTGAGATATAATTTCACCGTCAAACACAAAGGAGGTAGCCAAGCATTTTTGTGAGTGAGAAGGAAATGAGTTTTGGTTTTGTAACAAAAAATAGGTGAAAGAACAAACATACAACATGTTTATAAGCAAAATTATGAAGTTGTATTACAAATCAGGGTCAAATGTAGTTGAAATACTTTGTTATAGACTGTTCAATGCATTTTGCCTTTATTTTTTGTTAATCTTTTCTAATGAAAACCTAACATCCAATCTTCATATCAAAATATCAATCTATCACTAAAGTTTATATCTCTCTTTTTGTTAATGTAGGCGTCGAATGATGTAAGTTGTAACATGTATAACCTCCTTACTATAAATACCATTTAAAGTAACGACAATAACATATACTTAACTAAAAAGAACCTGATTTCTAACAACCACAACAACCCTCATAATCAAATATGAGAAGCAAATCATGTAACTAACCCGGATAATATCCTTTGTTTCCAAGATGCAACAACAATAGAAAAGCATGTTCGATATTTCAAAGAAACTAACATATCACATAGTTACAAACCATATAAGCTTGCTCCTCTATGTTCCTTATAATTTGCACAAAGTTGCATAATGGGGTGTTTGGATTAGCATTTTAAGAAGGGTTTAAGGTGATTCACACAGTTAGATGAAAAAAGTATTCAAACGTCCATTTTATGAAAAAAGTATTCAAACTAACCCGGATAATATCCTTTGTTTCCAAGATGCAACAACAATAGAAAAGCATGTTCGATATTTCAAAGAAACTAACATATCACATAGTTACAAACCATATAAGCTTGCTCCTCTATGTTCCTTACAATTTGCACAAAGTTGCATAATGGGGTGTTTGGATTAGCATTTTAAGAAGGGTTTAAGGTGATTCACACAGTTAGATGAAAAAAGTATTCAAACGTCCATTTTATGGGCTTATTGTGTTATGTGGGCTTACTGCATTTTGAAACTCAAATAAGCCAATAAGCACCCATCTTAAGTTAAATACAAACGTCCCCTGCATTCTTTCACAATGAAACTATATATTCTGTTTTCCAGATGGTGGGCTACGAAAACTGAGAAATTAAGTCGTACTGTAATAAAAATGTAACTACCTACATAGCTGAAAGTGTTTCCAAGCTCAACTAAAATCATGGTAACAAGCTCAAACTTTAAGCTTCAAAGGAACTCAAACTTCTTACTCTTATCAAACAAAACGTACATAAATAATATCCTTCGTGATATAGCTACATCACATAATTTATTCATAAAACCGTCATAACACACACTAAAAAACTTGCTCAACTCATTTGGTGAATCTAGTTCAACCCTTTTCTGGGTCGAAAAGTAAGCAACTCTTTAGAATGCACCCAAGGTTTCACCACAATTTCAGCATCAAAAAACTTATTCTCACCACCTTTCGAACTTATCGCTTTAATTGTCAAATAGTATTTAGTCCCGGACACCACTTGACTCTCGGCCTTAACAACTTCCACAAACTTTAAACCATTTGAACCACCTTTTCGATTATTTTCTTGGACACAATACCTTCCTAGCTCTTGCACTTCTTGGTTGTTTTTCACGTCCTATATCTTGGTACGACCACCCGGTATCGCGTTTGCTAGGAAGACGATGCACATAAAGATTGTGATGGTTAGGAATAGTGTTGGTTTGGCCATTGGTGAGTTTAAGGTTTTGGTTTGGTTTTGATGGAATATGACTAGGAACGTGTTGTTGGATGGTTTTGTGGATAAGAGAACATGGGAAGTTTGTACTTTATATATAGACTTAAGTAGCAAGTTAACCGGTATATTCTTTTGCAAAATATAATAACAACAAAGAAATACATGAAATAATATATTTTACTGGTAGAACATATCTAGTGTTTGATGTTGGTGATAACATTCGTTTATCTTAAATCGCAGTCTTATAGGATATTGTTATCTTTGAAATCGGATGATAGAAGACCGATTTTAGATGGTCAATCTTTCAAGAAGTATATTAAAGAGATGGATTGTTAAGGCTTTTAGAGCGGGCAAGACTCCAAAATAATAAGAGAGGAAACTAGACTTTAATATTCTTCTTCATTCATATCGGATCTAAATGAGTTACAAGTATTTATGGGAAAGAAACATGCAGTTATATGCGGTTACTTACTAGACAAAATAAAACATGCAATGAACATGAGGGGGCGTTTGGTTGGGGTAATTTGAAATTCCGGAATTTTAAATTCTAGAAAATTTAAATTCTTGAGAATTTAAAATTCCGGAATTTAAAATACCTTCGCATGTTTGGTTCACAGAAATTTATAAATTTTTTTTTAATTTTTTTAATATAAATTTCATAAAAATTCTATTTAAAAGTTTATAAAAAAAAATTATAAAAAAAGTTTAGAAAAAATTTATAAAAAAGTTTATAAAAAATTTATAAAAAAAAGTTTATAAATAATTTATGAAAAAGTTTATAAAAAATTTATTAAAAAGTTTATAAAAAGTTTATAAGAAATTTATAAAAAAATTATAAAAAAAGTTTATAAAAAATTTATAAAAGTTTATAAAAAAAAGTTTATAAAAAAGTTTATAAAAAATTTCTAAGAAATTTATAAAAAATTAAAAAAAAAAGTTTATAAAAATTTATAATAAAAGTTTAAAAAAAATCTATAAAATAGTTTATAAAAAATTTATAAAAAAGTTTATAAAAAAAAATTATAAATATTCTATTTAAAAGTTTATAAAAAAAACAATAAGAAAAAAAGTTTATAAATTTTTTTTCAAGCAAATTAAAATTCCTCACTTTTTGGAGGCATTCTGATTCTCCCCATTTTGGCAATTCGAGGAATTGTAAATTGCTTCAATTTCCCTCATTTGAGTTACCAAACATAGTTACCAAACATGACATTTGAAGGGTATTAAAATGCAAATGCCTCCAATATCCTCCAAATTGCCCCAACCAAACCCCCGAGATCATGTAAAGAAAAGACGTGGGATATGTATGCTCCACTAAACATATGCAGTTATTATATTCATATCGTGGTATATATCGCTACTCTTTCGAACATATCCGATGATACGAGTCTTACGAGACGTGGTCAACAGTTGGTTTTTAGATCCGATATGTTCGAAAGACTCGTATCATCGGATAGGTTCGAAAGAGTAGCGATATATGTACCACGAATCCATCATACATGTATGCGCATTTTAAATCAACAACTTATTGACAACAAAACAATCTTTGGAAATGAATTTTTTTTGTTACAAAGTCCATAAAAGATAATGCACATGAAGTAAATACTACCGTCATTAACGGAATTAGAGCGGGTCTTGAGGGTCCCGGAATATTTATGAATTTTTATGACGTAGTGTTAATTTTTTTAAAATTTTTAATTTATATCAAATGCACACAAAGGCGAAGCCAAAAATTTAAGTTAGAAGGGGCCGAATTTGACATATAAATTATTAAATTATAGCATTATATACATCACACCAAAAATATATTGCTATTTTTTTAACCCATCATTCAACCTAAAATCTTAATAATTAAGAACTAAGCTAAATTAAGGGGAATAGTTTGATAAGTAAATTAATTTTGGTGCTATATGAGATCTGAGTTATTTGTTTATGAGTTTTTTTAATCAAAGTATCGATATTAATAAGGGGGCTAATTAGATAAAAGCATATCCTATGGTCGAAATAATCACCTAACAAAATAAGCTTATTATAGGTAGGGCTGAGCATCGGGTCGGAACCCGACCCGTCCCGACAAAGCCCGATTACCGAAATCTTTGAAATGGTAACCCGAGTCCCACCCGAAGTATTCGGTTGATCGGTTTCGGGCTAATCGGGTTCGGGCTAATCGGTTTCGGGCGGTTTTGGCTTGTTTTTTTGGTTTTTGGCTCATCCCGACCCGACCCGTCCCGACCCGATTACCGAAATTGCTGAAATGGTAAACCGAGTCCCGACCCGAGAAGCTGCTAGTCCGTATCGGGCGGTTCGGGTTCTGTCGGGCTCGGGCCGGTTAGCGGGTCTCGGGCGGTTTTGCTCACCCTTAATTATAGGTGGCTTAACACCCACTAGTTACCCTACTAACTCTGTCCTAAATACACATATTTAGTAATTCATAAATGCACTTAGATTATTTTTAGTCCTAACTAACTATTGATACTACTCCCTCCGTTCCAAAATTATAGTCCCCTTTCTATTTTTTCGGTCTTTTTTTTACCACTTTGACCTTAAGTATTTTTTTTTGTGTTATATAATATTTGATGCAAAATATATGAATGGATTGAGTTTTTAATGTATTTTCATTTGGTATAATTTTCATCAACTATTGTATAACATAAACGAAAATATTTATGGTCAAAGTTGAAAGAAAAAGACCAAAAAAATCAAACGGGGACTATAATTTTGGGACGGAGGTAGTACTAAAAAAGTAGCTAGCATATTGCATCATTTGGATAGGAGTAGGGGCATATTGGTCATCATGGTCGACTCACGGGTACGAAATTTAACGGTATAAAACCAAAACATGAGCAATCTCTTCTCCTTGTCTTTAGGTAAATTCATTTATTATTGTGAATTTGTTCTATTGAAATTGACATTTTTGTTTTCGAAGTAAAGGTGAAAATTCAATTCATTGCTAGACAAATGAGTCGATTTTACTTGACTTTTACCTAAAAGGTCAAGTAAGTAGACGAAAAATGAGAATGAGTCCAATGAACAATAGATTAGAAGAAAATTTGTATCGTTACGTGCACAATCCACCGAATAGTCATATTTAAAAATAGTTATAGTTAACAAGTTGATTTCTACTACAATTTATTTTTAAACAAAAGTTGAGCTGAACAAATGTTAGAAAGAATCGTGTTGAAGCATTTCTTAGTTATGTAGCTAAACGTTCTTTCTTTCGTGTTACACAACTATTGGGATCATCTTTTCGACTTTTAACGACTAGCTTGTAACAACAAAGTTGTAAAATTGTTTTTGTTTCACCAAAAAGGAATGGTTTAGAAAACCAAAAACACACCAATGTGTTTCGGCTATCATATTCATTCGATATATTAGTCACGATCTTTACTGCTCAAGATCCGAAACCACTCGTTAAACCCAAAATTTCCTAACCTTCATGGTTTTGGTTTGTGACTTTTGTATCATGTTAGAAAGGAATGTTGTTACTTGTCATCTCGACCAAAACGAATGAAAACGACTTGAACCTTGGTACTTGGCATTGCGACCAAAACCAATGAAAATGACTCGAACCAAATCATACTGATTAATCGCAATCACCCTACATCAGTTATGAACATTTTTATACATACGGCACAATACGTTTGCAAATCATTTACAATAGTCCTACACCCGTATATGATCAATTCAATCATATTAAATTTTTATGCAACTCAATTTTTTAACTCTTCAATTATATTACTTAAACAAATAATAACTATAAATCCGTAATTTTTACCAGATGATTATTTATATTTAAAAAAATAATTATCTGAGAGGAAATTCCAAATTTACACTCAAAATTTTATTTAAGAATTGGTAAAATAAACTATAAATATTTAATAGCCCAAACTAGCTATTAAAACTTAAATAGCTTATACTATTAGACAAAAACAGTGAAATCACAAAATAACTTGGTCAATCACACTATGCATGTCCTATCTCTTCTAGCACCTTGCTCCCTTTATTTATTAGTCTCCTATGTAAATGTTTGATGGATTGGGCGATGTGGGACAACTAGACAAGTATCTTCTTTAGTTCCTCATAATTACAGTTAAGTTGCAGTGTTTTCATGTGATACTTAGAGGGTGTTTGGGATAGCTTTTAAAACAAAGATTATTTGATTATCACGTTTTCAAAAAGTTAATAATCAATTTATGGTGTTTGACAAAACAACTCTAATAATCACTTATCTACGTTATATATGCTCCAAAACGTGGTCTTGTGGCTGCATGTTGGGAGTTACTTTTTCAAAACGTAGTTTTGTTTCAAATGTTTCAAAATATGACAATCAATCCCAAACACCCCGTTAGATTATCGAACTGAAGCATGTAAACCGAAACTACTTAGGAGGCATTTTTTTTCCTTTTCGTTACATAAAGATACCATATAAATTAAGGGGCACACATGCCTATCAAATATTCATAGCGGAGCCTATGCTTGTTATCGCTTGGTCTCTTATGAAAAAGCTCATCTATTATCAGATGTGTTAGGAAAATTGGGAGTGGAACGAAAAAGAAGTATAATATTAGGTTGTAGCTTGAACGCAAATAAAATTGTAACGATGATGCAAATATAACATGGTTGTATAAAAGGGTAAACTATATTCATTCAGATCAAACAAGTATAAAAGCATCACTCATATAAGAAGTAGGCAATAGCAATAGCACGATCATTTTTTTTAACGAGACATACCAAGACATAAACCCTTCGAAAGAAAGCAAGTAATAGTGAATCTAGAGGAGATCAAAATCGTCAAAGTCGTCATCAAAAGAGTTGAGGAACTTGAGATCAGTGAGTTGATATTGATATATTTTCTATAGCATTCAAAGGGTAAAGGCCCATGACTCTGATTAGTAATTGGTGGTCATGTCAAGATCTACAAATTTGGATTGTAATATCTTATTTTGTCATTTGTATAAAAGTCAATCTGCTCGGCACAAGGTACCTATACTTGTAATACATATAAATATGGTACATATCATGCCGTTTCTTACTGTTGATGTTAATGTGATCCTAAGTAGAGGTTGACAACTCTTATATGTTTGTATTGCTCTACACCATATATATAGAAGCATTGATTGACATGTACAACCAATAAGCGGAATGTCATTTGTAATGAAAAATCACAGACGCAAGGGCATGTAAGTTGGTACACAATGGAGAATACAATAGAGAATACGTTGGAATAAGGAATGATGAAAGTAATAGAGAACCTGCTACCATGGCCAAGACAAGTTATCGGACAAGACAAGTTGGATACTTGAATTGGAAATATATCTTTTTTGGATGAGAAACAAGTTGTGTGTGTATATTAGAACAGCATTTGAAAGCTCGTAAGTATCTAGTACATAACAAGACTTTGAAGAAAGTATGTTGTTTTTACTTACCAAAATTTTAACCTTATGCATAAAAATTGTGATTTTGTTTAAATGTAAAAATATTTAGTGACTTTGACAGATTGCTGAAATGTTGAATTGGTTAACTTGGTTTGATTTGATGTATATTTTCAGCCCAAAGTTCAATTCTTGTTCACGGCCAACCAAGTCAATACATTGTAGTCTGATACAATTTCTATTATTGTTACGAACACCACTTGACTCTTAGCCTTAACAACTTTCACAAACTTATGTTCTTCGATAGAAAATCGTCTTTGTTCTTGCACTTATTGTTCGTTTTCATGTCTGTGATCTTTGTACGACCACCCGGTATCGCGTTTGCTAGGAAAGCATGCACATAAAACTTGTGACAGTTAAAATTGTTGTTTTGGCCATTGATTACATAATCGTTTAGTAATATAGCTGTAATGTAATTGTTAAGTGAGAAATAACCGACCAATATTTATTTTGTTAGTGTTTTAATCAAATATCGACACTTAAACATACGAGTAATAAAAAAGGTGAACACTTATCACGAAAAGCTTCAACTTGCTCATCCTCAAACACAATGGAGTGTATCCAAGTATAGATTTATAACCAAGATTATGAAGTTACTAACAATTAAGGAAATCAATATGCATATTAAATGTTTTGTTATAAGTTTTTCAATGTGCATGTTGCAGACTTAATTTTTTGGTAATCTTTTTCAAATATACAAGAATTCTGTTGATTACCCACCGACCAAATTTGTGGGTAAAATACCTAAATCCGTGGGAAATTGATGATTGCCCACGAACTACGTACCCACAGATCTTAGATAATGGGTAAAACCTTCGAGGCTAAATGTTTAGCCACAAAGTATTTCGTTTGTGGGTGATGCTACACAGGACATGCTTTATGGGTAACTATGTTAATTCCGTGTGTAATTTTTCATGGGACTTTAGTGAATACCACGGAATTACCCGTCAGTTCTAGTTGTGAGTGATTAGTGGGTAAAACTACCCACTAAAATATCTATGTGTAAAATCAAAGATAAATAATTTAAATATCTATGTACCCACTAAAACAACCAAAATGTCTCACGAGAATGTGACTATTCTATGAATAAATCTGAAGGTACAAGTTCAGTTGCATATACTATAGTACGGAATAATCAATCAATAATTTACCATGAAACTATTATTGAAAACTAATCTTTTACACTGTAAAAATTGAACCATTGAATTAAAGCAAACAATCAATCAGAAAACATGTTGAAAGTGTACAATAAATTCATGAAACCTATTAACACATTTCATAGTATCTAGCGAAGGCTATCTTGATAACTTGCACAACGTCCGCCGCCTTAGCATCGAGTTTCCTTAACCTTATTAATATTAAGAGCGTCCTTCAATTCATGCACAAAGGTAGACGATGACACACTGCAGAATCCAAAAATAAAAACCCAACGTTAGTTGGAATGTGATGCAAATGGAAATGTATAAGAATATAGCCATATCAGATTAAATTGTTTTAACTAATGTAGTAAATAATTAAATAGGAAAACATGTTAAGGACAATATGAATGTACTAGGTAGATGACACCTAATATTTAACACTACTTGTATCAAATAAGATACAAATTCAATAAATTAGAAGTTCCATAAACCATGCTGATGATATTCGGTATGGTCCTCTCTTATCATGATATGATGTAATTCGTAAAACCACTAGACACAACAATTTGTGAAAGCACTAATCCAATTCCACGTGAGAAACCTACAAAAATATGGTCAACTAGCAAAAAACTAACAAGATTGTAACAAAATAAAACTAGTTACCTATAAATATGTTGCGAACAAGATATTGTGAGTCAGATAAGTTTTAACCGCAACCGAATTGAATACTGATTTGAAAAGGGTTTCTTCCATCAGTTCCATTCGAAGATATGGTATCCTTCAATTAATTTTTGTATCGATTTCGGCGAACAATTTTCTGGTTGCTTATATGGTGTTGTTTGTTTGGCATGATAAATATGATATTATGGAGACTGACGCATTCATAGTTGAGTGGCGGTAAGGTCGGAGATAGGAAAGTGGATGGACGGTTATTTGAAGAATCTATATCTATATATCTTATAATAGATATTAGACCCTCTCTCTTATCAAATTTTTAAGATTTCCAAATATAGATTTTAAGTAAATACATATATTAATGCTTTATGTACAACTAATTTATGCGCAACCATTTATATTGAACATATTCATTTAATACTCATCTTAAATCACTCTCTTACTCAAAAACATAACCATTTAATCACATAGTACAATCTAATCAAACTACTAACAATCTATTATTAAAATCCAATAACCCAAGCACTTAAAACACGAGCATAAAAACACAACCTACGTAACTTAAAAGACCAGCATTGTTAAAATTAATCAAATATAAAATTCTTACAATTTATAGAGTTGTTGTAACGAAAAACATAAAATTAAAATATATTCATCGCCGCAAATTTTATTACTGGGTACCCGCCGCCGCATCGCTCGGGTACCCTGCTAGTATCTTATAATAGAGATTAGACCCTCTCTCTTATTAAATTTTTAAGATTTTCAAATATAGAATTTAAGCAAATACATATATTAATGCTTTATGTACAATTAATTTATGCGCAACCATTTATATTAAACATATGCAATTAATACTCATTTTAAATCACCCCCTTACTCAAAAACATAACCATTTTATCACATGGTACAATCTAATCAAGCTACTAACAATCTATTATTAAAATCCAATAACCCAAGCACTTAAAACACGAGCATAAAAACACAACCTACGCAACTTAAAACACCAGCATTGTTAAAATTACTCAAATATAAAATTCTTACAATTTATAGAGTTGTTGTAACGTAAAACATAAAATTAAAATATATTCATCGCCGCAAATTTTATTGGCGGGTACCCTGCTAGTTGAAGATAATACTTATTAAGTATAATTCAGTTTTGAATTCAATTCTTGATTTGCTTGGGCTAAAAAATAGGAGAGGGAGTTTTCTACGTGAAATATAATCCTGTTTCCCACTTTAATATTTTACTCGAAAATCTTTATTTTCAACTTTTTATAATACTAAGGGCTTGTTTGTTTAATTTTTTCATTAAGTCATGTTAATTAACACATGATTTAATGTGAAGATCCTCACTTTTATCACATATTATTTTAAGTCATTTATTTTGATTATGTGAAAAACAAATAACTTTTCACATGACTTAATAAATTAAATTTTTTCATATTAAGTCAATTAAGTTGTATTCAAACACCACCTTAGTTAGATAGAGTGTGTTTGGCGTGGAGCATTTAAGAGTGGTGGGCGTTGAACATTGAGCGTTGTGATTTTTATTGCTCGTTTGACAAACATCAAATAGCTTTATCTATTTTTTTTTTTGGAATGCTCATTTCATAACGCTCTATGAAATAGCATTTATGAGCGTTGAGCATTTAAGAGCTGTTTTACACATTAATATTACACCTACAACTACGTTACCAAATATTTTTATAGAAAAAACTGCTACTGCTTACGGCTACTGCTTACTATTTACTGCTACTGCCCACTGGTACTGCTATTTTTGCAAAACACACACTTAATATGATTCAGTGTTTTGTAGTTGTAAAACTAACTTTTATAGCTAACTATATATTGATTCATATATTTTCATACATAGATTATAGACGGTATCTTTGCATACTCCTATGGTTCCAATCAGCAAAGAAACCTCGACTTCATGCACATTTGAAATTCTTCACAAGTACATACGTACTAAAACAAAGAAGGGGGTATAATTGTGGGCATGTATTTACCCATAAATTAACATTAGAAAATTACTAACAAGAAAATACCCATCATAAGACTTTGTAAATCCGTGGGTACGTGTTTACCCACAAACCACCCATGAAAATTCACCCATGAACAAATTGGATGCTTGTAATCCGTGGTAACAAAAATTCACCCACAACATCACACACGCATTTACCCACGGTAAGTTTCTTTATGGGTAATTCCTGAGAAAAATTTTAGTAGGAAAGTGTTACCCACTAAACTACCCACATATATGCCCACAATAACTCACGATGTAGGTAATCCGTGGAAAATATTTTGGCGCCAATTATTTACCCATATATTGCACACCAAATATATTTATGTGGCTATTTGTGTGGGTAAATTCGTGGAAAATTGCAAGGAAAATAAAATCGACTTTGTAAGTCACTGATCGTGGGTAACGAGTGGGTATTAGGTGGGTAAATGCCCTCAAAAGGATGAGTGTGGGTAATTATCGTGGGTAGTCCATCATATTCTTGTAGTGTAATACTCAAGAGCATAAGGTGTGGTAACATGCAACCCATGTTAAACCTTAATATTTAGGCGTTAAGGGCATGTTAACCACACCGTGTGTGGTGTTAAAGGGCAAGCCTTAACACAATGTTAAGGGGATAACGCATGTTAAAGGCAGTTTTCATTTTTTTTTCCTGCCCCCTAAATGAGTCCCCTAAATGAGTGGTTGTTTCTATAAATTGTTGGTGAGTTAAAGTTTAACTTAGGAATGTTATGATAAGAGGTGTTTTTGTTGAGTTAAGGTAAAATGTTAAAGCTGATGTGATGCTGACGTGGCATGGTGTTAAAGTTTAACCTAAGTCACCATACCTAGTGCTCTAACACCTAATCGTCAAATCAATCTATCACTAAAGTTTAGGTTGCTCTATTTATCAATGTAGGCGTAGCCAATTCATCGGTCTTTGTAGGATAGGACCAAGCATTAAATCATCACATAGTATCGATTCTAACGCACAAGTTTATATCTCTTCTTGTTTTTTATCACTCATATATATATGTAACTATAAGCTTTAAGTTGTTGCTCATCACTAAGAAAACCATTTGAAGCAATAACAAAGAGTTAGATAAAACATTGAGAAATTAAGTTGTAATCAAAATGTAACTACCTACAAAACCAAAAATATTTCCAAAAGCTCAACTAAAATTATGGTAACAAGCTCAAATTTAAGCTTATAAGAATTTCAAACTTATTACTTTATAGTTTATACCAACACCGGTTATTAAACAAAACGTACAATAATTGTCTTTCGTGATATAGCTAGATCACATAATTTATTAATAAAACCGTCATAACACACACTAAACAAACTTGCTCAACTCCTTTTGTGAATCTACTTCAAACCTTTTGCGGGTCGAAAAGTAAGCAACTCTTTAGAATGCACCCAAGGTTTCACCACAATTTCAGCATCAAAAAAACTATACTCACCACTTTTCGAACTTATCGCTTTAATTGTCAAATAATATTTAGTCTCGGACACCACTTGACTCTCGGCCTTAACAACTTCCACAAACTTTAAACCATTCGATCCAACTTTTCGGTTATTTTCTTCGACACAATACCTTCCTAGCTCTTGCACTTCTTGGTTGTTTTTCACGTCCTTTATCTTGGTACGACCACCTATTAGTGTGTTTGATGTTATGGTTATGATGCATAGGATTGTGATGGTTAAGAATAGTGTTGGTTTGGCCATTGGTGAGTTTAAGGTTTTGGTTTTTTGGTTTTGAGGGTTTGAAGTGATGTTTATATATGAGATTTAAGATCATTTGAGGATAAAAGATTATTTACATACCAATGGATCAATCTCCACCATTCATTTTTATTTGATCTAATGGATGAGATTAATCCTAACAATTTAAAAAGCCCACTTTCATCATCGTTTTTCAAATATTAATAACTTTCAAACCGTTAATCGTGAAGCGAAAAAAATATATCATTGCGACGAGCATTTAATTATATTTCTATAGATAGGTACTTTGATATACTTTCGACAATTTTTTTTTTCGTATTTTTCACTTTTTATAAGTTTTTTCGTTTTTTTACGTTACTGATATTTGCATTAAAAAATCATATATGATTAAACACTAATTTGAATATCACATGTGATATTAGTGTTATATCATATATGATATGTAATATCACATTTGATATTAGTGTAAAATCACATATGATATACATATCATATCACATGTGATATCACATATCATATATGATTTAACACTAATATCACATGTGATATTCAATTTAGTGTTTAATCATATATGATTTTTTAATACAAATTTCAAGTAACATAAAAAAAAAGACGAAAAAACGTGAAAAAAAACAAAATTTTTTCTTTTTTCGAAAGTATATCAAAGTGACCATCTATAGAAAGATAATTAAATGCTCGTCGCGATGTTGTAATTATTTTTGCTTAACGATTAACGGTTTAAGAGATATTTAAATTATAAAAAATAAGTGAAATAATAAAATGCTTTTAATCTCATACATTGATTTCTTTTTAGATGGATGGTGGAGATGAGTCCCTTGGTATGTAAGAAAAGTTTAGTATGTAAAATAACTCTCCTCTACATGCTTCCATTTTAATCTTTTAGCAACCTTGACATTTTATTTACATTTTTTTTAATGTAAAATACTAATAACATGAAACGCTAATTGGCCTACACACAATCTTTAAACTAGGGATGCAAAAAAACCCGAACCCGACGGGGAAACCCGAAACCCGAACTTATTGGGGCGGGGCGGGGCATGCTTATCGGGTTTCGGGACGGGTTTTGGGGACTTAACGGGGATTCTTATCGGGTTTGGGGCGGGGACGGGGAACACTATCCCCGCCTCGCCCCGCCCGCCCCGAAACAGATACATATACATATACATATATCTATATACCTTAAGTATCGTGATAGTATTTATGTACTAAATATAATTCTCTAATTTTTGTTAATTTTTATCTTTGTAATATTTCAAAGTGTGATCGTAAAATCTTGTTTTGTGTCATAATATTCTAAAAAAGTTGTGATTTATTCCAATGCAGATATATTATTAACGGGTTCTCGATTCTTTAAGCTATTCCGAAAATCATAATGTTAATAGCGTAAAATAAGAATACACGAGGAAAGGCATGAGTATGATGGAGGATCTCGCTCAAAAAAGAAAACCTGATAAGACCCCAATGAGAAATGGGGCGGGTTTTGGGGAGCATCTCGCCCAAATGGGGCGCCCCGATAAGATCCCCAATGGGGATTGGGGCGGGTTTGGGGATGATTTTTGTAATCGGGTTTGCAGATAGGGATGGCCGTCCCGCCCCAAACTCGCCCCATTGCCATTCCTACTTTAAACTAGTTAACTCACTTTCTGCGCGTTGAACCATCGTAGCGCGTGTAGCCGTGTGCTGTGTGCATCTCAAGTATATTTTGAAAAATAAAACACTCGTATGTGAATGGTACTAGTCTATAATGAAATGTAAAAGTTTAGTGTTGTGTACAATTCTATATGTAATATTTCTTCAAAATTTACATGCTACAAAGTTGGTAAAAAGATAAAACCAAAACATGAGCAATTTCTTCTTGTCTTTTGTCATATGACAAAAGTTTTTTTTACTTTTACGTAAATTCATTTATTTATTTGCAAATTTGTTCATTGAAATGGACATTTTTGTTTTGGAAGTAAAGGGACAATTCAATTCACTGGGAGACAAATGAGTCGATTCTACTTGACTTTTACGTCTAAAAGTTCAAGTTAGTAGAAAAAAAAAATGAGAACGAGTCGAATGAACAATAGTTTAAAAGAAATTTTGTATTGTTACGTGCATAATCCGCTAAATTGTCATATTCAAAAATATCATGAAAAATGCATATATATTTTTGAGTAAATTGCAAAAGTCATTTTTGTGGTTTAGCTAAATTGCATGTTTCGTTCATATCGTTTTGAAGGTGCAGACATCATACTTGTGTGATACTCGTAAGTTTCTCACAAAGACGGTGCACGCACTTTGGAAAGGCAGAGACGAAACATCCGACCTAGGCAAACCACAAGCAAGATTTTGCTATTTACTACTACCTTCGTTCCATAATAATTGTTCACTTTGATTTATGAGGTGTTTGGATTAGCATTTTAAGAAGGTCTTAAGATCTTTCAAACACCTAGAAGAAAAAAAATTCAGAGATAAATAAGCCAAAATTAAGTCTTGCATAGCATTTATTAGGCTTGTTATGGTCAGCCGGCGTAGTGATTTCGAAGCTGGCATAAGTAAGCAACCATTATAGGCTAAATCCAAACATACCATACATCATTTACTAAAATGAAACTCTTATGTTTCCTGCACCTAGTAGTTATACATGGCGTGCTATGCACATAGCTGTAATGTAATTCTTCAGCAAGAATTAACCAGTCTATATTTATTTTATTAGTGTTTTAATCAAAGACGTTTAAACAATGTAAAATAGTTAAACATTTATTAGGAAAAGTTTTAAATTACTCACCGTCAAACACAAAGGAGTGTGGCCAATAGGAATGGCAATGGGGCGGGTTTGGGGCGGGGCGGCCATCCCCATCCCCAAACCCGATAACAAAAACCATCCCCAAACCCGACCCAATCCCCATTGGGGCGAGATACTCCCCCAAACCCACCCCATTCCCCATTGAGGTCTTATCGGGTTGTCTTTTTTTAGCGCGATACTCCATCATACTCGTGTCGCTCTCCGTTTATTTTTATTTCTACACTATTAACAATATGATTTTATGGAATAACTTGAATAATCGAAAAACCATTAGTAATATATTAATCATTGGAATAAATCACAACTTTATAGAATAGTATGACACAAAACAAGCTTCTATGATCACAATTTGAAATATCACAAAGATAAAAACTAAGAAAAATTAGAGAATTATATTTAGTACGTAAATACTAACACAATATTTTATGTATATAGATATATGTATATGTTTCGGGGCGGGGCGGGGATGGTGTGCCCCATCCCCGCCCCAAACCCGATAATAATCCCCGTTAAGGCCCCAAAACCCGCCCTAAAACCCGATAAGCATGCCCCGCCCCGCTCCAATAAGTTCGGGTTTCAGGTTTTCCCGTCGGGTTCGGGTTTTTTTGCCATCCCTAGTGGCCAAGTATTTTGTGAGTAGTGTTGGATTTGTGACTTTGTCCCACATAGATAAATGAACAAACTTGTAAGAGATTTATAAAAAAGATTATGAAGTTAATAAACAAATGGCAAATAACTTGCATCAAATGTCTCTTTAATGTGAGTGTTATTTGTGTCATTTTTGTTAATCTTTTTAAATAAAAACTTAAACATGATCTTCTTATCAATCTATTACTAAAGTTTCGATCACTCTTTTTGTCAATGTAAGCGTAGCCAATTATCTTTTCATCGATTTTTATAAGATAGAATCAAGCATTTAGTAATCAATCGTACTAGCATATATCTCTTCTTTTATATCACTCAAATAACATGTAACTCCATTTATTGGGCTTATTGCATCTTGAAAGTGAAATAAGCCAATGAGCACCCAATATAAGCTGAACCCAAACATCCCCTGCATCCTATGAGAATGAAAGTATTATGTTTTTCAGATGGCGGGCTACGAACAAAGAGTTAGATAAAACACTAAGAATTTAAGTTGTAATCAAAGCGCAACTACCTACATAACCGAAACTCCAAAGGTATTAATAAGTTTAGCTAAAATCATGGTAACCAGCTCAAACTAAAAGCTTATAAGAAACTCAAACTTCTTACTTATTAAACAAAACGTACATAGATAATATCTTGCGTGATATAGCTAGATCACATAATTTATTAAAAAACCGTCATAACACACACTGAAAAACTTACTCAACTCCTTTTGTGAATCTACTTCAAGGCTTTTCCGGGTCGAAAAGTAAGCAACTCTTTTGAATGCACCCATGGTTTGACCACAATTTCCGCATCAAAGAAACTATCCTTACCACCTTTCGAACTTATCGCTTTAATTGTCAAATAATATTTAGTCCCGGACACCACTTGACTCTCGGCCTTAACAACTTCCACAAACTTTAAACCATTCGAACCAACTTTACGATTATTTTCTTCGACACAATACCTTCCTAGCTCTTGCACTTCTTGGTTGTTTTTCACCTCCTTTATCTTAGTACGACCACCTATTAGCGCGTTTGATGTTATGGTTAAGATGCATAGAATTGTGATGATTAAGAATAGTGTTGGTTTGGCCATTGGTGAGTTTAAGGTTTTGTTTTTTTGGTTTGAGGGTGTGAAATGTCGTTTATTTATAGTTAGGAACGGGTTGTTGGATGGTTTTGTAGTTAAGAGAAGATGGGATGTTTATATTGTATGCTTAACTAGCAAGTTAACTGGTATATTCTTATGGATAATTATATAATAACAAAAAAGAAATACATGAAATAAAATATTATAGTGTTGGTTTGGCCATAGCTAATGTTTGAGGTTGGTGATATCATCCAACTTCAAAAGTTGTTTATTTTAGGAAGTACATAAAAAAAATTGTTGATGGACAACAAAACAATCTTTGGAATTGACTTTTTTTTTATGATGTACATAAAAGATGATGCACTAAGGGTTATGTTAGCAGATTCAAGGTTGAAGGTAACACCAATCCAAAGCAAGACTTTGCTGATAGGAAGAAGGTGTTAGGTCTGCCAAATAAGGCAACATGTGAAAGGCTAGGTATCAAGAAATTTGAGCCCAAAAGTCCTATAGATGCAAAAGGGAAGGGGAAAGGAAAACTGTTTTAGTATGCTTGGTTATGGTTGTTGCTTTACTATCTATGGTTTAGTATCTATGTTTTAGTAGCATGTATGAAATGCTTAACTATGGGTTAAATGTCCTCTAATAAATCTGTTGTATCAAGTATTATGAATGCAATGTACCAAGTATTATGAAATACTAACCAACTGTGTGAAATGGATTCAACTGTTGTGACTTGATTGTGGTTGAAAGATCAAAGACCATAAGCATTTACACCTGCACAAAACCATAAGCATTTACAGACAAAATACAAAAATGATACAGATACAACATCAGGATAAACAAAGTCAACCATTTCCATAAACATACCATATCATCCATTGTTTTTAACAGCAAGACATAAACAAACCAGATTTCCAAAAGATCTAAAGTGTTGAAACATTACAGACCCTAGATTACCCAAATACCACATTACCAACAGTTCTACATAAACAGATCAGATTAAAACACAAGACTAAAAGTACTTCATATTTTTTCTTTTCCCTTAGTTCTTGCAGAAGCTTGGGATCCACCAACACTTGAACCTTGTGTTCCAGTAACACTTGACCTTTGTGATCCACCAACACCAGAACCTTGTGATCCAGCAACACCAGTAACATGCACCTTACAAGTTCTTTTGTTGTGTCCAGTGTTGTGACACTTTAGGCAAGTTACTGTTTTTCCCACCCTTGATAACCTACCATTTGCAGATATCCTTTGGCTTGATATCTCATCTGCAGTCTTTCTCCTTTTTTTTGGTGGCCTTCCTATTGGTGTTTTGATCTTTGGCGGTAGGATAGTGTATGGACTAGAGTGTTTCTTCCACAAAAGTTTTCCAGTGCAAGGGTTGATTGTGTGAGTGTATTGCTTAGCCCAAGTAGTAAGCCAATAACATTTATGGACCCATGTCTCTGGCAACCCAACATCATTTGTGTTTCCAGCCATGTCATTGATCACTGCAACAGCATGCTTGCAAGGCATTCCAGTAAGCTCACATTTTCTGCAGCTGCATGTTCTGTCTTGGACATCAACAACACACTGATCTTCCCATGGCCCACTAACTTGGTACTTTGTGCCACCATTGAAAAGCACCTACCATAAGCATACAAGTTGTAGGGTATCAGCTAAAATAATTCAATTGGACAATGACTAAACTTAATGAACATTTGAGAAACATAGCAGGTTACCGTGTAATAGCTTGCCTCATTCTTTATTACATCAAATAACTTAGTTGCAGCTGGAGTTAGAGGTCCTTGACTTTTTGAGATTACCTTTTGAACATTAACAATTCTTTTCATCAAGTATTCCCTAACAAATTCTAGTGCTGTGAGAATTGGAGAATCTCTCCCATCCATCAACTGTTTATTAAACACTTCACATAAATTGTTTAACAAAACATCACAATGTGCTCTACCTACATTCAGAATTACATATAATAAGCAATAATCTAATAAGTAACACAATTACATATAATAAGCAATACTTTACCACTAAAATGAGCTCTAGACCAGTGTTGTGCAGGTATCTTCCTCAAATACTCATAGGCTTGTTCATCCAAGTTTTTCAACTCCTCCATTGCTCTATCAAAGTACTGAACAGTTGTAGTTGATGCACACTTCCAAACTAAGTCCTTGTATTGTTTACCTCTCCAACTATGCTTCATATTCTCATGTATATGTCTTACACAAAACCTATGCTCAGCACATGGGAAAATTTTTGCAATTGCAGGTATGATGCCCTAGAATAACATGTATTGGAATTAGTAATTATTAAACACAATCAGAAACATAAATAGGAATTAAGCATGTTTACCTTTTGTCTGTCAGATATAAATGTGAAATTAGACATGGGTGTCAAATCCAGATCATCACCCAAACAAGTCAAAAACCAAGACCATGAACATGTGGTTTCTGCTTCCACAATAGAGTAGGCAACTGGATAAATCCCATGGTTTGCATCTATCCCAACAGCTGTGAGTGACTGACCTGGGTACTTTCCTTTGATGAAACAACCATCCAACCCAAGTAAATCTCTTAACCCTTGTTTAAACCCTGACTTCAAAGCTCCAATACAGACATATATCCTTCTAAATTGTCTTGTAGTATCATTTAGATTGTAATCTCTTTCCAGATCTAGCTTGACAGTTGTGTTCTCATTTCTCCTTTTCAGCTCTAAGACATAATCCCTTAACCTTGCATAATGTTCTGTATAGTCACCCTTAACCTTCATCAATGCTTTACCCTTTGCTCTTTTCACCTTGCTAGTAGAGATACCAATTTGATATTTTATTTGCAGTTGCTCTCTTAAGGCTTTAATTGGGATTTCTGGGTTTGGTTTTATGGTTTCTTCAATATCCTTGGTAAGAAAGCTGTTTGTACACTTCTTCACTTCTCTTGTTTGTAAACAAGTGTGTGAATCAGATAATGTTTTCACAACCCATGTGCCTTGACTGTTAGGAAAAATGTGCAAAGTCCAAGGACATGTGATGTCTTCATAAATATAATTTCCATTAGTGCCACCTACTTTTATTCTCAATCCCCCATCTTTATTTATTCCCTTTACACTATCATTTGTCTCATTCTTTTTGGACTTTACCCATTTTCCTTCAACATTTTTAAGTGGGCTGCTACATTGTGACTGATTCTTTTTGGACTTAACCCATTTTCCATTCACATTTTTAAGTGGGCTACTATTTGGCCCACTATCATGTGTAAACACAGGACACTTACCCCTACATACAACCCTAACCCTTTTTTATCATTTTCCCAAGTATACAACTGCCTTCTAGTTGCTACAGCTTCAGCAGTCACCATTTTTGTTACTTCCTTTTTATTCCCAAACTGTCTCCCAACAAAAAATCTGTCATTACTACTACCACCAACACCAGACTGCTTATCATGTTCCCTTCTTAGCTTTGTCATTGCTCTCTTTCTTGTATCAGTGCTACTATCATAACCCCTTTCATTACCACTATCACTCTCTATGTCAATATCCATATCAAAGTCATCTAGATTATACCCTTCTTCAACATCTAAATCAACAGGGACTTCATAATTGCCACCCTCAACTCTCACCCATTCTACATCTTTGTCAGTGTTTCTAAAGAATTCTTCCATATCTACATCAACTAAATTTACCTCATTTTCCTCATCAACTATATAGTCACTGTCTTCGCTATCATCACTCTCTAAGCCACTCTCACTATCTGCACTATCCTCATACCCTGCACTAGCCTCACACTCTGCATTAGCCTCACACTCTGGGCTAGCTTCAATCTCTGCACTAACACTCTTACCACTATCCTCATACCCTGCACTAGCCTCACACTCTGCATTAGCCTCACACTCTGGGCTAGCTTCAATCTCTGCACTAACACTCTTACCACTATCCTCAAAACCATCAGTAGGTTCTACATCAAGAAGCAACAATGGCAACCTATTTTTCTTCACACAAGGCTTCTTAACAGGATTCCTAACTACTAAAGAAGTAGCTTCTTCTTCATGTATTTCCTCCAAAGTCAGTCCCTTTGATGTATTAAATGGTGATTTCAAATAAGTATCTAGGACTGTAAACTCATGCTCAATGTAGACATCAATTAGTTTGACCTTATCAGCATACCCAACTAGTTTCAACACATCTGCATCACCACCTAGTGCTTCTAAGCCATGATCTAATTCAGTGTTAGGTTTTCTCCAATGATATTACATCTTACACTTAGGGCTTTTGTAACCTAACCTCCTAACCATGTCATTCAACTTGATTACAGAAAATAAGTCAACATCTACAAAGTCTATGTAATTAACTTTGCCATTTGTGTAGGTCCTACCTGGAGGTTCAGTGAAAAAGCCACCATGATGAATCTTCAATGAGAAAAAATTTGGTTGTGTACCTATTATCAACAAGTAATCTTCACTTAATAAACATCTAATGAATGTACAAAAAACTTTGAATTAATCAAATTATAACTTACTATACGCTTCTTGTTCATCCACAGGATCATCATAGTCGCGAAGTACCCATTCCACAACCACCATTGTTGTTTATCAACAATTGAACATAGGATTTGGGTTTTTTTTTGTTTTTCTTATGCGTTTTACTAACTTTGGAAGGGAAAAGTGCTTATTATCTGTGTTGATGACTTTGAGAGGGAAACAAGTGTGTGTTTTATTGTTTCGTAGGTATTAAAAGAGGTGCGTGGTAGCTGGGAAGGAGAAATGGACAAAATTACCCCTCACGTGACTAGCACGTGGGGGACTTAACGGGGACATCTTTGCAGCATTCGTCCTTAGGGATGATTTTGTTCCAACTTTACTAACGGAGGGATGTAATTGTTCCAAAAAAAAGTTTAGGGATGTAAACCGAGACACAGGGCAAACCACAGGGATGTTTTTTGGACTTTACTCATTAAAAAAAAAGAAACAGATATTCTAACGACCGATCTCATAATCAATATGAAAAGCAAATCGTGTAAGTAACATAAAAAATGGATAGGGGACTAGAATTAAGAAATTCACTTATGTTTTATGTTTCATGTATGAGGCTATTCGAACATGAATTTACATAATGTGTAAAACATTCACTTCATCTAGTAGTTATACATTGTATGCTATGAACACATAGTTAGATAAAACACTGAGAAATTATAAATGCAATACGACTAAAATGAATGAGGTCAATTGTGCAATACTACAATGACAGCAATGACACAGGTCATGATTGTGGATTTTAACCCATGCCTCTGTCTTTATGCTACATGTCCCGATCCATTGAACTGCTACTATTGTAGGACAAACGCAATCACGGTAAAAATGTATTAACATCTTACAGCGATAAATCTCATAAAACTATAATGAGTTTGTGTTTGTGTTTTTTTTTAAAAGGTTTATGTTTAATTTGTCGGGTACGTGGTTTTAGGATAAGTGGACATGGGATTTGGTGGTCAGGTTAAGACAAATGCGGTTGCTATATTTAGATAAGTGTTTGTTTTGTTAAGCTATCGGTAGCCGTTAGCAACTAGTTGTGTAAGTAGTTAACTAATTATTAAGTGTTAAATAACTAAAAGCTCCCAAAGGTCATACACAAAGGTGACTGATAAGGAATGAGTTTGGATTTTGTGAGTTTGTCCCACATGGGTGAAGAAACAAACTTGAAAGAGATTTATAACCGAGATTAGAAAAATGGAATTTAGGAAGATATCAGTCCCACACATTAAATATATCTGTCTTATAAAATCTTCAATGTGTGGGTATTCATTTCTCTTTTTAATAAGAGTAACTTTGTTAAAGAAAAATTCTTGGGAATACACAAACACCGAATGTCTTTGTTATAAACTCTTCAATAGCTCTGCGTATTCAATTTAATTTTTTGTTGATCTTTGTCAAAATAAAGCTAACACCTAATCGCGATATCGATGTATCACTAAAGCTTATACCACTCATAACCATCGTCATAGCCAAGTATCTTTATATTGATCTCTTTAGGATAGATACTAGCATTTATCATCACATCATATGGACGCTATCGAGTTTATGTCACTCTACTTTCAGTCAAAAAAGTGCAACCATAAGCTATTAAACAAGAACGTTTACATTAAATGACTTTTGTCATTAACTCTTCTACGTGCATGTGGCTAATTATCTTTTTGTTGATCTTTGTCAAACAAAGCCTAACGCTTAATCGTCATATTGAATCTATAATTCAAGTTTGTATCACTCTATTTTTAACATGGGCATAGCCAATTATCCTTTCGACGGTCTTGATCGGATTGAACCTACTATTTAATCATCACATAATATAAAATATGGACACTTAAACATAATAAAGAAAGTTGAACACTTATTACAAAAAGTTTCAAATTGCTCACCGTCAAACACAAAGGAATGCGGTCAAGTATTTTTGTGAGTAAGAAAGAAATGAGTGTCGGATTTGTGACTTTTTCCCACATAGGTGAAGGAACAAACGTGGAAGAAATTTATAAATAAGATTATGTTGTTATCGTACTGGTACTTAAGAATACGTACATTAACTCTTTTAGTTATAAACTCTTCAATGTGCGTGGTGCATGACTTATTTTTTGTTAATCTTTTTCAAATAAAACCCGGCACGTTATCGTCTTATCAATCTATCACTAAAATTTATATTCCGTAACACTCTATTTCGAATTATCTTTTCATCAATCTTTGTAGGAACTTCATTTATTGGGCTTATTATGTTCTGGCGGCTTTTTGCCTTTTGAAGCTCAAATAAGCCAATAAGCACTCATTATAGGTTAAATCCAACATACCTTGCATCCTTTCAAATGGAACTATTATATTATATGCACCTAGTAGCTATGCACATCCTTTCAAATGGAATCATCTTTTCATCAATCTTTGTAGGAACTTCATTTATTGGGCTTTATTATGTTCTGACGGATTTTTGCCTTTTGAAGCTCAAATAAGCCAATAAGCACCCATTATAGGTTAAATCCTACATACCTTGCATCCTTTCAAATGGAACTATTATATTATATGCACCTAGTAGCTATGCACATCAAAGTTGTGACGCTTAAGATTGTTGTATTGGCCATTAGTTAGTTAAATTTTAATCTTAAGGATCGAGTTTGTGATTGTGTTTTTTGGAAAGATGTATGTCTAATTTGTTGGGTGTGTCGTTATTGGATAAGTAGACATGGGTTTAGTGGCCAGGTTAAGATGAATGTTGTTTTTGGATAAGTGTATGTTTTGTTAAATTATTGGTACTTTTCTTCATAGCTCGATGTGGGATGACCAAAAACCAATTGATTTTACACAACTTGTTAATGTATATGTTTTGAATTTTCCCAAAATATCTAAAATTATCCAAACACTACAACGTACAAAGTGCTTATTTAATAAAGTGAATAAGCTAGAAAAAAAATCAATCCCAAGCACCCTCAAACATATAAGGACTTGCTTTGATTTCCTTTTTGATGATAGACTACTTTGTTATCAAAAGCTATTAGCTAATTCAACCAAGACTCAATACCCAATAAGTGATTACCTGATTCAACCAACACTCGATACCCAATTTAACTTCTACTAAGCACCAAGCCATACAGACTCGATACCCATACATCCTTGATAGCTGGGTGATTTAGTAAACATTAACTTTTATAGGATATGTATGTATTTATTAATTAGTTTTAATTACTATGGTTTGTTGATTTGCCTTTTTTTCCAATATCTTAGACAACATTTTAAAACATAAGTTACTAATATACAAAAGGCAATACGTTTGTGCTAGATCATACCCTCTACAAAGCCACCGAAGCTCTAAACTTTGTGCGAAAGTGTCACACCCCCAATTTACCTGTTTTGCAGCGGAATGGAATTCCTGGGGGATTGACTGTCATAGCACCACATCACAGTTATATAGAACGACCTAAAGTGCGTTTAAAACACATCGTTGGATATTTCATAAAACAATCGAGTACAACATCGGTCCCAAAAGGTTTACAAAGTTTGCGGAAATACAAATATAATACAAATCAAACGATGTTTTGAAATGAAGTGCCATAATGTACATAATGTAAGTCGACGCCTCGACTCAAAATGTAGGTCCCTAAACCATGTCATGATGAATGCCTCGATTACTGAAAATACATTGCTAAAACGGTCAACAATAATGTTGGTGAGAAATCATAGGTTTATGTAAATGTTTTATACGACTACACAAGTATCTATCATGCATGACCATCAAGTCACGTAAAAATAATGTTACAATTGCTCTAAGCCCATGACCCGAAACTAGACTGTTCAATCATGTATGCCCCTGCAGAGTGTTTGCCGGACAACTCCGTAATGTGATCAAATGAAATGCATCCGTTTACCGGTTGGGATTCACCAACCCGGATGGAGGCGTCACCCTCGATAGATCTATCCACTCATCCTCGCCTCAAAGATTAACGGTTCATGTTCAAGTAATGGGGACTTTCAAATTGGCAAATGCGGTAACTTAAGCAATGTAATGAATTTAACATACTTGGTATCGTACAAAGAAAAATGTAGTGCAATGTATTCTCCCCGTGGGTTTGAAAATAATCGAAAGCATGTAAACGGGGCTATGAAAACTCACTTGGATAAACTGGAATAATGGCAAAAGTGAGTACACCGAGGTTTAATGTGATTCGTTAACCGGGACCTATTATCAATGATATGATATGTCATGAGTTGCAATGTAATGTTATGCATGCATTCCGTATGTTATTTATACCATTTACGAGTTTTGAAAATATTACTCGTCGCTGAAAAATACTCTTTTGACGTCTTGACCCTTCAAAAATGACTTTACATGTTTTTACGTCAAAATGTCATCCTACAATGGTTTTATAATGATTTTTAGTGAAATTTCCACTTTTAACGCAAAAACAATGTCGTCGGAATTTTTTTGTGAAATTACCAAAAATGGCTTTGGAAAACTAGTCGTAAAACGTTATGCGTCGATCGTTAGAGAACGAACTCGACTGTTTTGGAAAGTTTGTATCGATATCTAAAAGTTTCAGTTCAGGAGTTTTCGTCCAAAAGGTCTCGAACATAAAGATATTAAGGGTTAAAGATGGTGGTTTTGGCTAATTGTGTGCAGAAAATTAGTTACGGCAAGTTTATGAAAAAGTGCATATCTTTGTCGTTTCAAATCCGTTTTCTACGTTTTATACGTCCTTAGCTTCGTATCGAAGTAAACTAATATATTTTTGAGAAGTCGAAATAATTTGTGAAGCTTAAGGCTCGTTTTTGACTCGGACAAAATAAATATAGTATGCTGAAATTTCTGAAAATAATATTTTCCGTCGTCAAACTTGTAAAATCCATAACTTCTTCGTTATAAGTCCGTTTTTATCCGTTCAAGCGGCCACGGATTCGTTTTAAAGTATATTTTCTAAAAATCAAGGCCAAAATGTCGTGCCTACTGTCGGATTTTCCAGAAAAGCAAAACAAGGACAGAACACAATATATACTTATCGAAAATAGTTTTTCTCGGACAAAACCTATTCTAATCCCTTCAAATCAACTCCAAAACTAATCTAATCCTACCATACACCTTCTTAGGGTGTCATGGGTTCCTAATCACCATCAAGACCAACCAATACCAAGGGGATAATTATAGGATGACTATATATATATATATACTCTAAAATCATGAAATAAAATGGTATAAATCACATATCATGCATACTTGCTCCAAAAATGAAAAGGAACATATGAAATGAAAAAGGAAACATGAAAATGAAAGAAATATGCTTACTAGTGAAAATGAAGAGGTGAAGTAACAAGGATTAAACTTAAATACCCTTGGTTTTTATTTCAAAACCATAAAAAGAGTATAAACTAGGTTGATAAACACTTGCTTGATGAAAAAAAAATGGTGATCCCTTTGAGCTTCTCTTGATGGCCGGTTTTGAGAGGAGAGAAACCAAGAGAAAACACTTGCTACTAACTTGAAATGAGGAGATACATGAATGAGATAGGAAGTGAAGTATAAGTCTTTACTTTGTTGAAAATTTTTACCAAGCAATTAAATGCCAACCCCTCCCCCAACCGGTTTTTGGGGGATATGTTTTCTAAAATTTCATTTTTTTTTTTTTTTTTAATCTTGTACTTGTATATATATATTGTGTAATTATAAGAAAAGTGTAAGTAAAATGTTATGAAATAATAACTTGTAAAGTAAATGGTAAATTTTTAATAGATCAAAATAGAATGTAATGAGATGATAAAAATTGTAAAAATACATTCCTTGTAAGATTTGAGTGATAAAATAATTACCGTATAATTTTTAAGAAAAGCGACGTAATAATTAAACTTTAACGATTAATATACCAAATAAATTTGAAACACTAGGAAAACTAAAAATATAGTTTATATAACTAAATGTAAGTTTAAAAATACATCGGGATCATTTTTGAAAGTAACGGGTTAAATATTCAAAATAATAACTCACGCGATAAAGATTATTAAATATAAAAATTACGCGTTGAAGGTGAAATGAAATGTCGTGAATGAATTGATATGATGCAAATGATGTCCATGGAATGTAGACTAATCATAGTCCATATGAAATGTACGTGATGTCATGATCATGAATTCGCCGCTAAACCTCCAAGGTTACGCGAATTTGAAACAAGTAAACCAAGTTTACTGTAAATGTTGAAATAATGAGACATGAATTGTGTCGAGAAATGACCTGAAAGTACGGGTTGTCACAGAAAGTTGCAAAAATCTTGTTCACGATTGACTTCATAGCAAACTCTTCCATGTCATCAAGTGCTTTTTGTAATTCCACACTTAGCTTAGCTGGATCCTGAGCTAGAACAATGATTGTACTCGCCTAAGTTGAAAAAGAATTACATTTTCGATGGACGTCAACTTTAGTAGGATTAAGATTGTTACGAACATTCCTTGAACAGCATAACACACGTTCTGAGTTTGCTACAAACAACGTGTCAAAAATGATTTAGAATTCGCCGTCAATGCTCATTTCACATGGTGGTATTGAATGGTCACACAATCTATGGCACCTTCACCTACCTTATGTTAATTTATAAAAAAAAAAAAAACAAACTTCGTTATAATATTAGAAGCTCTATGATGATCCCAAAAGTCCACTGTTAGAGGCTCGTTACGCATATGAATTGACTTTACTAAGCTGAATATATAAGCTTAGACAGTAGATACATGCGAAAAGAATCACTAATAAGACCTTTAAAGTCATCAACTAGCCTACATATGATGGTATCCTTCCCTTCCTATTTAAACTTAACATCTTCTAGCTACTTAACTTCGCAGCTCGATGTGGGATAACCAAAACCCAATTGTTCCTCAGGGCTTATTCGATTTTGGTATAAAATGTCACAATATAATGGGCCAACATTTTTCTTTATTGGGTTTCAAACTAAACTTATGAACAAAAACGAGACAGGGATAGATTATTTTGAAACAAATAAAAAGGATATATTTTGATCGCGTGTGAGGTATCATGATTAGTATGGCTTAACTTGAAAAATATTGAAAAATACTGTTATAATATTCTTTGTTACTAAGATGCAAGATGTTACATACACCTCGCATATTGGAGTGTTTGGATTAGCATTTTAAGGTGAGCTTAAGATGTTTCAAGCACCTAAAAAGAAAAAATAATTCTGACATAAATAAGTCTTGCAATTAAACTCCATTTTTTTGGGCTTATTATGTTTTGAGATTCAATTTGAAAATGAAATAAGCCAATAAGCACCCAATATAAAGCTAAATCCAAACATCCCCTGCATACTTTCACAATGAAACTGTTCTGTTTTCTAGATGGTGGGCTGTGAACAAATAAGTTGCAATCAAAATGTAACTACCTACAAAACCGAAAGTGTTTCCAAAAGCTCAACTAAAATCACGATAACAAGCTCAAACTTCTTACTTATCAAACAAAAAGTACATAAATAATATCTTGCGTGATATAGCTAGATCACATAATTTATTCATAAAACCATCGTAACACCCTTTTGTGAATCTACTTCAAGCCTTTTCCGGGTCGAAAAGTAAGCAACTCTTTAGAATGCACCCATGGTTTCACCACAATTTCAGCATCAAAAAACCTATTGTCACCACCTTTCGAACTAATCGCTTTAATTGTCAAATAATATTTAGTCCCGGACACCACTTGACTCTCGGCCTTAACAACTTCCACAAACTTTAAACCATTCGAACCAACTTTTCGATTATTTTATTGGACACAATACCTTCCTAGCTCGCACTTCGTGGTTGTTTTTCACGTCCTTTATCTTGGTACGACCACCGGGTATCGCGATTGCTAGGAAGACGATGCACATAAAAGTTGTGACGGTTAGGAATAGTGTTGGTTTGGCCATTTGTGAGTTTAAGGTTTTGGGTTTGGAACGTGTTATTTGGTTTTGTTGGATGGTTTTATGGATAAGAGAACATGGGAAGTTTGTACCTTATATATAATAGACTTAACTAGCAAGTTAACTAGCATATTCTTTTGGATAATTATAATAATATCGGTATTATATTTTTAAAAAGATATAATCAAGTGGTAAATCATAGCTAATGTTTAAGAATTAAGATAAGGGAAATCGATTACATGCTTCCATTTTAATCTTTTAGCAACCTTGACATTTTTTTTTTATGTAAAATATTGATAACATGAAACACTAATCGGCCTACACACAATCTTTAAACTAGTTAACTCACTTTCTGCGCGTTGAACCATCGTAGCACGTGTAGCCGTGTGTTGTGTGCATCTCAAGTATATTTTGAAAAATAAAACACTCGTATGTGAGTGGTACTAGTCTAAAATGAAATGTAAAAGTTTTAGTGTTGTGTACAATTCTATATGTAATATTTCTTCAAAATTTACATGCTACAAAGTTGGTAAAAAGATAAAACCAGTTTTGAGCAATTTCTTCTTGTCTTTTGTCATATGACAAAAGTTTTTTTTACTTTTACGTAAATTCATTTATTTATTTGCAAATTTGTTCCATTGAAATGGACATTTTTGTTTTGGAAGTAAACGTGACAATTCAATTCACTGGGAGTCAAATGAGTCGATTCTACTTGACTTTTACGTCTAAAAGTTCAAGTTAGTAGAAAAAAATGAGAACGAGTCAAATGAACAATAGTTTAAAAGAAATTTTGTATTGTTTTTTTGCAGTGGCGGACCTAGCCGAATATTCAAGGTGGTTCCTTATTCGGTTAAGTCAAAAAATTCAACAGGTTACGAACCAACTAGTATTTTATTGACCGGGTCGGGTTTGAACCAATTTAACAAAGTGCATTAGTGAAGCAAATTATTAACCTTAAATATACTCCGTAATAAATAATTGTATATTACAATGTCAAATTGTGTCTTCTTAAATCTTATAACTCGAGGACGATATATGATTGCATCTCACGATTAAATTATAGAGTTATAATATATATTTGGGGATATATTAGCTACAATTAATTGTAATAAATTGACTACAATTTTGTGCTAAAAATGTGGGTCTTTGTTTATTTTTGTGGGTCCTGATTCTTTTATGTGGGTCACTGAATCATTAATAGTGTATTTTTTAAGAAATATTGTAGCCAATTGACTACAAAAATTGTAGCCAAACTATCCCTATATATATTTTAATGCTTATGAGAAAACCTTTTCACAATAATTATATCCACAACATTTATCAAGTCAGTAGCTAAATTCCGAAATAATATTGTAAGATAAAAAATATGTGCGTAAATATTTTTTGTTCAGGCTGTCAAAAAGGCTTTTTTGACTTTTTTGTGATTTTTTGCTAAAGGGGGTATTAAACTTTGTTGTTTTAAATGATGCCTCAAATGATAATATATAAAGTACAGGGGTTCAAGTATAAATTTAATTAAATGTAAAGTAATACTGTATGAATATATTGGACTTTAAGTCATCTTCTCTCTAAAACCTTCCGACCACCATTAGACCCAAAAATTTAAGGATGGCTTCTTTCTTCAAAAACTATAGTTTATACATCCTTTCTTTCATTTTCTTACTCCAAGGTGGTTCCCAATCTTATTTCAAGGTAGTTCCCTAATTTTTTCTCTATATCACTATCAAATGATCTATATTTCTAAGGTGGTGCCCGGGAACCACCTAAATCCTACATAGGTCCGCCCCTGTTTTTTTAGAACGGCAGCTTATATATAAAACTAGCAAAAGCTAGAACACAAAACAACTAACAGACATTATCTATCGGATTACCTAACCAACCTATTCATCTAAGCCGCAGCTTAGGATTTCTAGATGAAATCCACAAGAACGATAGAGAGACAATCGAATCCCGTAGAGTCCCCTTTTTAGGCTTACAATCAGAAAAAATTAAAGCATTACGAAAATTCCATATAGACCACATTAGAGTAGCTGTTACACCTTCAAGAATATATCTGGCCGTCTTCGTCACCTTACAATTATCAACCCATGAAAACCACTCCGCAATGCTAGCCACACCCGGGATATCCAAATCGCACCATCTAGCTCTTGAGCCATCCCACAAGAAAAAAAGAGATGATCGACATTCTCTACGTGATCAACACACACGGGACATAATAAAGAATCAATATCAATACCTTTGCGTTCCAAGTTAACCATAAACGGAAGTTTATCCAGGTTCAATCTCCACAAAAATACATTAACTTTGATAGGAACAGCTCTATTCCATCAAGTGCACGACAACCCGCAGGCAAAGTATGCTCATCAATAAACTTACGAGCAGGCGCAACAGAAAAACCATTAGAATCTAGAGACCATTTCCAGCCATCCTTTTTATCTGAGATCGTGATGTCTTGGATCACAGCCTTTAAATCTTCGAGTTGGTTAGACTCCACCCCACCTCTTGGAGCCCTTCTAAGAACCATGTTCCAATCAGAAATATTAATACGATGTGTCACCTTACTCTTCTTATCTCCTTCTAGCGCATACACACGAGGGAATAACACTTTTAACGGACTATCCCCACACCACATCTCATCCCAGAAGCTAATCTGCATTCCATCTCCAAGAGAACGCTTACAAGCACCAAGCAGATTAACACCTTTTCTTTGGAGTTGAAAAACCGAATTAACAATAACCTTCCATGGACTTAGGTTCGAAGCTGAAATCCTACCGCCCCCAATACCTCCATCTTGCCCATGGATGCCTCTAATCACTTTAGCCCAGAGATCATTAGGATTACATCGAAATCTCCAAATCCATTTAAACAATAGAGACATGTTTAAAGCACATATACTCCCGATTCCGAGGCCACCCAAAGCCTTTCTAGCTAACCACACGTTCCACTTAACCCATGTAACCTTCTTATCACCCAAATCTCCCCTATAAAGAACTTATTACGCATAATCCGCTAAATTGTCATATTCAAAAATATCATGAAAAATGCATTTATATTTTTGAGTAAATTGCAAAAGTCATTTTTGTGGTTTAGCTAAATTGCATGTTTCGTTCATATCGTTTTGAAGGTGCAGACATCATACTTGTGTAATACTCGTAAATTTCTCACAAAGACGGTGCACACACTTTTGGAGATTTACTACTACCTTCGTCCCATAATAATTGTCCACTTTGATTTTTTAAAGTATTTTTTATTCAACTTTGACCAAAAATATTTTTGTTTATATAATGTAATACTTGATGAAATATATATGAATAGATTGGGTTTTAAATGTATTTTCATTTGTTATAATTTTCATCAAGTATTATATAAGACAAATAAAAATATTAATGGTCAAAGTTTAACAAAAAAGACTTAAAAAAGTCAAACTAGACATTGTTATGTGACGGAGGGAGTATATTTTTTAGAAGGTTTGATCTGAACAAATGTTAATTTGTTAGCCTTGTGTACCAATCTATATAGTTTTCAAACAAGTGTTTGAAAGAAAGAGAAGAATCATATTGAAACATTTCTTAATTATGGAGATAATTGTTCTTTCTTTCGTGTTACACAACTATTGGGATAATCTTTCGGACTTTTAACGACAAACTTGTAACAACAAAGTTGTTAAATTGTTTTTGTTTCACCAAAAAGGAATGATTTAGAAAACCAGAACACACCAATGCGTTTCGGCTATCATATTCATTCGATATATTTGTCACGATCTTTATTGCTCAAAATCCGAAACCACTCGCTAAATCCAAAATTGCCTAACCTTCGTGGTTTTGGTTTGTTGGTGACTTTTGTTTCATGTTAGAATGGAATGTTGTTAGTTGGCATCGCGACCAAAACCAATGAAAACGACTCAAACCTTGCTACTTGGCATCGCGACCAAAACCAATGAAAATGGCTCGACCCAAATCATCTTGATTAATCACGATCACCCTTACGTTGAGTTACATCGGTTATGAACATTTTAATACATAAGGCACAATATGTTTGTAAATCATTTACAATAGTACTACCTGCATATGATCAATCAAATTAAATTTTTATGCAACTCAATTTTTTAACTCTTCAATTAGATTACATAAATAAATAATAACTATAAACTCGTAATTTTTACCAGATAAATATTTATATTTAAAAAAATAATTATCTAAGAGAAAAATTACGAAATTACACTCAAAATTTTAATTTAAGAATTGGTAAAATAAACTACAAATATTTTTATAGCCCAAACTAGCTATTAATTAGACAAAAACAGTGAAATCACAAATTACTTGGTCAATCACAATATGCATGTCCTAACTCTTCTGGCACCTTGCCCCCTTTATTTATAAGAAGTCTTCTATGTAAACGTTGTTGGATTGGGCGATGTGGGACGACTGGACAAGTATCGACTTTAGTTCCTCATAATTTACAGTTAAGTTGTAGTGTTTTAATGTCATCTGATACTTAGTTTATCAAACTGAAACATGTAAACCGAAACTACTTAGGAGGCTTCTTTGTCCTTTTCGTTACATAGAGATATCATATGAATTAAGCGGCACACACACCTATCAAAACTAATTACAGTTAAGTTGCACTGTTTTCATGTGATACTTAAAGGGTGTTTGGGATTGCTTTCAAAACGATATTATTTGATTATCACGTTTTCAAAAAGTGGATAATCAATTTATGGTGTTTGGTAAAACAACTCTAATAATAACTTATCTACGTTATATATGCTCCAAAACATGGTTTTGTGGCTGCATGTTAGGAGTTACTTTTTTAAAACGTAGTTTTGTTTCAAAAAAATGAAACCGATTTTCTAAAAAATGAACTAAAAAATGAAACCGATTTTCTAGCGCCTACACCAACCGGTCTCATAATCAAATGATCAGAAGCAAATCATGAAACTAACATAGTTAAAAGGATAGGGGACAAGATTTAAGGCATTAACTTATGTTTAATGTTGCATGTATGAGGCTATCAGTAACATGAATTGCAGAATGCGTAGATGATACATGTACTTTAAATAATACAAACTAAACATTATGTTTATCTGTAGGTAAAAGCTACAGTTTGGTTCGCGGTCTAATTTGGGTTAATTGCATTGAACAGTAACAAAACTATTACTTTCATTCTTGGTTCTTATATTGTTTAATCAGTTACAACAATATTCATTGTTACCAAGAGGATATAGCAATAGAAAAGCTACCAATAAACAAGTCCTTTCTCGACGTGTAAAAAAAATAACACATCACGTAGTTACAAACTATATAAGCTTGTTCCTCTATGTTCCTTACAACTTGCGAAAAGGTTGCATTATGGGGTGTTTGGATTAGCATTTTAAGAAGGGCTTAAGGTGATTCAAACAACTAGAAGAAAAACATTTCGGACATAGATAGGCCAAAATTAAGTCTTGCATTTAAACTCCATTTATTAGGCTTGTTATGTTCAGCCGGCTTATTGATTTCGAAGCTGGAATAAGTAAGCACCCATTATAGGCTAAATCCAAACATACCCTAAAACTCTTATGTTTCCTGCACCTAGTAGTTGTACATGGTCTGCTATGCACATAGTTGTAATGTAACTCTTCAGCAAGAAATAACCAGTCTATATTTACTTTATTAGTGTTTTAATCAAATATGGACGCTTAAACAATGTAAAATAGTTAAACATTTATTACGAAAAGTTTTAAATTACTCACCGTCAAACACGAAGGAGTGTGGCCAAGTATTTTGTGAGTAGTGTTGGACTTGTGACTTTGTCCCACATATATAAATGAACAAACATGTAATAGATTTATAACCAAGGTTATTAAGAGCACAAGGTGTGGTCTTCCCCGTCTTCTTCGTCGCCACCGTGGCAAGCTCGTCGTCGCTCGCCACCACACCGGCTGGGCTTGCCGTCGCTCGTTGTCGAACCCTTCATCGTCACCACAACGAGCTGAGATCGTTTACTTTTTGTACTTATTTTTTATTTTTTATTGTGGTTGTGTGTGTGATAAATGTGTATGTGGGACCCAAATGAGTAAGTTGGGGTTTGTTGTGAGTGATGAGGGGGTTTGTTGTGGTTAGTTGTTGAAAAATGGGATGCTGATGTGGCGCTGAGGTGGCACGACGACGAGCCTAAGGCTTGTCGTGACACCTAGTGCTCTAAGTTCCCATACAAATGGCAAACATAACTCGCATCAAATGTCTCTTTGATGTGTTGTGTCATTTTTGGTTGATCTTTTTAAATAAGAACTTAAACCTGATCTTCCTATCAATCTATCACTAAAGTTTAGATCACTCTTTTTGTCAATGTAGGCATATCTTTTCATCGATCTTTATAAGATAGAACCAAGCATTTAGTAATCAATCGCACTAGCATATATCTCTTCTTTTATATCACTCAAATAACATGTAACTCCATTTATCGGGCTTATTGCATCTTGAAAGTGAAATAAGGCAATGAGCACCCAATATAAGCTGAATCAAACATCCCTTGCATCCTTTGAGAATAAAACTATTATGGTGCGTTTAGTTGGGGGAAACACATTTGTTTTCCACAAAATGTTTTGTGAAAAACAAGGAAAATAGAGATCGCGTTCAAATTATCATTTTCCAACAAAATGTTTTGCAAAACACAAAATCCCCTATTCTTAATCTAACAAGGAAAATTAGAAAACAAATTTTAGTTGTTTTCCTTGTTTTCCTTTGTAACCCCCAACCCTCCATCCCCTTCTTCAAAATAGAAAATACAAATATCAACTAAACGTATTTTCTATATTTTCAAGTGTTTTGTGGAGATAAATTTCCCATCCAATTTTTTACAAAACTAAAGATAGAAAACAAGAAAATTTTTTCTCCAACTAAACGCACCCTTATGTTTTCCAGATGATGGGCTACAAACAAAGAGTTAGATAAAATAATGAGATATTAAGTAGTAATCAAAATGTAACTACCTACAAGAAGTATCTCAAACTTTAAGCTTATAAGAAACTCAAATTTCTTACTTTATAATTTATATCGATACCACAAAACGTACATAAATAATATTTTCCGTGCGTGATATTGCTAGACCACACAATTTATTAATAAAACCATCTTAACACACACTAACCAGCCAGAAGACTTTTGTGAATCTAGTTCAACCCTTTTCCAGGTCGAAAAGTAAGCAACTCTTTAGAATGCACCCATGGTTTCACCACAATTTCAGCATCAAAGAAACTATTCTTACCACCTTTCGAACTTATGGCTTTAATTGTCAAATAGTATTTAGTCCCGGACACAACTTGACTCTCGCCCTTAACAACTTCCACAAACTTTAAACCATACGAACCAACTTTTCGATTATTTTCTTGGACACAATACCTTCCTAGCTCTTGCACTTCTTGGTTGTTCTTCACGTCCTTTATCTTAGTACGACCACCTATGAGTGCGTTTGATGTTATGGTTAAGATGCATAGGATTGTGATGATTAAGAATAGTGTTGGTTTGGCCATTGGTGAGTTTAAGGTTCTGGTTTTTTGGTTTTGATGGAATATGAAGTGATGTTTATTTATGGAGGGTATAACGTGTTTTGAAATATAATAACAAAAAAGAAATACATGAAATAATATATTTTACTGGTAGTACATATCTAATGTTTGAAATTGTTGATATCATTCAACTTCGAAAGTTGTTTATTTTAGATCGAAGTCTTGTAATAGAAGTTAAATTCTCGTGTAAGATAAGACTTCGTTATCTTTGATATCGGATATGTTCAAAATAGTAGTGATTATGGTTTTAAAAGTCGTGTCATAGCGCTGTTAAAGCGTGAGGTGTGATTTTCACGTTATGAAATAGAACTAGACATTGGCTTTAAGCGTGACGTAATACGAGGCGCAAGGCATGGTGCTTTTTTTGAGACATTTTTAAAAGATCTGGTTACAATGTTATGCAGACCATGTATGGACCGAGTAATCGCGATTTAGGCCTGGTATTTGCGTTTTCTTTAAAGAAATAAAGAAAATTACATATAAAGATAGTTTATTAACTTTAGTCCTTATGTATAACCGTTTTTTAACCTCGATATTTTATAATATATGATATAAATATATAAATTCATAAATATTTTGTCGGTTTAAGTTACGTCTTAAAAGACGTTATGACTTCGTCATGACTTTTAAAACGTATGCCGTCACGTCACGCCTCATGCTATTTTAAACATTAGTAGCGATATATACCACAAATCCATCATACATGTTTCTAAGGGGCTTAAATCAACAACCCATTGGTTGTTGGGCATTTTAACACCACACAAGGAACTGAAATGCTACAAGCTCTGTGACAACACATATTATTATTATTATTATTATTATTATTATTATTATTATTATTATTAAAAAAAAAAAAAAAAAAAAATTGTATAATTATTTTTCTTAGCAAGGTAACACATTATGTTGATGGACAACAAAACAATCTTTTGAAATGTCATTTTTTTGTTACAAAGTCCATATAAGATAATGCACATGAAGTAAATACTACCGGCATTAATATAATTAGAGTGGGTATTGAGGTTTTCGGGACATTTATGAAATTTTGTGACATAGTGTTAATTCGTGTAAGAAAATCATGCTTTTTATATTAAATGCACATGTTTACTTTTTCGTAAATGCACCGGATCATTTTTAATACTGATTTTGTATCTAAAGATACGCAACATATTTTTTCAAATAAATAGGTCTATACAATGTACTTTATAAATTGTCAAAGATACGCAATATATTTCCAAATAATCTTCGATCTAACTAATATGACCGGTTAGCAGCAGGTTACCAGGTCACCCTTGATTAAAAGTTACACCGTTGGTCTCTCAAACTGGACCAAATTTGCGCATAGCCCTAATTTGGTAACGCTCGTTAAAAAAAAACTTAAAAAACTTTTAAATTTTTTTTCGTAAAATCTATTTAAAATATATATTTTTTAAATTTATAATTATAAAAATGGATACATTATTTTATACACTTTGTTTTTAAGTTTTTTTTTATATAATCTGGATAAACTCTTTATATTTTTTTTTAATATTTTGAAAATTTTAATTTTGTAAAAATAAAGATAAATTATGACAGTTTGGTCCAGTTTGGAGGACCAACGGTGTAACTTTTAATCAAAAGTGACCTGGTAACCTGCTGCTAACAGGTCATATTAGATAGATCGAAGATTATTTGAAAATATATTGCGTAGTTTTGACAATTTACAAAATACATTACGTAGACCTGTTTATTTGAAAAAATATCTTACGTATCTTTAGCTTTCACTCTAACTATTAATACTAATTAAAAAAAAGTAGCTAGCATATTGCATCATTTAATTTAAGGCTGTCAAAATCGTGATCTCGCGCAGGACCATTTTTGTCTTTGCAAGATCGAGATCGTAAGATCGGATCACGATCTTACGATCCTACCAATTTGTCATATTTTGTAAACAAATGATAGACGAGTCAAACTGTTTTACATTTTTACTCAACGTCAAAAATAAATTCATATAATATCCTCTTGAAAATGAAAAAGTTCAAATTTCAAATAATAAAGTAATAGTAAAACACAATAAGGTCAAGTTTCAATCGTTACATTAACGATTTAGTGGAATAATATTACATAGCATAAGTCCTAAATGTCTCAAAACATACGAGCCATCTACATGATTTCAAGAAAACAAACGTTTCATAAGAGGCATTCAAACATACCATTTGATTAATTTAATCACATTGAAGTAAAGTAAATTAAACTATTGAACACTTTTAGACTATAATCTATTTAGAAAATTAGAAAACAATGTATAAACTATAATCTATTTAGAAAATGAAACAACGGTGGTTTACTTATTAGACATTAGTAAAACACATGTTTGTTTTTTTGCCTAAGCAAGTAGGATTGACTTAAAAAGATTTAAAAAAAAATGAACTCGGATCGCGTGTCGATTTTACGATCTTACGTGCGATCCTACGATCTTACTTACGATCCTACCTCAGATGCGATCCTATCACGATCCTACATGATTTTGACTCGTGTGCACGTAAGATCGTACGATATTACGTGTAAACTCACGAGTTTGACAGCCTTGATTCAATTGATAGGATTAGGGGCATATTGGTCATGCTGGAGTCACGGGTCTCAAATTCGAGGAACCAAATAGTAAAAACCAAAAAATGAACACTCTTCTCCTTGTCGTGTCATATTTGACGAAAGACCTTTTTACTTTTAGGTAAATTCATTTATTATTGTAAATTTGTTCCATTGAAATTGACATTTTTGTTTTGGAAGTAAGGTGAAAATTCAATTCATTGCTAGACAAATGAGTCGATTTTACTTGACTTTTACCTAAAAGGTCAAGTAAGTAGACGAAAAATGAGAATGTGCCCAATGAACAAAAGATTAGAAGAAAATTTGTATCGTTACGTGCACAATCCGCCGAATAATCATATTTAAAAATAGTTATAGTTAACAAGTTGATTTCTACTACAATTATTTTTTAACAAAAGTTGAGCTGAACAAATGTTAGAAAGAATCGTGTTGAAGCATTTATTAGTTATGTAGCTAAACGTTCTTTCTTTCGTGTTACACAACTATTGGGATCATCTTTTCGACTTTTAACGACTAGCTTGTAGCAACAAAGTTAAATTGTTTTTGTTTCACCAAAAAGGAATGGTTTAGAAAACCAAAAACACACCAATGTGTTTCGGCTATCATATTCATTCGATATATTAGTCACAATCTTCATGGCTCAAAATCCGAATTGCCTAACCTTCGTGGTTTAGGGTTTGCTGGTGACTTTTGTTTCTTGTTAGAAAGGAATCTTGTTACTTGGCATCGCGACCAAAACCAATGAAAACGATTCGAACCAAATCATATTGATTACTCAAGATCACCCTTACATCGAGTTACATCGGTTATGAACATTTTTATGCATACGGGGCAATACATTTGTAAATCATTTACAATAGGCCTTACCGCATATGTTCAATTAAATTAAATACTCTTGCAACTCAATTTTTGAACTCTTTAATTAGATTACTTTAATTAGATTACTTAAACTAATAGTAACTATATACTCCTCATTTTTACAGATAATTATTTACATTTAAAAAAATAATTACCTGAAAAAAACAGTATATACTCAAAATTTTATTTAAGAATTAGATAAAATGAACTATAAATATTTTAATAGTCCAAACTTGCTATTAAAACTTAAATAACATATATTATTTGATAAAAACACAAATAACTTGGTCAATAACACCATGTGGACACCTTGCCCCCTTTATTTATAAGAAGTCTTCTATGTAAAGATTGATGAATTGGGAGATGTGGGACAAGTATCCTCTTTAGTTTCTTCTTTTCGTTATGCAAAATACAAGTTCCACTCATATTTTGTACACTAGCTTTTCTTTTGTGTAATCTTTGCTTTTTAAAATCTAAAAGATGATGTCTTTTACGGTTCCTCATAATTTACAGTAAAGTTGTAGTGTTTTCATGTCATCTGATACTTAGTTTATCGAACTGAAACATGTAAGCCGAAACTACTAAGGAGGCACCTTTGTCCTTTTCGTTACATAAAGATATCATATGAATTAAGGGGCATGCACACCTATCAAATATCCATAGCGCAACCTATGCTTGTTGTCGCTCAGTCTATTATGAAAAAGCTCAACTACTATTAGATGTGTCGGAAAAACTGGGAGTGGAACGAAAAAGAAATATAAATTAAGTTGTAGCTTGAACGCAAATAAAATTGTAACTATGATGTAAATATAACATGGTTGTGTAAAAGGGTAAACTATATTCATTGAGATCAAACAAGTATAGCGAAGTAAACATAGCTAGTGCTTGATTACAATCTCACGTTCATTGAAACAATTTGATAAAAACATCACTCGTATAAGAAGTAGACAATAGCAATAGCACAATAACTCTTTTTAACGAGACATACCATGACATAAACCTTTCAAAAGAAAGCAAAGCATGTAACTAACAATATGAGAAGCAAAGCATGTAACTAATACAATTAAAAGGATAAGGGACAAGATTTAAGCCATTAACTTATGTTTTTATTGCATATATGAGGCTATTAGGAAAATGAATTACAAAATTTGTAGATGATACATGTACTTTAAATATTTAGAGTTATATATCATTTACAATATTCTTATAGAGTAGTTAACAATGATGATTTTGTTGAAACAATATAATTTATCCTCTTCAAACTTGCTAATTATTTACAATGATGATTTTAAAATTTTAACAAACATATGGTTGTTGTGTATTTTATTATTAAGTGTAGTAAAGATTAACCGATCAACACTTGTTTCATTAGTGTTTTAATAAAATATGTACACTTAATATGATTTGTTCCAGATAGGTGAAGGAACAAACATGTAAGCTATTTATAGGTAAAATTAAGTAGTTAATAGTAAAATGACATGATTGAACCCTGTTATAATATATTCAATGTGGGATTAACTATGTAACTTTTTACTAGTCTTTGTTAAATAAAACCTAACACCAAATGGCCCATCAATATAAAAAACCATATAAGCAACAACAATAACATAAAATAATGACAAAAATACACCGTCGGTCCCTAAACTTTTCAAAAAACATCACCTAAGGACAAACGTTAAAATTTTCGTTGCCGTTAGTCTAAAACTTGGGATTTTGAGGCCAAAGAGGTCTCTTGACCCGTTTTCTTTCGATCAACGTCCATTTTGAGTTATATTAACGAGAGTATAATAAACCAAACTTGCACAAGTGCCTAATGGGATTTTTGGATTAGCTTTTTAAGAAGGGCTAAAGATGTTTCAAATAACTAGAAGAAAAAATATTCTTACTTAAATAAGTCAAATAAGTTTTGCAATTAAACTCCAAATTTTTGGGCTTATTATGTTTTGAGGGCTTATTGCATTGTGAAACTGAAATGAGCCAATAAGCTCCCAATATAAGCTAAACGTCCCCTGCATCCTTTCAGAATGAAAGTATTATGTTTTCCAAATGGAGGGCTACGAACAAAGAGTTTTTATAAAACACTCAGAAATTAAGTTGTAATCAAAATATAACTACCTACAAAATCGAAAGTATTTCAAAGCTCAACTAAAATCATGGTAACAAGCTCAAACTTTAAGCTTATAAGAAACTCAAACTTATTACTTTATAGCTTATACGAATACTAATTATTAAACAAAACGAACATAAATAATATCTTTCGTAATATAGCTAGATCACATAATTTATTAAGAAAACCGTCAAAACACACACTAAACGCACTAATAGTTGATCTACTCCCTTTTCCGGGTCGAAAACTAACTCCTTAGAATGCACCCAAGGTTTCACCAAAATTTCAGCATCAAAGAAACTATTCTTACCACCTTTCGAACTTATCGCTTTAATTGTCAAATAATATTTAGTCCCGGACACCACTTGACTCTCGGCCTTAACAGCTTCCACAAACTTTAAACCATTCGAACCAACTTTTCGGTTATTTTCTTGGACACAATACCTTCAGCTCTTGCACTTCTTGGTTGTTTTCACATCCTTTATCTTAGTATGACCACCTATTAGTGCGTTTGATGTGAAGGTTAAGATGCATAGGATTGTGATGGTTAAGAATAGTGTTGGTTTGGCCATGGGTGAGTTTAAGGTTTTGGTTTTTGGGTTTGAGGGTGTGAAGTAGTGATGTTTATATATGAAGGGTGTAACTCGTTTTGGAGTATGACTATCAGGGACGGAGCTATGTGTTGAGTTGGGTTGGCCAAGGCCCACCCAACAATTTTATTAGACACTATCTATTTTGTACTATTATTCTGCTAACATAAATTGATCCAGTAAATGATACTTTGGCCCACCCAAATTCAAAAGCCAATAAAAGATAATATCATAATTGAGATACGATGGCTCGGTGTAGGGTGTTCATCGGTTCGGTTATCGGGTTATTCGGTTTGTTCGGTTAATTTTTTTCTGGATATAACCGAGAACCAAACCGAACCGAATAACCCGAATTACATAAATTTAATTATTTATCCATTTATTTATATACTATATTTTTAACAAAAAAAAAAAGAAAAAAAAATTCAAGCTTAAAAAATGTTATAATATATAGTATAAAAGAGTTTTAATATTTTTTTATATATAAATATATATATAAATATACAAATTTATTTGAGTTCGGTTTTCGGTTTGGATTGCTAAAACCATAACCGAACCGAAAACCGAATATTTAATTCGGTTCGGTTCGGTTACGAGTTCGGTTCGGTTATTTTCGGTTCATTTCGGTTTCGGTTTTCGATTTATTCGGATATTATCCAACCCATGAACACCCCTAGCTTGGTGGCATAGTTTGTTTTCATGTGTATCATCACTGTTATGTTCATAACCTTTCATTAATTAAAATTTTAAATGCTTATTATATAAAATGTTTTCAATATTCATATTTGTCATTCATATGTATGTAAAGGTATTATTACATCTCAAACACAAAAAATTAATATAGATGTTTATATTGTTTCATCTTTAGTCCATTTTTAAGGTTGAATATCACCTTTTATAATTCATTTTAGATTTGTTGACCTGAAAATTCTACTTACACGTACAATAATTTGTTTAAAAATGGACGAATAATATTGATTATAATTTTGATTTTAAATTGTTATTAACTTACTATTACTTTCTTCTCACTTGTTTTCCAATATTGAGTTAGTGTGCATCCCATCTTGTGTAAGAGCCATGCGTTCGAAATAAAAAAGTCATAACTCACATATAGTAATGATGCTCTCCTAGTTAAATGCTAATTTGATTTTCGGCCCACCCATATGTTAAATCCTGGCTTCGTCAACGTGTTGTTTGTTTGGTTTTGTTGGATGGTTACTTTTATGGATAAGAGAACATGGAGTTTGTACTTAAGACTTAACTAGCAAAAAAATAAAAAATACATCTGAAAATCATAAAAAGTAAGGTTTATCAAATTTACTAGATTGGTAGAAGCTTAACGTGGTCTATTTGCATGAAATTTAGAGTGCATGCTTTATGTTAGTGGGGTAGTTTTCAAACCACTAGCTTAGTTTTTTATCAAGAGAGTAGTTAAGTGAAGTAGTTAAAATGAGTTTAAACTGAATGATAAACTATAGTCAGTTCATTCATCATAAAGGTTCAGTCAGTTTAAATTTGGTGAACTGCTTATGTTTTAAGTATACAACGAAATGCACCTCTATAAACGGGAAATTGACGCAATGTGGTTCAATAGAAACGGTCGGAAAATGGCTTACATTTTCAAAACTAAAAGGTTCAGGGGACTTAAACATAACAAGTCTAACAGTCAGGGACCTGTTTTGAAAGTTCATCAGAACAATGTTGGGTTATTCAAAGTTCCAGTTTGTGGTTTGATACAATTGTCACAACTTTGTTGTAGTTTGATTGAATCGACGTGTATGCTAACATTTTGCAAAAAATTTTGAGAATTGATAAATTGAATTAGATCTCACAACTTTAATCTTATGAACCAATATCTCTTTGTCTTCGAGTGTGAATTCATCAATTCACATGTTTGTTCCTTCCGACCTCTCATACTCAAGGAAAGAAAACTCTTAGGTATTGGGCATGTCGCAAGAAAGAAAAATGTGTCTCGAGATTGTAGGCGGTTGAAGCAAACAATGTGCTTCTTTCATTGTAGTCGACTATTTTTCAGTTTAATACTTGCTCAAACTATTTGTTTCTTGTTAATTTAATGTATTCGTCTTATCATTGTTAACAGTTACCATGATTAAGACCAAACGTTTCTTATTGATGAAATAATCTAAATTTATAAACAATTTCAAATGATTAATAATCAATGATAAAGTTAATATAATATTTTTTTTGACCAAGAACAAGGGGTATAGGACTGTTCAAAACTTAACCAAACCATACTATGGTGAACCAAAAAAAAAGTATGACCGAGAACGACATTGTAATATTGATCCAAAACTTGATCATTTACAAATTCCAAGCCTTATTTGTGCATATCTAACCCGGTTTTGAAACAAACCAAAACAACCTAACCATCTAGATCCAATGATCCGGTAAGGTCTTAATTTAGTTTTTCGGTTTGAATATTGCACACCTATGCGAAGTACAACTAAGAATCAAGCTATAGGCTAGTCACTACTAGATATTTGAAACAACAACACTTCACATACTATTACTTTATAATCTATGCACGTTTGCTACTAAGTGTTCCATATATACAATTTGCACAAAGGTGCATAAATCAACACAGAAATCACAACAGAGCTATTACTACTAGAACAAACAAAAACGCTTCATTTCTCAACTCTAGGTCGAAATGTAAGCAACTCTTTAGAATGCAACCATGGGAATGACTAGGAACGTGCTAAGAGAACATGGGAAGTTTGTACCTTATATATCGACTTAACTAGCAATTTAACTGGTATATTCTTTTGGATAATCATAATAATGACACATAGGATAAATTTACCAAAAAATAAATAAATAAACATGATGTGCATATCATAAACGTAATCAGTCTTATATTTAGAAATTAGAAAAGAGGTAAAACACTTATTACGAAAAGTTTCAAAATGCTAATCTTCAAACACAAAAGAGAGTAGCCAAGTATTTTTGTGAGTAAAAAGGAAATGAGTGTTGGATTGTGATTTAGTCCCACATACGTGAAGGAACAAACATGTAACAGCTTATAAACAAGATTATGAAGTTACTAATCAAACTTCTCTGAACAATTTGCATATTTAAATGTATTTTATATACTCTTCCATGTGCATGTTGTTGACGAGTATTTTTTTGTCATATCAATCTATCACTAACCGGTCTCCTATTCAGTATGAGAAGCAAATGATCACATATTGTCGAATCTATGGCATAAGTCTATATCTCTTCTTGTTTTTTATCACTTACATAAATGTAACTATAAGCACAAGTTGTTGCTCCTCACTTAAAAAACCATTTAAAGTACAAACAATAATATAAAATCAACTAAAAAAAGAAACAGATATTCTAACGACCAAACCAACTGATCTCAATATGAAAAGCAAATCGTGTAAGTAACATAACTAAAGGGACAGTGGACAAGATTTAAGCCATTAACTTATGTCTTATGTTTCGTGTATGAGGCCATTAGGAACATGAATTACAAAACTGTAAAACATATCCTACATCCTTTCAGTATGAAACTATTCTGTTTCCCTTCATCTAGTTGTTATACATGGTGTGAGGTAAATCGTAAAGGCAATGAAATAGTTTAAATAGATCATATGGCAGCCCTCATCGACTGATCTTGCGGCTAAAATGAGTGAGGTAAATTGTGCAATACAACAACTACAGGAAGGACACGGGTCAGGATTGAGGATTGTAACCCATCCCTCGGTCTTTATGCTACATGTCCCGATCCATTGAACTACCACTATTGTAGGACAAACGCAATCACGGTTAAAATGTATTAACAGCTTACAACGATAAATAATCTCATAAAACTATAATGAGTTTTTGTTTGTGTTTTTTTTAAAAGGTTTACGTTTAATTTGTCATGTACGTGGTTTTAGGATAAGTGGACATGGGATTTGTTGGCCGGGTTAAGACGAATGCGGTTGCTATATTTAGATAAGTGTATGTTTTGTTAAACTGTAATGTGTAAGTATCTATACTACTTTATAATGCATTTAGGCCTTCTAAAATTAGAAGGCTTAAAAATTAAGCCTTCTAATTTTAGAAGGCTTAAAATTAAGATAAGGAGCTCCAATCATGAGATGACATGTGTCACTTCTTAACAAACTCCAAGCCTAACTTCTAACAAACTCCAAGCCTAACTCCTAACCACCAAAAATTAAGATAAGGAGCTTCAATTATAAAATGACATGTGTCACTTTTCAACTAAAAATTCATCTTTATTTTCAAATTAAAATATCTTTTTATCTACTTATTTATATTATAATCTAATTTCACCATATTTTCTAAAATTTTATGCTCTATAATTCAACATACATTTTAATATATTTTTATGAGTTTTTAGTTTTTATATTTTTAGTGGGTTTATTTTATTTTAATTCAAATTTTTACAACTTTAACCTTTATTTCATTTATTCCAATCATATTATAGTCATCGGGTACCCGCCGCCGCATTGCGCGGGTACCCTTCTAGTTTAACTAATTATTAAGTGTTAAATAACTAAAAGCTCCCAAAGGTCATACACAAACGTGACTGACAAGGAATGAGTTTGGATTTTGTGAGTTTGTCCCACATGGGTGAAGAAACAAACTTGAAAGAGATTTATAACCGAGATTAGAAAATTGGAATTTAAGAAGATATTAGTCCCACACATTAAATATCTGTCTTATGAACTCTTCGATGTGTGTGTATTCATTTCTCTTTTTTATAAGAGTAACTTTGTTAAAGAAAAATTCTTGGGAATACACAAACACGGAATGTCTTTGTTATAAACTCTTCAAATCTATGTGCACGTAGCTAGTTATATTTTTGTTGATCTTTGTCAAACAAAACCTAATGCTTAATCTCATATTGAATCTACAATTCAAGTTTGTATCCCTGTTTTCAACGTGGGCATAGCCAATTATCCTTTTATCGATCTTGATCAGATGGAACCTACCATTTAATCATCACATAATGTAAAATATGGACATTTAAACATTAATATCTGTCTTATGAACTCTTCGATGTGTGTGTATTCATTTCTCTTTTTAATAAGAGTAACTTTGTTAAAGAAAAATTCTTGGGAATACACAAACACGGAATGTCTTTGTTATAAACTCTTCAATGTCTCTGCATATTCAATTTAAATTTTTGTTGATCTTTGTCAAAATAAAGCTGACACCTAATCGTGATATCAATGTATCACTAAAGCTTATATCACTCATAACCATCGTCATAGCCAAGTATCTTTATATCGATCTCTTTAGGATAGATACTAGCATTTATCATCACATCATATGGACGATATCGAGTTTATATCACTCTATTATTCACTCAAATAAAGTGCAACCATAAGCTATTAAACAAGAACGTGTACATTAAATGACTTTGTCATAAACTCTTCTATGTGCACGTAGCTAGTTATATTTTTGTTGATCTTTGTCAAACAAAACCTAATGCTTAATCTCATATTGAATCTACAATTCAAGTTTGTATCCCTGTTTTCAACGTGGGCATAGCCAATTATCCTTTTATCGATCTTGATCAGATGGAACCTACCATTTAATCATCACATAATGTAAAATATGGACATTTAAACATAATAAAAAAAAGTTGAACACTTTATTAGTTATAAACTCTTCAATGTGCGTGGTGCTTTACTTATTTTTTGTTAAGCTTTTTCAATAAAACCCGACACCTAATCGTCTTATCAATCTATCACTAAAATTTATATTCCGTAACACTCTATTTCGAATTATTTTTTCATCAATCTTTGTAGGATAGGATGAAGCATTTCATCATCATATAGTATCGAATCTATGGCACAAGTCTCAATGTGTTCATGTTTTTTATTAGTCACAAAAATGTAACTATAAACTGAAGTGGTCACTCATCCCCAAAAGAACCATTTAAAATAATGAAAATAATAGAAAAAAGAAACCGATATTCTAGTGACCACACCAACCGGACTCGTAATTAATATTAAAAGCAAATCATGTAACTAACAATGATGATTTTGAAACGATATATAGAGTCATATATCGTTTACAGTATTTTTATAGAGCAGTCAACAATGGTGATTTTGTTGAAACGATAAAATCTAACCACTTCAAACTTGCTACTTATTTACATTTTACGGTCTCCAAAAAACTAAATTTAGTTTGGTTGTGTCAAACAACCTTAATATTTGAATGAAATGACAATGTTTTAACTAAATGTTGTGTTTGTTTTAGCTCAGAGTTAGAGTTTAGTTTGCAGTCTAATTTGGGTTAAATTTGTTTTGAACATAAAACTGGTACTCTCTGCTTTGATATTTTGGTTCTAATATTGTTAAAGCTCTAGTTTTAGTTTGGTCGTGATTTGATTTTGTGTTGTTGCACACCCATTTTGTTAAGTACATAGTACTATGTTTTAGTTTGTGTATATTTTGATCGTGTGGGAGATATCATGATTAGTATCACTTTAAGTTGCAAAATATTGACTTGTCGGTTACAATACTTAGATAAGTTCTTTGTCACCAAGAGACAAGTCCTTGCTCGATATTTCAAAGAATGTAACACCTCATATAGTTACAAACTTCATAAGCTTGATCCTTTTATGTTTTTTTTTACAACTTGCAGAAAGGTGTATAATGGGGTGTTTGAATTAGCATTTTAAAAAGGGCTTAAGATGTTTCAAACAGCCAGGAAAAAAAATCTAACATAGATAAGCTAAAAGTAAGTCTTGTGTTAAAACTCAATTTATTGGGCTTATTATGTTCTAACGGCTTTTCGCATTTTGAAGCTGAAATAAGCCAATAAGCACCCATTATAGACTAAATCCAAACATACCTTACATCCTTTCAAATGAAACTATTATATTATATGCACCGAGAAGCTATGCCATCAAAGTTGTGACGGTTAAGATTGTTGTATTGGCCATTAGTTAGTTAAAGTTTTAATCTTAAGGAATGAGTTTGTGTTCGTGTATTTTGGAAAGATGTATGTCTAATTTGTTGGGTGCGTCGTTATTGGTTAAGTGGATATGGGTTTAGTGCCTGGGTTAAGATGAATGATGTTTTTGAATAAGTGTATGTTTTGTTAAACAAAAATGCTAAAACCTCATAAAACTTCTTTTTACAAAACATCCTATTCACATAATTCTGATAAATGTCAGAACGGACGGTTTGGATGTAGAGAGAGAATGAGTGAAAAAAAACTGTATAATATTGATGTGTGTGTAGAATGATTTGTAGGATAAATGATAGGAAGTTGTAGCAAAGCTCTTTGTTAAATTGTCGGTAGCTATTAGCAACTAGTTGTGTAAAATAATTAAAAGCATCCAAAAGCTTAAACACATAGGTGACACGCTAAGTATCTTTGTGACTATGTCCCACATAGGTAAAGGAGCAATCTTAAATGCAATTTATAAAGAAGAACATGACAATAACAATGAAGTTTAGACCAGACTCCATACACATTAAATGTCTTTGCTATAAACTCTTATGTATGTGTAGTTTGTTCAAGGTTTTTTTTTATCTTTGTTACAAATATTTTATTTTATTATTATTTTTTTATCTTTGTTACTAATAAATGCTTGAGAATACACAAACACGAATGTCTTTGTTATAAACTCTTTAATGTGCGCGTTGTCAATTCAAATTTTGTTGATCTTTGTCGAAATAAACTTACCACCTAATCACCATATCAATCTATCACTATAGTCTTAGCCAATTATCTTTATATCAATCTTTGTCGGACATATACTAGCATTTAATCAACGCATCATATCGACTCAATCGAGTTTATATCACTCTATCTTTCACTCAAATAAAATGCAAACCATAAGTTATTAAACAAGAATGTGTACATTAAATGACTTTGTCATAAACTCTTGGATGTGCAATAGCGAGTTATCTTTTTGACTATTTGTTGATCTTGGTCAAACAAAACCTAGCACTTAATACTTTGTGGTTCAATACAAGTTCTAGTATTGTTGCAACTTAGTTTTAGTTTTGTGACCAAGAACTAGGGGTATTTCAACACTGAACCAACCGTACCGCAATGAACAAAAAAAAAGACCACGATCGAGAAGCACACTGTGTGATATTGATCCCAAACTTGAACATTCACAAATTGTAAGTTTTTTTTGTGTGTATCTATCACGGTTTCGAAATGGACCAAAACAACCTAACCATCTAGATGACTAGATCCAATGATCCGGTCTGGTCTTAATTGAGTTTTAGATATGAATTTTGCACAACTATGTGAAGTATTGTTACGAATCAACCTAAAGGCTAGTCACTACTAGATATATTTGAAACAACCTTCCCTTCCTTTTTAACTCAACATCTTCTGGCTACTTTTCTTCATAGCTCGGTGTGAGACTGAGAAGACCAAAAACTAATTAATTTTACAAAACTTGTGAAGATCATACCAATAATATTTACACAAAATATTTACACATGTGTAGATCATACAAATTCACGTATGCTATGATTTTATAATTGCATTAGTTTTATTTTCATGGTCTTTGGTTTTGTTTTTATAATCATTAAGTCAATGGTTAGTGAAGTCATCCCCATCTACAAGAACAAGGGGGATGTGCAAGTGTGTAACAATTATAGGGGCATAAAGCTCCTTAGCCACACCATGAAGCTTTGGGAGAGAGTTATTGAGAGGAGGCTGAGAAGGGAGACGAGGGTGTCTGAGAACCAATTTGGTTTTATGCCAGGAAGGTCTTCGATGGAGGCTATCCACCTTCTCAGAAGTCTCATGGAGAAGTATAGAGAGAGACAAAAGGACCTGCATATGGCGTTCCTTGACCTTGAAAAGGCCTATGATAGTATCCCTCGAGAGTTGATTTGGAGAACTCTCATTAACAAGGGAACACCAAGGAGATACGTGAGAGTCATTAAGGATATGTACGCAAGGGTTAAGACCCGTGTACGGTCCACCGTGGGGGTCTCAGAGTTTTTCCCTGTGAAAGTTGGGCTACACCAGGGATCTGATTTAAGCCCCTACCTTTTCACCTTGATTCTAGATAAATTATCCCTAGGGATACAAGAGGGCATCCCGTGGAGCATGATTTTTGCTGATGACATTGTGTTGGTGGCAGAATCGGCGGAAGGTTTAAACACCAGGCGGGAGCTCTGGAGGGAGGCTCTTGAAGTCAACGGGCTTAGGGTGAGCAGAGAGAAGACTGAATACCTGAGATGTGCTTTTGGGACGACCGAGTCAGACCACCACGAGGATATTCATATCGGCGGCCAGATCCTGCCACCCAAAGAGGCTTTTAGATATTTGGGATCGATGATTCACAAATCAGGGAGGATAGATGAGGACGTAACCCACCGGATCAGAGCTGGTTGGGCGAAATGGAGGCGGCGCAGGGTCCTCTGTGACAGGAACGTCCCTTTAAAGTTAAAGGGGAAATTTTATAGGGTGGCGATTAGACCGGCTATGTTGTATGGGTCCGAGTGTTGGCCCATCTCCAAGGCCCAAGCTAACAGGGTAGAGGTGGCAGAACTGAGAATGCTAAGATGGACTTGTGGTAAAACCTTGCTTGACATGATCCCGAACGGAGTTTTCAGAGCAAAACTGGAAGTCGAAAATATTATTGCGAAGGTGAGAGAAGGAAGGTTGAGGTGGTTCGGCCATGTCAGGAGGAGGCCCCAAACGGCGCCGGTAAGAAGGGTCGAGACACTAGTAGTAGATAGAGTGAGAAGAAGGGGCAGACCCAAACTCAGGTGGGAGGATAGACTTAAGCTTGACATGTCGGAGCTTCGGTTGTCGGAGGACATGACCTCAGATAGGAAAGGGTGGAGAGATAGGATTAGGATATGTGGTTAGTTTTTTTGGCTTGGTGCTTTGTGGGTCTAGATGGGTTGAGTGGGATAGGCTTTTTAGCGTCTCGGTGTTTTGCCTTGCCTCGGTGGTTTCGGTTTTTGGTGCTTCCCCTTTTGCTTTGCCGTAGTCTTAGGCCCCGCGCGTTGCTTTGTTTTTGCTCTGTGTGATTAGGCTTGCTTGCTTTTCGTGCCCTGCTTTGCTTTGGTGCCTTGTTTTGCTCTGCCTTAGCTTTAGGCCCGTGCGTTGTTTTTGCTTTGCTCTTTGTTGCTCCTTTAGGTCTTCCTGCTTTCTTAGTGCTTTTCTTTGTTGCCTTGCTTTGTTTTGCTTGCTTTCCTCTTGCCTTGTTTTACTCTGTGTGATTAGGCTTGCTTGCTTTTCGTGCGCTGCTTTGCTTTGGTGCCTTGTTTTGCTCTACCATAGCTTTAGGCCTGTGCGTTGTTTCTGCTTTGCTCTTTGTTGCTCCTTTAGGTCTGCCTGCTTTCTTAGTGCTTTTCTTTGCTGCCTTGCTTTGTTTTGCTTGCTTTCCTCTTGCTTTTCTTACTGTGTTTTGCTCTCTTTCTTCTCTCTCACACGCACACTTGCACTTGCCGGATGTCTCGTTGGAAGCAGTCTCTCTTCTCCAGGGTTTACCCTGGGGCAGGGGTAGGATCTGTCTACATTTTACCTCCCCCATACCCCGCCTCGGCGGGATTGGGTATGTTGTTGTTGTTGTAAGTCAATGGTTAAATCTCAAAACATAAGTTTCTTTTTAAGTCATGACTTACGAATATCTAAACATCTTTGCAAAGCTTATATCCTTATTGAATATTGTTCGTTTAGATTGAAATTATTAAAAGCAGCGTATGTGATCCAAACATTACGACGAACAATGTGCTTATTGAATAAAGTGAATAAGCTAGAAAAACAATCAATCCCAAGCACCCTCAAACATATAAGGGGATAACAACTTGCTTTGATTTCATTTTTGATGATAGACAACTTTGCTATCAAAAGTGATTAGCTAATTCAACCAAGACTCGATACTTAATAAGCGATTAGCTGATTCAATGAAGACTCGATATTCAACTTCTTTACCAAGCACCAAGCCATAGAGCCTTGATAGTTGGGTGTATTTATAGTTTTATTAGTTTTATTTATTATGGTTTGTTGATTTGCTTTTTTTTCAATATCTGAGAAAACATTTTAAAACATAAGTTACTAATATACAAAAGGCAATACGTTTGTGCTTGATCATACCCTCTACAAAGCCACTGAAGCTCTAAACTTTGTGCGAAAGTTGCAAAAAGCTTGTTCACGATTGACTTCATAGCAAACTCTTCCATGCCATCAAGTGCATTTTGTAATTCTACACTTAGCTTTAGCTGGATCTTGAGCTTGAAAAAAGACCCTACTCGCCTTAGTTGCAACATATTTTACCATTTCAATAGAACGCCAACTCTAGTAGGATTAAGATTGTTACGATAAACATTCCTTGAACAACATAAACTCACATTCTGAGTTTGTTGACGTTATCCATCATGTGTCAAAAATGATTGAATTTTTGCTGTAAATACTAATTTCACATGGTGGTCTTGACATGGTCAAACAACTTCCCGCAATATGTTTATTCGGCTGCTCTTTAGTTTTAGGTGATGTCTTAAAAACAACAGCTTAAAAAAAACTTTGTTATAATATTAGAAGCAAAATGAGATTCCAAAACGCCATTTTTTGGCTCTTCACGCATATGAATTTACCTTACTAAGCTGAATATAAGCTTACGTAATAGATACATGAGACAAGATTCAATGAAAAAGGCCCTTTGGTTGTGATTTTGTAATGCAAATTAAGTGTAATGTAAAGTGTAACTATTATATACATAAAAGTTGTGATTTTGTTTAAATGTAAAAAGAAATTATTGAGTTTGCTAGAACTTAAGTTACAGATTGTTGAACTGATTCATTTGGTTGGATTTGAGATATAATTTCACCGTCAAACACATTGGAGGTAGCCAATTAGTTTTATGAGTGAGAAGGATTGAGTTTTGGTTTTGTAACTTTATCCCACATATGTGAAAGAACAAACATACAACAGGTTTATAAGCAAAATTATGAAGTTCTATTACAAATAAAGGTTGAATGTATTTGAAATACTTTGTTATAGACCGTTCAATGCATTTTGCCTATATTTTTTGTTAATCTTTTCTAATGAAAACCTAACATCCAATCTTCATATAAAAATATCAAACTATCACAAAAGTTTATATCTCTCTTTTTGTTAATGTAGGCGTCGAATGATGTAAGTTGTAACATGTATAACCTCCTTACTATAAATACCATTTAAAGTAACGACAATAACATATACTTAACTAAAAAGAATCTGATTTCTAACAACCACAACAACCCTCATAATCAAATATGAGAAGCAAATCATGCAAGTAACCCGGATAATATCCTTTGTTTCCAAGATGCAACAACAATAGAGAAGCATGTTCGATATTTCAAAGAAACTAACATATCACATAGTTACAAACCATATAAGCTTGCTCCTCTAACCTCTATATTCCTTACAATTTGCACAAAGTTGCATAATGGGCTTACTGCATTCTGAAAATCAAATAAGCCAATAAGCACCCATCTTAAGTTAAATACAAACATCCCCTGCATTATTTCACAATGAAACTATATATTCTGTTTTCCAGATGGTGGGTTACGAAAACTGAGAAATTAAGTCGTACTGTAATCAAAATGTCTACATAGCCGAAAGTGATTCCAAGCTCAACTAAAATCATGGTAACAAGCTCAAACTTTAAGCTTAAAAGGAACTCAAACTTCTTACTTATCAAACAAAATGTACATAAATAATATCTTTCATGATCATCACATAATTTATTAATAAAACCGTCATAACACACACTGAAACACTTGCTCAACTCCTTTTGTGAATCTACTTCAAGCTTTTTCCGGGTCGAAAAGTAAGCAACTCTTTAGAATGCACCCATGGTTTCACCACAATTTCAGCATCAAAAAACCTATTGTCACCACCTTTCGAACTTATCGCTTTAATTGTCAAATAATATTTAGTCCCGGACACCACTTGGCTCTCGGCCTTAACAACTGCCACAAACTTTAAACCATTCGAACCAACTTTTTGATTATTTTCTTCGACACAATACCTTCCTAGATCTTGCACTTCTTGATTGTTTTTCACGTCCTTTATCTTGGTACGACCACCTGTTAGTGCGTTTGATGTTATGGTTAAGATACATAGGATTGTGATGATTAAGAATAGTGTTGGTAATTTGGCCATTATTGGTGAGTTTAAGGTTTTTGGTTTTTTGGTTTGAGGGTATGAAGTGTTGTTTATTGATTAAGAGAACATGGGAAGTTTGTAATTTATATTTAGACTTAACAAGCAAGTTAAACAGCATATTCTTGGGTAAAAGCTATAAAATAACAACGTACTTTTCAAATTTTGCCGACTTGAAACACTTATCTTTTTATTACCTTAGTTCACCAACGAACTTTCAAAATTTGTTTCGAATTCACCCATATCACCAGTTTATATTAAAATAAAATTTGAAATAACTATATTACCCTATTATTTTTTAAAATTTGTTCCGACTTCACCAACAAACTTTCAAAATTTATTCTGACTTCACCCATATGCCGAGGATAATATAGTCATTTCAGTTATTATTTTAATATAAACGAGTCATATGGGTGAATTCGAAACAAATTTGAAAGTTCATTGATGAAGTAAAGTAATAAAAAAATAAGTATTTCAAATCGGCAAATTTTGTAAAGTACGTTGTTATTTTATGTCTTTTACCCAATATTCTTTTGGAAAATTTAATAACAGAAAGAGTTAATTGCATTTTTGGTCCCTGTGGTATGACCAAATTGCAGATTTGGTCCCTAAAACTTTGAAAGTGCACCAAAGGTCCTCATTTTCAAGTTTTCGTTGCATGTTTAGTCCCTGATCAACATAAAATGTCTAAAATGCCCTTGCCTTCTTCTTTCCTATTTTCTTTTCAATCCATCCTTTTAGTTTCTTACATAAATGGTCCTTGTGTCTTGTCATTTTTACAAATTTAGTCTAATTTTTTTTATTTATTTATTTAACTATTAATATTAGTATTATATTTTTTTATAAGTTTTCGCTTATTTTTATACGTCCGTTTTTCTTACATTTTTGTCTGTTTTCGTCCTTATTTATACGTTTTCGTCTATTTTAATACGTTTTCGTCCGTTTTTATACCTTTTCGGCCATTTATATACGTTTTTGCCCGTTTTTATACGTTTTCTTCCGTTTTTATACGTTTTTCTTACATTTTCTTCCGTTTTTCTTACGTTTTCATACGTGTTTATCCGTTTTTATACATTTTCATTCGTTTTTATCCGTTTTCATACATTTTCGTCAGTTTATATACGTTTTCGTCAATTTTTATACGTTTTTCTTACGTTTTTATTAGTTTTTCTTACGTTATCATACATTTTTATTCGTTTTAATACGTTTTAGTTCGTTCTTATCTGTTTTCATCCGTTTTTATACGTTTTCAACTGTTTATATACGTTTTCGTAAGTATTTATACGTTTTTGTCCATTTTTACACGTTTTCATCCTTTTTTGCGTTTTCATTTGTTTTTTTACGTTTTCGTCCGTTTTTATATGTTTTAATCATTTTTTTACGTTTTCATCCGTTTTCGTCTGTTTTTTTACGTTTTCGTAAGGTTTTTTACGTTTTTGTCCTTTTTTATATATTTTTGTCTGTTTTTTTACGTTTTCATCCGTTTCGTCCGATTTTATATGTTTTTGTCTGTTTTTTTCATTTTCGTCTGTTTTTTTTACATTTTCATCCGTTTTTTACGTTTTCATCCGTTTTTATACGTTTTCGTCCGTTTTTATACATTTTCGTCCATTTTTTTAAGTTTTCATTTTTTTTTACGTTTTCGTCCATTTTTTCTTACGTTTTTATCCTTCTTTATCTGTTTTCATCCGTTTTTTATCTAATGGCTAATATAAGTTAACAAATTTTTCTAAAAAGTTCCAAAACATTTCCAAAAATTTTTGAAACTTTTTTTTGAAAAAAAAATTTTCGAATAATTTTTCTTTCGAAAATTTTTTTTGAAATTGTTTTCGAAAAAAATTTTCAAAAAGTTTTGTCGAAAAAATTTTTTCGAAAAAAAAAATTTTTCAAAAAAAAATATTCAAAATTTTTTTTTGAAATTTTTTTCGAAAAAAATTTTCAAAAAAGTTTTGTCGAAAAAATTTTTTTTCGAAAAAAAAAATATTCAAAAATTATTCCGAATAAATTTTTCAAAATTTTTTTTTAAAATTTTTTTGAAAATTTTTGAATTTTTTTTAAAATTTTTTTGAAAATTATACTGTTGTTCCATTTATGTAATATTAATAGTTAAATAAATATTAATAGTTAAATAAATAATAAAAAAAAAATCGGACTAAATCTATAGAACATGGCAAGACACAAGGACCATTTATGTAAGAAACTAAAAGGATGGACTGAAAAGAAAATAGGAAAGAAGAAGACAAGGGCATTTTAGACATTTTATGTTGATCATGGACTAAAAATGCAACGAAAACTTGAAAATGGAGACCTCTGGTGCACTTTCAAAGTTTTAGGGACCAAATCTGCAATTTAGCCATACCACAGTGACCAAAAATGCAATTAACTCTAACAAAAAAGAAATATATGAAATACTACGTAGTATATTTTACTGGTAAAACATATCTAGTGTTTGAGGTTGGTGATATCATTCAAGATCAAAAGTTCTTTATCTTAAATCGTAGTCTTATCATAGAAGCCTTAAACTTCTCGTGTAAGATAAGATATTGTTATCTTTGAAATCGGATAGGTTCGAAAGAGTAGTGATCATGGTTTTAAAAGGCGCGTCATAACACCGCTAAAACACGAGACATGATTTTCACGTTATGAAATAGAACTAGACGTTGGTTTTAGGCGTAACGTGATATGAGGCGCGAGTCATGACATCTTTTTTTAAACGTTTTAAGAAATAAGTTGAGATCAATATAGAACTCATATTTGTTATAGAACAAATGAACCAATCATTACCCTCTATTTTTTATCTAAATTAATACAAAATTATTTTCCACATTTTTTTTAAAACAACATATCTTACAAACGGTAAATCTTCAAAATATAAAAAATACACCATCGTGACGAAAATTAAATTATCTTTTTAAACATATGCACTTTTATATATTTTCGACAAACATTTTTTTTCAAAAATTCCGTCCGAAAAAATCATATATGATTTTTACGAATCATATATGATTTTAAAAAATCATGTATGATTCGTTTTTTACGAATCATATATGATTTTTACAATCATATATGATTCTCAAAAATCATATGTGATTCGTAAAAATCGAATCATATATGATTTTTGTTGACCGAAATTTTGAAAAAAAAAATTGTTAAAAATATATAGTAGTGCATATCTATAGAAAGATAATTTAATTCTCGTCGCGATGGTATAATTTTTATCGCATAACGATTAACGGTTTGCGAGATATTTAATTTTTTTAAAAAGGGTGAAAGTTTATCATAATAAAAAAATGAATGACTATTATTGGTTCATTGGATCTATGGTAAATTTTGGATCTATATTGAACTTTTGCCTGGTTACAATATTATGCAAACCACATATATAGCCGGCTTGGGCCTAGTATTAGGTTTTTTTTTTATAAGAAACGAAAAAAAATACATGTAAAGTTTATTAACTTTATTCTTTACGTATAACAGTTTTTGTAAAACTTGATATATATAAAAATATAATATAAATATATAAATCTATAAATATTTTGTATCGTTTTAAGTTATTGTCTTAAAAAACATTGTGGCTTCGTCATGCCTCCTAAAGCGTAAGCATTGACCATGCCGCCACGTCACACTTTACGCTATATATAGCATCACTACCGGTAGTAACAGAACGAGAGTAGGTCTTGAAGGTCTGGGGACATCTATGATTTTCGCGACGTGGTGTTACTTTGTGTTTAAACATCATAACTTTTACTAAATGCACATGTTTAGTTTTCGTAAATTCATCCGATTATTTTTAGTCCTGATTTCATACCTACTATTCATACTATTAAAAAAGTTGCTAGCATATTGCATTATTTACTTGGATAGGATTAGGGGCATATATATTGGTCATAGTCGAGTCACGGTCACGAGTCTCAAATTCAAGGAGCGTAAAACCAAAACATGAGCAATCTCTTCTTCTTGTCTTTTGTCATATGACAAAAGCTATTTTTTTTTTTTTTTTTTTTTTGGTTAATTTTTAGGTAAATTCATTTATTGCCAGACAAATGAGTCGATTTTACTTGACTTTTACGTCTAAAAGGTCTAGTGAGTAGACGAAAAAGGAGAATGGGTCCAATAAGGCGATAAACAATAGATTAAAAAGAAAAATTTTATCGTTACATGGACAATCCGCTAAATTGTCATATTTAAAAATTGTCCTAGTTAACAAATTGATTTCTACTACAATTCATTTTTAAACTAATGTTTGAGCTGAACAAATGTTAATCTTCAAACAAATATTAGAAAGAATCGTATTGAAACATTTCTTAACTACGGAGCTAATTGTTCTTTCTTTCGTGTCACACAGCTATTGGGATCGTTTTCGACTTTTAACGACAAATTTGTAACAACAAACTTGTTAAATTGTTTTTGTTTCACCGGAAAGGAATGGTTTAGAAAACAAAACACACCAATGCGTTTCGGCTATCATAATCATTCGATATATTAGTCACGATCTTTACGGCTCAAAATCCAAATTACCTAACCTTCGTGGTTTTGGTTTGTTGGTGAGTTTTTTTTCCTGTTAGAAAGGAATGTTGTTACTTGGCATCGCGGCTAAAACCAATTAAAATGACTTGAACCAAATCGTGTTGATTAATCACGATCACCCTTACGTTGAGTTACATCGGTTATGAGCATTTTTATACATACGGCACAATACGTTTGTAAATCATTTACAATAGTCCTACCCGTGTATGATCAATCAAATTAAATTTTTATGCAACTCATTTTTTTAACTCTTTAATTAGTTTACTTAAACAAATAATAACTATAAACTCCTCATCTCTTATCAAATAATTATTCATATTTAAAAATAATAATTACAAGAAAGAGATTCAGAGATTACACTCAAATTTTTATTTAAGAATTGGTAAAATGAACTATGAGGGCGTTTGGTTGTGGTAATTTGAGTATATTGAGGGCATTTGCATTTCAATCCTCTTCAAATATTCTGTTTGGTAACTCAAATGGGGGCATTTAAAGTAATTTACAATTCCACGAATTAACAAAATGGAGAGAATTAGAATGCCTTTAAAAAGTGAGGAATTTTAATTTACTTGAAAAATATTTATAAACTTTTTTTCTTATTTTTTTTATAGACTTTTAAATATAATATTTATGAAATAGTTTTTATAATCTTTTTTTATAAATTTTATTTATAAACTTTTTTATAAACTTTTTTTATAAACTTTTTTTATAAACTTTTTTTAAACTTTTTTTATAAACTTTTTATAAACTTTTTTTTATAAATTTTTTATAAACTAATTTATAAATTTTTTATAAACTTTTTTTCGTAAATTTCTTATCAATTTTTTATAAAATTTTGTTATAAATTTTATAATCTTCTTTTTTATAATTTTGTTATAAACTTTTTTTTATATAATTTTTTTATAAACTTTTTATAATTTTTTTTTAAATTTTAATAAACTTTTAAATAGAATATTTATGAAATTTATACTAAAAAAATAAAAATATTTATAAATTTCCGTCAACCAAACACGCGAAGGTATTTTAAATTCTCAAGAATTTAAATTTTCTATAATTTAAAATTCCGGAATTTCAAATTACCCCAACGAAACGCCCCCTACAAATATTTTGATAGCCCAAACTAACTTATGTAAATGTTGATGAATTGGGCGATGTGGGACAAGCATCCTCTTTTGTTTCTTCTTTGTGTTATGCAAAAACCAGTTCCACTCATATTTTGTAAATTAGCTTTTCATTTGTATAATCTATGCTTTTTAAAATCTAAAAAATGATGTCTTTTACAGTTCCTCATATTTTAAGTTATAGTGTTTTCATGTCATCTGATATACTTAGTTTATCGAACAGAAACATATAAACCGAAACTACTTAGGAGGCTTCTTTGTCCTTTTCGTTACATAAAGATATCATATGAATTAAGGGGCACACATACCTATCAAATATTCATAACGGAGCCTATGCTTGTTGTCGCTTGGTCTCTTACAGAAAAGCCCATCTATTATGAGATGCGCCGCGGAAATTGGGAGTGGAACGAAAAAGAAGTATAAAATTAAGTTGTAGCTTGAACGCAAATAAAATTGTAACTATGATGCAAATATAACATGGTTGTGTAAAGGGGTAAATTATATTCATTCAGATCAAACATGTATAGCAAAGTAAACACATCTAGTGCTTGATCACAATCTCACGTTCATTGAAACAATTTGATAAAAGCATCACTCATATAAGAAGTAGGCAATAGCACAATAACTCTTTTTTTAGGGAATTGATATCTACACTACATATTTTAATGCATGCACCATACTTTGTGCATTACAGTTTGTACCGTACAATACTGCAATGCACAATTATGGTGCATTCATCAAAAAATGTGGTGTGAGTATCATCCCCTTTTTTTAACGAGACATACCAAAACATAAACCTTTCGAAAGAAAGCAAAGCATGTAACTAACATAATTAAAAGGATAAGGAACAAGATTTTAGCCATTAACATATGTTTTATGTTGCATATATGAGGCTATTAGGAACATCAATTACAAAATGCGTAGATGATACATGTACTTTAAATATTTAGAGTTATATATCGTTTACAATATTCTTATAGAGTAGTTAACAATGATGATTTTGTTGAAACAATAAAATTTAACCTCTTCGAATTTGCTAATTATTTACAATGATGATTTTAAATTTTAACAAACATATGGTGGTTGTGTATTTTATTATTAAGTGCAGTAAAGATTAACCGATCAATACTTGTTTTATTAGTGTATTAATAAAATATGCCCACTTAATAATAAAATTGGCCAAGTATTTTTGTGAGTAAGAAGGAAATGAGTGTTGGTTTTATGATTTGTCCCCCTAAGGGCCCGTTTGATTAACGATTTTTAAGATCGGTTTTGGACTCAAAGTATAAAGTAGCTGTTTGGAAGAAAAAAAGTGGGGCCAGGGATTGGGTTGAGTTTCGAATATTCCGCATGCATGAAAGTCTACTACTAAGTTGGGAATTTGTCAGCTTCAACAAATAGTGGGCCCTTTTTTCACTAGGACCAGACATTATCTTTTTATTATTTGTTTCAACAATAAATTTTAATTTTATAATTGATTAAATTATAAATAATTACTTATTATATATATTATAATATATTTTCTCTCTCCTACATTAAATTCAAATCCAAATCCAAATCCAGATTTTAATCTAAATCCAAATCCAAATCCAAAACCCATTTACAAACCAAACGAGCCCTTAACCCACATTAAATGTTATAACCTCTTCATTGTGAGATACTCCGTACTATGTAACTTTTTACTAATCTTTGTTAAATAAAACCTAACACCAAATGACTCATCACTGTAAAAACCATATAAAGTAATATGACAATAACATAAAATAATTAAAAACAACCGTGATAACAAGTCCATAACTAGTCAACAAAAAAAACACTAAAAAACCGTGATAACAGAAGACTTTTCCCTGCGTAAACGTTCTTGGCGAGCCGAGAAAACAAAGACCTTAGGGAGGAGGGAGTGGGCACGGGTACACCTATCGAGTACTTGAACTCGAGCGGGTACACACCGCCCCGAGCAAATCGGGTACGTGGATCGAGTAGCAAAATCGAGTTGGGAGCCCGAGCGTGTTTGGTGATTCAAATTGAAAAAGGGGACGTTGGGGGAGTAGCCAACGGCTACTTTGCCATGAATAAAAAAAAAAAATTCTCTTTAAAACCAAACAATTCATACTCATTTTTCAAAATAAAAACTCACAAAACACAAATAACAACACACACTAATCTCTCAAAAACACAAAACCATGGATCCAGGTAAAAAACTTCCACCTCGCGTCAAGGTCGGTCTCAACCATTCCCGAATCAACCAAAACAAACTCCGTTAGGATTTAGCCAATTTTATTCTCAACCATCCCCGAATCAATTTTACGTTCCACAACCCCCATCTCCACGTCAATTTTACCAATATAATATGGGTCCTTCTCAAATGAATCCACAACACTACAACATCACTACTACAAGCGAGTTCTCCCCGTTCTTAAACAATGACGATGGCGTAGAGTGCGTGCCGAAACACAACCACTACCAGCGAAGAAGACGAAGATGAGGAAGTTCGAGTCGATCCAGGGGAAGAAAAAAGCCTTGTAGGGAGGCGGTGAAGTTTGGTCGCCGGCACAAGAGGAGGCTTTGAAAGCATGGATTAAAATCTCGAATGTGGTGTTGTCGGTAATGAACAAAAGTCCGGCGGTTTTGGAAGCGGATTCTCGAGCATTACGAGGCAACTTTGGGTTCGAGTTCACGAACTTTTCATGCGTTGAGTACCAAGTGGAGAGCAAAATGAACACGCCATGGGTATTTTCAAGCGCTACTACCTCCAAGCGGTTCAATTACATAATCTATACTTTATTATTTACAATTACATTATTTTTTTTAAGCTATACTTTTTATTTTACATAATCTATACTTTTTATTTACAATTACATTATTTTGTATATAATGTAGAAACGTGCTAAGGCTAGTAGGTGCAACGACTTGGGCGTGGTGAGCAAGTGAGTCGGATTACTATACAGACAAAAAGACAATTTACTCATACCCGAGGCGTGAGAGGTTGTCAGAGGTCATGACAAATGGACGGAGCAAGAATGTTTTCAAGATATTGACGGTGCGACAAGCAATTCTTCAAAGAGAGTCGGGGTATGAATAGGCAAGCAACACCATTCCGACATGAATGAGACCCCACCCTCCACTTGAATCAAGAAAGGCGAAAAAGAAGCAAAATCCTCTGCGTCGATCTCAAGTGTTCTTGGATGAAATCAACGCCTACACACAAAGACACAATATTTGGAAGAAAAGCGAGATGGCGAAACAATTGTTGGCTACACAACTTCGAGAAGTTCAAGAATACACAACGGAGATGAAGTTTTTTGAGCATGATGCATTACATTGATCGTATGTTGGAATTAGTTCTTACCCAAAAGCGTGAACAGGCCAAACACTGGTTGCATTTTTAAATTGTAGTTTCAACTTTTTAATTTCAACTTATGTAATTTTTTTTTTTTTTAAGTTGTAGTTTCAAATTTTAAGTTGTAGTTTTTTTAAGTATTATGTAATGTTTTTATTTTTAATGAAATGGTATGTTTTTATTTTAAATATTGTATGTTATTTTATGTATTAAAAAAAAAATGAAATTTGGGTACTAGGGTACCACTCCCTCCACTTAGGGTAGTGTTAGGGTAAAATTGGGTAATTTTGAGTTGGAGGGTTTTTATTGGATAGAGGTGATGTGGCACCCAGGGTATTAGGGTACCACTCCCTCCTCCCTTAGTGAATCTACTTTAAACCTTTTCCGGGTTGAAAAGTAAGCAACTCTTTAGAATGCACCCATGGTTTGACCACAATATATTTCAGCATAAAAAAACTATTCTGACCACCTTTCGAACTTATCGCTTTGATTGTCAAATAATATTTATGTTGAGTTTATAATATATAAAACATACAATAAACATATAGACATCAAGAGTACGGAAGACTTAAAGATCATAACAAATAAATTAATTAACTGAAAGTATGCGTAACGTACCTCTTGCGAATTACAAATCCCTTGAGCGAGCAAAACAAAGAAGTACTAATTGGTGTAAGAATAATGTCTTACAACCACGTTCTTGTACACACGAATTAACCAGCGAATTAAGCGATTGCTAGATCAAACACAAGTCCTTTAAGAAAAAGCGAAACCAAACTCCCTTACTAATGGGGTGTTCGGCCGAAAAATGGGACAAGAGAGAGGGAGAGAGATCTAGGGTTAATTGATGCACAGTGTATGAAACCCTAAGACCTAACCTCTTTATATAGTAGATGGAATACTTTGGGAACAAGTTAGGGATTGGGTTGGGACAACCCATTGTGGCCGGCCATAGGACAAGCCCACAAGAAAACCCATAACTTTTTCTTTCAAGATTTTCCATCACTAGTCCCTTCTTTTCATTTAGCGATTGCGTTAGTCATTTTCGTTAAATACTTAACGATCGTTAACGGACTTAATGTGCAATAATTAATCGTAAACATAAACATTAATTATTCAACTTTAATTCTCATTAATAATGTGCAATCCACGTGGTCACGAGTTCGAATCCGGGCATTCATGTTTTGTAAATATATACATTTCCAGCAACTCCTTGGAGATGTTTGCAAAGCGATGAAATGACATTGGTTAGCGTCTAGCAACAGCGCAATGCCCGGTACAACTTCGTGTATGGTTTTCCGGAGAAAACCAAGTTTGATGATTCATCATCATATTCATCCTTTTGTTTCTAATACCATGTTAATAAGAATATGGATCTCACTCTTTTCTTAATTAACTATACGTTTCTCGCTTTATATGATGATTGATTAAGATTACCAATTCTTACGAACATATTCGAGGAAGACCTTGGGTATGGCCATACAAACATCTTAACAATCCCTACGAGGAGGCCCGATAGTATTATACTTCAAAATAAATTTGAAGGAAACAAATCCCATTTTGACTACAAGCAGGATTCTTAAATTTCGCAACACACGAAAACAACCCTTATAACTACCGATTCATTATAGCGTTAGATTGCTTCACAAAAATGCACTACATCCATGACATATCTCTTGTATCTCAAGTCAGAGGATAAATATCCATGATATACTTAATGACTAAGATCCATAAAGTATCATCATGTGGGTGGGATAAGTCCTACACTCAATTCATTGAATATCATTTGAAATTAGTCATGCTACGCATCAATATACTTTCAAGTATATTCTAACTAATACTTAGATTTGTCTTAATTCAATATCATTCCCATGTTATTGATTGACAACGGACTATTTAGAATAACTTAAGTTATTCAAGAAATTAAACATGCAAATATAGGATAACATCATAATAAATGAATAATAAACATAACAAAATACTTTATTTCATTTCAATAATAATGTTTACAATATCCTTTTATCCAAATACTAAATAGATCAATGCATGATAATTCTTAGTTAATGAATTGTGCCACAAGTCATGCATCTCATACTTGTCGACAAGGCATAATTTCAACTAACTTTGATCTATAAGAATTTTGACAATACTTATTTCAAAAATTCAATAAGTGAATTTCTTGTATGTGTTTACACATATCTTGATATTTTCATATTATTCCATAAGCGTGCAACCAACGAACCACCTTTATATGACAATCATCTTTCAAAACTTTTAAAGTTTAAAGTATTCTTTATTCTTTAATGTATAATGCAACTATGCTCTTAGTTGAGCATAACTAGTCAACATGGTCATCATCAAGGATATCGTGACTAGAATTGAGTGTCATCTCAATTATACTAGCATCATTGTGTACAACAATATATGCTTTAAATATCCGTAAACTTTTGAGCAGGTTCTAGTGTAATGTTGGTGCCTACAAAACTTCGAGTTTGTTAGCAATGACAATTATGAAACAATTGTCATATAATCATCCATAGAATCTAGGAGCATCTCCGGATTGTGGAATGTGATTCTAAATCCAAACATATTCCTTTAAAATATTTATTACACTAACAACTTTCAATGTTGTCAAATCATCTTTTAATCAAGCATGACACAACAACTTTATACACAACATGATGTTCATGATGAATCTTCAAGTTAAACTTTAAGATCTCATCTATCTTGTCAAAGATATGTATTCATCATATTCTATTTGACTCATTTATTTACCGCGTATGTTTATAATAATAAACATATATTCCAAAGACCGCATATTTATTTCCAAATCTTACAAACGAAGTTTCATTCCCAACTAAAACTTAATTTTAAGTGGAATGTAGTTGCCCATACAACATATAAGATTTAAGAAAATAAATAAATAATACTCCCATAGCTTTCTGGGAATACTTGTAGGCAATCTTATTTTAATTATTAAATCAAAGCATGGATTTAATT
>OU343224.1:357225110-357316332 GCA_910596185.1 Chrysanthemum makinoi | reverse complement strand
ACTTTTTGAACAAATTTCTTGATACCTAGCCTTTCACATGTTGCCTTATTTGGCAGACCTAACACCTTCTTCCTATCAACAAAGTCTTGCTTTGGATTGGTGTTACCTTCAACCTTGAATCTGCTAACAAACCCTTAGGAAGTAGGTATACCATGGGTTTGGAGTTGTTGCATCGATTCATCCTTTGCTGAAATTGTGATGATATATTTACCTTTGTCATCACTGCTGGAAACTGTGATAATTTCTTTGCATTTGTATGAGTTCATATTTGCAGTTGTGGGATTAGTAAGAAATGTGAGATGAAAATGATATTATGATTATGCATGTATATAAACACCTTGTGAAAGGGTTAGGTACTACACTTAGACATAAGATTCTAATCCTTTTAGCAGATTGAGTTGAAAAAAATAGTGTATTGACTGCAACTAATATTCTTACCCATGTGGAAATGCTTGTCCAGTCATTTCAATATCTTTTACCAACACAATGACTGCAAATTGGCCTATCTTTATGCAGTCTCTTTTAGACCACATCAGTATTGACTGCATTTTTTTTTCTGTGATGGTTTTTGCAAATGTATTTTGGTCCATGTGTGGTTTGTCCATGTGTCTTGTTTGCACCTATGTATTGTCCATGTGTCTTGGTTTGCAGATGTATTTTCAACCAATTTACAGTCAACAATTGCAACTCATTTCAACCCATTTCATGCATTTCAACCAATGTTAACATATTCATGAAAAAGATTACACCATATTAACACATAAACCAGACATTTCATTCATAACTAACAAGCACATTACATTAATGGATTTCATTTGAACATCAAATACATAACAAAAAAAAAACCAACTGAATCCTAACATGAACTTGTATCTTCTAGCTTTTAGTGCATTTTTCCCGATGCTTCTTCAGGCTGATTCATGTTTCTTAATAATCGGGAATAATCATGACGGATCTTGGACACATTGGAGGATCCACCCAGTCTTGAAACCCATCATTAGGTACCTTAAAAAAAGTTCAAATTACAAATCAACATTAAACGAAGACATAAAATCAACCAAGTTGATGTCTTACAGTTTGGACAACAAAACGTCTTCCAGCATTTCTCGGTCTCAAGAATACGAATTGATTGGGTAACCCACATCTACAAATCATAGTGTGGGACATTGTTAGGGGTTTTTTTATTTTAGGGATAGGTTAATTGGATTAGAATGGTTAGTGTTTTTTGGATTTGGAGATATTGAAATTAGGTTAGAGATGAATTTGGGGAAGAAGATGACGTTATTAAAGGGGGTAGGGGTTATAACACGTGGGTTGGGAAGGAGAAATGGACAAAATTACCCCTCACGTGACTAGCACGTGGGGGACTTAACGGGGACATCTTTGCAGCATTCGTCCTTAGAGATGATTTTGTTCCAACTTTACTAACGGAGGGATGTAATTGTTAAAAAAAAAAAGTTTAGGGATGTAAACCGAGACACAGGGCAAACCACATGGATATTTTTTGGACTTTACTCTTTTTTAATTGATTTTATATTATTGTTAGTATTTTAAATGGTTTTTTAATGATAGAGTGACAACTTGAGCTTATAGTTACAAAAAGAGATTTAGACTTATGCCATAGATTTGACAATATGTGTTAGTGATAGATTGATATGACAAAAAATGTCTCGGTAGCAACATGCACATTAAAGAGTTTATAACAAACATTTAAATATGCACAATATCAGGCACTTGCCTATTAACTTCATAATCTTGTTTATAAATTTGTTACATGTTTGTTCCTTCACCTATGTGGGACAAAGGAGTCCTTTGTGTTTGAAGATTAGCTTTTTGAAACTTTTAGTTATAAGTGTTTAACTTTTTTCTAAATATAATACTGATTACTTTTATGATATGCAGATCATGTGCATTTATTTAATTTTTGGCAAATTTATCATATGTGTCATTATTATGATTATCCAAAAGAATATACCAGTTAACTTGCTAGTTAAGTCGATATATAAGATACAAACTTCCTATGTTCTCTTAACACGTTCCTAGTCATTCACATGGTTGCATTCTAAAGAGTTGCTTACTTTTTAACCTAGAGTTAAGAACAAATGAAGCGTTTTTGTTTGTTCTAGTAGTAATAGCTCCGTTTTGATTTCTGTGTTGATTTATGCACCTTTGTGCAAATTGTATATATGGAACACGTAGTAGCAAACGTGTATAGTTTGTAATGTAACAATATGTGAATGTTGCTGTCGTTTCAACTATCTAGTAGTGACTAGCCAATAGCTTGATTCTTAGTAGTACTCAACTAAGACCAGACCGGATCATTGGATCTAGATAGTTAGGCTGTTTTGGTCCGTTTCAGAACCGGGTTAGATACACCAAAAAGGCTAGCAATTCGTTAATGATCGTGTTTGGGATCTATGTTACACGGTATGGTACTCGGTCATACTGTTTTTCTTTTTGGTTCACCGTGATACGGTTTAGTTCAGTTTTGAACAGTCCTATAAGGCTATATCCTTTGTTCTTGCTCACTAAGTATTGAGTTGGTTTATCTAAATCCATTCTGACCGTGAACAAAACTTGAACTTTGGGCTGAAAGTATACATCGAATCCAAACAAATGAATCAATTCAACAATCTCTAAATTAAGTTCTAACTTCTAACAAACTCACTAAATTTTTTTACATTTCAATAAATCACAATTTTAATGTATAAGGTAAAATTTTCTATAATAAAAAACAAGAAGAGATACAGAATTGTGCTATAGATTCGATACGTATGTGATGGTTAAATGTCCGGTCTTATCTAATAAAGATTGACAAAAAGATAGCTGGGTATGCCTACATTAGGCTGCCCCAGTAAGGGGATTCAATCCCCCTCATTTTCATTGCCACGTCAGTTTTCTCTCTCCAGCGACCTACAGGCGATTAGGTGCCCCAGTAAGGGCGACCAAGTTCATTTAAAAAAAAAAAAAAACAAAACAAAAAGAAAACATTTTTAACACAAAATTAAATTTCATTAATAATTAAAACGTTACATAATAATTCGAATAAAATTAAAACATTACGAAACTTATTAAAACATTACAACACTTATTAAAAATCTAGGTTGTGGTGTGCCTTGATCGCCTCTTTGAGTTTCTGCATTGCTTGTTGTTGTACTGCGGGCAAGATTAGATCGATTATGGCGTGCAAGAACATGAGATCTGCATCATATTTCTTTTGTCGCTCAAATTCATGTTTTTGTTGTTCTAGTGCCAATTTTGTGTCTTCCCTTTCTTCTCTCTTTTGCTCCATCTCCAGCACGATTTGCCGTTGTTCTAGCTCTTTCTTCTTCAAATCATAGTATTCGATGCGCCAGCTCCTTCTTCTGTCCGAATGCCTTGGACTTGATCTTACCCCATTTCTCGGCAACACCTTCCATAATCACAGCTTTCGAAAACTCCGAAGATTTCTTTTTATTCTTTTTGCGGTATCACTACCAATTGGTCTACCATGCACAGACGAAGGCACATCCGAGTCGGTTGAAGTCCTTGCGTTTTTGCGACCATCATCTTAGCTTAAAAAAGCCGGCATCTCATTATCCTTCCAAACAGAATGGTCCCTCAAAATCTTCCAACAATGCTCCAAAATAAACGGATGACCACAGTAGTTGGTATTCATCACACGCTCGTGTATAAACAGTGAGGTCATTCTCACCACAACCGTAATTCCTCTGAGCATTGTTGTAAATGGCACAAAATTGACCAACTCTAGGGCCGAATCCTATTTTTCCAATTTGTAATGATAGAGTTGTGCGTTCTTTCTGCGCACCAACCTCCTTCTCAAAATAAGCAATGACTTTCTGCCAAAATCCTTTAGCATTGTGGTTGTTTCCGGTTATACTATTCTCGGATACATCACACCAAGCGTTGCACAAGGCGATCTCTTCTTCTTTGGACCAAAGTGACGAATCATTCTTCGCTTCTTTCTCGACAGCCTTCTTCTTTGCCTTTGTAGCTCGTTTCTTTGGTTTGACCGGTGGCGTCTCTTCGACATTCTTCTTCTTCACGTCATCAAGGTTAACGAATCCTGATCACGATCCATGAGCCGAAACGGTACCCGAACCGTGATACTCTTGATCCGAACCCGATCGGTTCAACATAAAGCGAGATTGTTGTATAATTGGTCTTCGAAATCAAAACCCTCAAGATTGATATGGTTAACCAGAGAATATTCTTGATAATTTGAATATGAAGACGTTGATGAATCGATTGTTGGGCGGTACACGTTCGGGTGACCCCTATAGATTGGTTGCTTCGACGGGAGTAGCTTTGTTGTTGTTGTTGTTGTTGGATGTTTTGATGCGGTGGAACAAATGGACGATTCATAAAAAATGGATTGTTAGTTTCTTGTGGTGGAGCTTGTTGGGATTGATATTCGAAAGCAGGGAGTTGGGAATTGATTCTTGGTGAGACACCGGTTAACCGGAAATTCAGATCCGGTGTTAAAATATGCGGGGCGTTTTGTGCCAAACGAGATTTTCGGCCATTGGTTGGTGGTGTTTTCTTAGACATTTTTGATAGAGAGGATTGCGAGATTTTTGATAGAGAGGATTGTGAGATTTGTGAGTTTAGTGTGTAAATATGTTGTGTATTTATAGGATAGTTTTAGTAGTATTTTATTTTTTTTTATTTTTTTTATTTTTATTTTTTATACAAACGGTCATAAACTTTTTTTTTTAAACGGTTTGATTTTTTTTGGGACATCAACGGCTAGCAACAAGTGGAGGATAGTTTTTGCTTTGTTCATATCGATCCTCCAGACGACCATTTTCGTTTTTTTTGCTGGCGATCGATCGCCTCCACAGCAAGGGGATCGAGATGAAATCGATCGCCCTATGCGCTCGATCGACAGACGATTACCACTACTGCTTGCAGCCTTAATAAATAGAGTGATATAAACTTCAGTGATAGATTGATATGAGAATTAGATGCTAGGTTTTATTTGAAAAAAGATTAACAATAACAAGCACATCAAAGAGTTATAACAAAGTCATTTAGTGTAAACTTTCTTGTTTAGTAGCTTTATGGTTACATTTTATTCGAGTGTGAAAAATAGAGTGAGATAAACTTCAGAGATAGATGATTAGTTGTAAGATTTTATTTGGAAAAGATAAAAAGTAACTCATGCAATAGACACATTCAATTGTGAATGGGCAAATTACACAAAATACTTTATTAATAAATTCATAATTTTGGTTATAAATCTGTTATATGTTTGTTCCTTCACCTATGTGGGACAAAATTACAGATCCAACACTCATTTACTTTTTACACATAAAAAGACTTAGTTTGTCACTCTTTTATGTTTGACACTGAGCATGGTTGTTAAAATACTAATCTTAATATCTTATGATTTTACGATATTGCAAAGCAAAAATGATTTCGTTCCTACATAAGACCTTTGCTAGATAAGAACTTAATATAATCCTGATCTTGATCATAAGATCTTAAAATCTCGATAGATGCGATCTTATTTTTCTTGAACCACAATCTAAAAAACTAACAACTTATGTATTAAGTTTTGGAAATGAGATTAATAAAAAACACTTTTTTCGAAAGAACAAATAGGTAAACTGTAGCCATCAATTTTTTCTTAAAAAAAAAAGAAAAGAAAAGAAAAAAAAACCGTTTTCCAACTTTTTGAAATATAACAAATCTTGGCAAACGGTATATCTTCAAGCTACGAATAATACATCATCGTGACGAGAATTAAGTTATTTTAATATGCATATACACTTTTATATACTTTCGACGAACTTTTTATGCAAAATTTTCGCAAAAAAAAATCACACGTGATGTATAAGATCACTTGTAATTTGTTATTTTTCTGATTTGTAAATTTTCGCCCAGAAAATAACTTGTGATTTGTTATTTTTCTGATTTGTAAAATCATATGTGATTTTTTATTTTTCGCAAGTCACATGTGATATTTAAAATAATAAATCAATTGTGATTTTCGAATTGCACATTTTATATGACGATTACGCGTTAAGTTTTGTTTGACAAAGATCAACAAAAAGATAATTGGCTACTTGCACATGGAAGAGTTTATGACAAGTCGTTACATTTTACTTGAGTGATATAAACTTGTGCAAACAATTCGACATGATGTGATGATATTAAATGCTTGATTGTATCCTACAATGATCGATGAAAGGATAATTGGTTGTGTCCTCATTGAGAAGTATAGTGATATAAATGTTAGAGATAGATTGATATGACTACCGATTCTTAGATTTTATTCGGAAAAGATTAAAAAAAAAAAACAAAAAATATAGACAACAAGTACATTGAAGACTATGTAACAAAAAATGTTAGAGATAGATTGGTTTAGTTTTGAACACTCCTGCACGCCTTGTTCTTGTTCACAAAAAATATTATAAAAACTCTTATCATTGATTATTAATCATTTATTTTTTGGTAATTGGATTCAATACCCCTAATAAATTTGTTATTAATCATTTGAAGTTTTTATAAATTGAAATTGTTTCTTCAATGAGAAATGTTTAGTTTTCATCATTTTAATTGTTAACAACGAAACGACGAATACATTAAATTAACAGGAAGCAGATAGTTAATAATTTGAGCAAGTATCAAACTGAAAATAAGCGACTACAATGAAAGAAGCACATTGTTTGTTTCAACTGCCTACTATCTCGAGACACATTTTTCTTTCTTGCGACATGCGACATGCCCAACACTTGAGTTTTCTTTCCGTGAGTATGAGATATGAGAAGGATCGAATATGTGGATTGATGAATTCAAGCTCGAAGACAATGAGATATTGATTCAAATGATAAAAGATTAAAAGGTTGTGTGATCTAATTCGATTTTATAATTCTCAAAATTTGTTTGCAAAGGGATGATTATTGTCTGAATACGTTAAAATTGAATCGTCCCATGGATCAATATCTCTATCCTAAAGCTCGAAGGGCCCGCATGTGAATTATTTCACATATCACGGGTTTCAAAAGATCGACAGTTGTATAATTATTAAAGTAAAAGTCGGTGTCAGATTATTAATCTGTGTCGGCCAATTGTATTAAAGTTAATAATGGCCTGAATATTCCTTAGCATATGCCACGGTTTATTCTTTGGAATATGCTAGATGCCAAAGCATATTCTTAATTTATTCCTTCAAGTTTCGCCTATAAAAGGCATATGTAATCAGTTGTATTGATCATCCATTCACCTACAATCACCACCACCATTGTAACAAAGCTTCCGCAGTATTTTAATAAAAATGTGTTAAGTAATATGTGTACTTTAAAGTTTTAGTTTTTGAGCTTTAGCACAAGATAAAAATTCCTGGCAACGTAATTTTTATCTTGGTATCTAGCATACACGTCGATTCAATCAACTAAAACTAAAACAAAGTTGTATAAAATACTAGAAACTGGACTGTGAACAAGACTTGAACTTTGGGCTAAAAGTATAACATCGAGTCCAACAAAATGATCCAATTTCAACAATCTGTAACTTAATTACTGGGTTCAATCTTTTAAAAACACAATAGCTCAACATTTTCAACCCATCAACTAACCCAGAGTCCAGACACTAGTTTTCAGAACGGGTCCCCGTTATCAGTCATTTCCCGACCGTTTTTATTGAACCAGCGTTGCATCAATTTGGACCTTAAAACGAAACATTTCACCAAAACTAAACTAACGTCCTATTGTTCAGATGAACTTTCAAAACAGGTCACTGACTGTTCGACTTTGTTATGTTTAAGCGCCTGAACCTTTTAGTTTTGAGTGTCAATTTGAAATATACTCCATTTTGTGATCGTTTCTATCGAACCACATTGCGTCAATTTCGCGTTGATAGAGGTGCATTTTCATTGTATACTTAAAACCTAAGTAGTTCACTAAATTTTAACTGACTGACCCTTTATCAATTTTTAAAACTTAAATAATTAGAAAGATCATTTTAGAAATGTTACCTTATTTGAAGCTTGAACACGAATAAACTGTTCTTAATCTGTCACCCATTTAAACTACTTTACTGTACTACTGTTGCTCAGTTCAAAAATTATAACCCGAATTACATAATTCTCTTAATGTTAATAAACCGAGAACCGAATTTGAATTTGATTAGGTTTTCACGTTGAACTAATAACCCAAATTACATAATTCTTTTTTTTTTTCTTTTTTTTTCATTAATTATATAGATTTTTAGCACTAAAATTTTTTTCTATGCTTAAAAAAATTGTAAATTTATACTAAGGGATAGTTTTAATTTTTATATGTATATAAATATATAAAAAAAGTACATATTTATGTGAAGGTTTTCGACTCGGTTTTATTTTCATTTTGCTAAAACTATATTCAAATCGAAAATCGAATATTTAATTCTGTTCAGCCCAATTATAGCAAAATCAGTTTGGTTATAAATTCGGTTTGATTTTCTCCGATTTAATTTTGGTTTCAATTTTTGGTTCATGTGGGTACTGCCCGATGTGTCAACTTTGGGTTGAAAATATACATCGAATCCATCAAATGAACTAATTCAACAATTTGTAACTTAAGTTCTAACAACCCACTAAATTTTTTACATTTTAGCAAAATCACAATTTTTATGTATAAGGTTAAAATTTATGTAATTAATTAAAAACAACGTACTTTCCTTCAACGTTTGGTTTATGTACTACTCCGTAGTTAGTAGTACACTCTATTTTATTAACTTCTAAATTTTGTTTTAATATGCGAACACATAACCAGACTTATAAACAAAAGAGTGATCATGATTGATCTATATGATTTGGTTCGAGTCGTCTTCATTGGTTTCAGTCGATATACCAAGTAACAAAGATCCTTTCTAACGGGAAACAATAGTCACCAATCAACCAAAACCAAAATGGTTAGGCGTTTTCGGATTTTACGATTGGTTTAGTGTGTTGAGTCTTCAATATCGTGACTAATATATTGAGTGAATATGATTATTGAAATACATTGGTGTGTATTGGTATTTTAAACCATTTCTTTTTAGTGAAACAAAAACATTTTAACAATTTGTAGTTCGAAGTTTGTCGTTAAAAGTTGAAAAGATTATCATAACAGTTGTGTAAGACGAAAGAAAGAACAATTAGCTCTATAAATAAGAAGTGTTTTAATAAGATTCTTTTTTTTTTCTATGCCTCATTATTTTGTTGCATACATGTACACGAACACACAAATTTGAGATGAAAGAGTTGTAAAAAAGCAGTAGTCTAAAAGAAAGCGTTGGAGCAAAGGTGTCATAACACGCGTCAAACAATTGGCCTGGGTTGGGTTATAGCGCACCATCAATGGCGCCATCAACAGTGACATAGAATGACTTTGGCGCGTGCTAAAGTCCTTGACGTATGGGGTTGGCGTTGCGACACCTCTTACAACCGGGAAAATAGGCGGAAACTATCACAAGATAATGATCGATCAAACTGCGTTCTCTGAGTGAGAGACTCCCCTTCCCCGTATAACAATCTCATATGCTTGCCGTTTCCTTTTAACCGATACACATTTGGTACGCCAACACTTTAACGACCCTTGGTCACACCGAACCTCTTTTGTTTTGTTTAAACAAATTCATAACATGCCTTTTTATGTTTAAACTTTTTGAAGGTTATTAAAACCTGAAAAGAACATTAGATTTGTTTGAATTAAACCTGGTCCAAAAGAAAAGGCTTGATCACTTATAAACTTGGGTCCGCTCTCGTGCTTGATTTTGAACACTCTATTGTTGAAAATTAATAAGTTAACAAAATGATGTTTTTTTTTTTTTTTTTTTTTGAAAAAATAAAAGGGCAAATCACCTAGAAATGTAGCTAACTTGCCATTTCTTTCCATTGTATGTAGCATTCTTTTTTTTTCTCATTCTGTTAATAAACCTCTATTGTTAGTCCTTTGTGTGTACCCGTTACAAAAAAAACCTGCATCGTTAGTCCTTTATGCTAACGACCGTTAATAAATAACTTAAAAGTTGGTTATCTTACGCTAAACTTGCATCGTTGGTCCTTTATACTAACGATCGTTAAAAAATAATTTAAATTTAGTTTTCTTACTTTTCTATCCGTTTTTTCACGTTTCCGCCCGTTTTTACACGTTTTTGTCCATTTTTTCACGTTTTCATACGTTTTTACACGCTTTCATCCGCTTTTTCAAGTTTTCGTTCGTTTTTTCACGTTTTTACACGTTTTCATCCGGTTTTACACATTTTCGTCCGTTTTTGCACATTTTCATTCGTTTTTACACGTATTCGTCCGTTTTTACACGTTTTCTTATGTTTTTTCACATTTTTATGCGTTTTTACACGTTTTCATCCGTTTAACACACATTTAAATGCGTTTATGCGCGCTTTCATCCCTTCTTACCGCGTTTTCGTCGTTCTAACATGTTTTCGTCCGTTTTTCCGCGTTTTATTTGTTTTACTGCGATTTCGTATGTTTACACAATTTTTGTTTTAACACGTTTTAGTCCATTTTTCTCGTTTTCCTCTGTTTTTTACGCGTTTTCATCCGTCTCTGCGTTTTTAGTCCGTTTTACATAAAATGTGCAAACAGATAACGTGAAACAACGGATGAAAACGGATGAAACAGCGGATGAAAACATGAAACAACGGACGAAAACGTGCAACGCGAAAACGGCAAAATGGATGAAAACATGTAAGCGGATGGCGTGAAAATGGATGGCGTGAATAACGGACGGCGTGTTAAAATTGATGGCGTGTTAAAAATGAAAATGTGAAAAAACATCTGGCTGCAAACTGACGAAAACACGCAAAGCGAAAGCGTGTAAGCAACGTGAAAAAGCGAGCAGCAAAGTGTTAAAAAAGATGGCGATGTAAATATAACGTGAAAAAATAAACAGCGAAGTGTTAAAGCAGGCAGCCGTGTTAAAGCGGATGAAAACATGTAAAAGCGAACGAAAAGGTGCAAAATGGGCGAAAATGTGTAAAATGGATGAAAGCGTGTAAGCGGATGGCGTGAAAAAGCGAGCAACGGGGAAAAGCGAGAAGAAAAGTGAAAAAAGGCAGCAGCGTAAAATGAATGAAAGCGTGTAAGCGGATAAAAGCGTGAAAAAGAGGGCGAAATCGTGTTAAAAAACGAAAAGCGTGTAAAAGCGACGCAGCGTGAAAAAAGCGGGGCGGAAACGTAAGAAAACCAAATTTTAAGTTATTTTTTAATGATTGTTAGTATAAAGGACCAACGACGCAAGTTTAGCGTAAGATAACCAAATTTTAAGTTATTATTAACGGTCGTTAGCATAAAGGACTAACGATCAGGTGTTTTTGTAACGGGTACACACAAAGGACTAACGATAGAGGTTTATTGACAGAATGAGAAAAAAAAAGAATGCTACATATAATGGGAAAAAGTAGCAAGTTAACTACATTTCTAGGTGATTTTCCCAAAATAAAATGATGTTTTTAAGTATAACTATATAGCAGATTGTGCACGTATTGATACATTTTTTTAATCTTTTTCATTGGACTCATTCTCATTTTTTGTCTACTTACTTGCCCTTTAGACGTCAAAGTCAAGTAAAATCGACTCATTTGTCTAGCGATTAATTAAATTTTCACATTTATACTTCAAAATAAAAAAAAATGTCACTATCAATGGAACAGATACAACAAATTAGCAATAGATGATTGAATTTTACCCAAAAGTAAAAAATCTTTCGTCAATGACAAGGAGAAGAGGTTGCTCATTTTTTGGTCTTATGCCGTTAAATTTGAGACCCGTGACTTATTTGACCATGGCCATTATGCCCCTAATCCTATCCAACTATAATAATAGGGATAATGACAAAAATACCCTATTTTTCAAACCTATTTCACAAAATACCCCATTTTATACTCAAAAACCCAAAATACCCAAAAAATCCTCAAGTTTTTTGAGAAAAATCAAAATTCTGAGTTTTGAGAAATATTGAAAATTTTCGATATTTTTAAGAAAAATCGCAAGATTTCGAAATTTCTAAAAATATCGAAAATTTTGATATTTTATAAAACTAAAACCCACCCATGCCAAATCGCAAAACTTATCAGGTCTTCTTTCCCCCCCTCCCAACACTGAATTGAAAAAAATCCTCCCAACCTTGATTTGAAGAGATATATAAACCCCACTTTGCGGTGAAGAAAAGCCCCAAAACTATTCGAATTGAAGGTTTAATCGATCAAAAATTTATATCGAATCATGAATAAAGATTCGATTCCGGTAAGTTTTAATCGTGCAAAAATTATATTAGTATTCGAATTATCTTTTTTGTTTTTCTAATTAGGGTTTTGTTTGAATTGCCCAATTTTTTCAAATTGAGGGTTTTTCCCAATTAGGGTTACTTATGAAAATTTGGGGTTAGGTGATATGTGATCGTAGTTAGGTTTTCATGACTGATATAAGCTGTGAATTATAATTGCTAAGGCATTTGTTTTTTTTTTTTCCTTTCTTAACCAGCCAAACATAACGATTAAGGCCAAAATTACGATTGTTTCGGACATACTTGTAGCTCTGACCGATGCCCAAGTTGAAAAATTCAGGAAAACATGTTTCGGACATTGGCTCGACGTTGTCCTTAAAAAGAATAGCCAACTTTTGATTCATACGATACTTGATAGTGAGGTTGAAAGCGTACCAAACGAGCTCTCATTCAATATATTAGGTAAACGGATTCGCTTTAAACGCCAAGAGTTTTTTTTAGTTACAGGTTTACGTTTTGGTCCGAATATGTTTATGAAAGCGTGGGTTAAGGACATTACGGAAAATCCATTTAGGAAAAGCAATGGATCCAGCTCCATCAGATATGATCGTTAAGTTATCTTGCTTACCAATTATACATTCCTTGAGTTTCGTCAAAAACCAATCCCAAGATCTAAATGTCTCCGACTTACCCACTCCGTATGCAAGCGGCGATCGATTATTACCATCCATTGCAACTGCTAGATACATTGTACCAAAAATTCCCCTTTAAGATGTGCCTTGTCTATTATAATCAATGGTCGCATGTGTGACACAAATGTACGAATCTACATAAAAAAAAGCTTTCGATAATTAGAATAATAAATAGATAGCATGAATAATACATTTATTTTTTGTAATAAACAATACTTACCGCAGCACCCATGGCAAGAAAAAAATCTCAAATCTGTCTTCATCGTCAGTTTCAATATGTGTAATAGTCCACGGGTTTTTAGTTTCAAATTGTGGCAATACAAAGGGAGTTAGGGCTTGACTCCCTAGGAGTCCCTCTCAACAATTGCAATGCATAACATTTAGCTCGCCAAGCTTGAGAATATGATATATCAATTTTGAACCTAGCATTCATATCTGTCATAATCTCTTTCCCCTATAAATCCTACTATTCTCAGACATTACCTCCTTCAATATATGACCAAGGACTTTTGGGGAAGCATTACGATGATGTGGGTGAATTTGAGTTCTAGTGCATGTATAATGGTCGTGAAATGTTGTTACATAAAACTTTTTATAGTCTTTGGGTATATAGGCTGAAAAACCCATTCACATGTGTCATCAATACATTTTGCATATACCCTTTGGGGGTCTGATCTTGGGTATCTAATTTGAAATCCTTCTTCAAGAGCTTTTCTACCCAAAACAACTTTTATATGTTCTTTATTATCAAAAGTATCATGCAAACGAACAAGACTAGATGTTCCAGAACACATACCTTTTTTCGAGTTGATTTCTGGGACTGGTGTTTTGAGTAGGGGAGGCATATTCCAAAATTTATCCTTCTTGGATTCACTAACCTCCTCATCAGATTTTCAACTCTCGTTATCAGATTCACTACGATCATCATCAGATTCACTACTCTCATCCTCGCCAGACAATCTTTTCACTTTCCCAAAAACACCACCCATTACCTTTTCTCCGAAAGGCCGTAATTTATCATCATCTAGCAAATCCCTTTCGTTAGTCTTTTTGTTTTTTGGTGAACCAACAACTTGTTTTTTACGATTAGTTTGAATCACTTTGAGGATCCTGCGTATGATACACGAATGAGGCACATATATAGGATTCCCACGAAATCCATGCATATGTTGAAAACTACTAAAATTTTGATAAAAAATACTACCAGGCATTTGTGTTTGGTGAATTTGTGTGGCATGATATTCGGTTTGATATACATTTCTGAGCGAGTTATCATGAATAAAATTGCTTTGTTGATTGCTTCCCGTAGTTGATAATTGTCTACCATTTACACTAGACTCAACAATACACAACGTAACAATTCTACTACTTTTAACAACAAATTTCATAAATTCATTGACTTCCAAATCATCACATACCTCTACAATATCATTATCCGAATTGTAAGTTATCATAAAACCACTATTAGCATCGATTTCTAGCCTCTCGGATACCGCTTCTAGTAAACATGAATATGATGACAACAATGGTAAAATTAGTGTACGTTTTACACAATTTAACGGCATATACTCCAACACACCATCCACTCTTTCTCATGTACCTCCTTTACATACACGATTTTTTGGCGGTTTTTACGAATTCATAGAAAACTTGAGTTTTTTAGTGAGAATTTGAGTTTTTTTAGTGAAGGGAGCTAAAATAACAATAAAACATGTTTTATTTGCAAAATCTAGGCTGACAAAAATCTATAAGTTTTATCCATAAATTTGCGAAATTTCTTAAAAATATCAAAAATTTGCGATATTTTTTAAGAAATATCGCAAAATTTTGATATTTCTTAAAAATATCGCAAATTTGCGATATTTCTTAAAAATATCGAAAAGTTTTGATATTTTTAAGAAATTTTACAAGTCTTGCGATTTTTCTTAAACATATCGAAAATTTTCGATATTTTTTCCAATTTCGCAAAAAACTGGCAAATTTGCGATTTTTCTCAAAAAATTTGCGGATTTATTGGGTATTTTGGGTTTTTGAGTATAAAATGGGGTATTTTGTGAAGTAGGTTTGAAAAATTGAGTATTTTTGTCATTATCCCATAATAATATTGCAACATGCTAGCTACTTTTTTGTTTCATTAGTATCTATACTTAGGTAGGAAACCACTGATCGCGTGTTATATCTCTATAAAGCGAACCTATAAGTCAACTCCACACTTCGCCTCTCACCCTTGAGTTATAGGCCTTGCCGTCAAGATTACAAGCCACACCATAAACATTTTTTTATTTGTGTTTTATTGGTTTATGTATGTTTTAGTAGGTGTCTTATAACTTGAGTGATGAAGAGAGAGTGTTTTTAAGTTAAGTTATAGTTTCTGAGCTATAGAGAAAAAAAATTGATACATTTTTTTTAATCTATTTTTCATTGGACTCAATCTCATTTTTTTGTCTACTTACTTGTCCTTTAGACGTAAAAGTCAAGTAAAATCGACTCATTTGTCTAGCAATGAATTAACATTGTCACCGTTATACTTCAAAAAAAAATGTCCATTTCATTTTACCTAAAAGTAAAAAATCTTTCGTCAAATATATATGAGAAATGACAAGGAGAAGAGGTTGCTCATTTTTTGGTCTTATGTCCCTAATCTATCCAAGTAAATAATGCAATATGCTAGCTACTTTTTTATTAGTATCAAACTATCCATCAATAATTAGGTACGAAATCAAGACTAAAAATGATCCGTTGCATTTACACGAAAATAAATATGTGCATTTAATATAAATTATTATTTTTACAAGAATTAACACTACGTGGCGAAAATCCATAGATATCCCGGGACCTCAAGGCCCACTCTGATTCCGTTATTGTCAGCGGTATTTACTTCAAGTGCATTATCTTTTAGGGACTTTGTAACAAAAAATGTTATTTCAAATACTGTTTTGTTGTCCATCAACATAATGTGTTACCTTGATAAGAAAAAGAATAATACAATGTGTTACCAGAGAGCTAGTAGCATGTAGGTTCCTTGTGTGGTGTTAAAAGGCCCGTTTGACCTTTGCTCGTTAAGCCCCGAGCCAATTTGGCCCATTAACCGAGCCCGCCCGACCCGCCCATTTTGACACCCAATAAGTTGTTGATTTAAGCCACCCTAAAAGATGTATGATGGATTTGTCATTTGTGGTATATATCGCTACTCTTTCGAACATATCCGATTTGAAAGATACAAATGTCTTATCTTACACGAGAACTTGGCTTCTGTTATAAGACTGCAATTTAAGATAAACAACGACTTCAACTTATAGTTACTTTTATATGTGAGTGATAAAAAAACAAGAAGAGATATAAACTTGTGCTTCAGATTCGATACTATATGATGATGTGATGATTAACCTATCCTACAAAGACAGATGAAAAGATAATTGGCTACGCCTAATTGATAAATAGAGTGATCTAAACTTTAGTGATAGATTGATATGAAGATTAGGAGTTAGGGGTTTATTTAAAAAGATTAACAAAAAAATTAAGTCAACGACATGCACATTGAGGAGCTTATAACGTGCATGAATCTATTACATGTTTGTTCCTTCATCTATGTGGGACAAAGTCACAAATCCAACACTCATTTCCTTCTTACTTACAAAATTTTTTGAAGAATTGTTCAACTTTGAAGCTTTTTTCAAAATAAGTGTTCAACTTTTTAATTATGTTTAAGTGTCTATATTTGACTGAAGAATTGAGATCCTCTCATGTCCAATTTAAACATGAGAAGTTATGTTAGTTAGTTTTTCTCCACAATAATTAAGTTATAAAATAAAGGTCCCACAATAATTTATTTATGTTTTTTTCCACTCACATAAGCCTCAGCATAATCTCTCATGTTCAAATAGAACATGAGAGGATCTCAATCCTTAACTGAAACACTAATAAAGTAATTATATATATCGGTTGATTATTACTTAACAAGTACATATTTACATTACAACTATATTAATAAATTATTATATAATCGATGGCCAAAACAACAATTTTAACCGTCACAACTTTGATGTGCATGCTCTTCCTAGCAAACGTGATACTGGGTAGTCGTACAAAGACCACATACATGAAAAAAAAACCAAGAAGCATGAACTAGGATGGTTTCTATCGAAGAATATATGTTTGTGTGGAAGTTGTTATGGCTGAGAGCATAGTTGTCAGGATTCCGATCTTGATTTTAAGATCTTACGGTTTTATGATACTGCAAAGCAAAAACGATCCGGATCCTACATACGATCTTTGCAAGCTTAAGATCTTATAGGATGCCTATCTTGACCATACGATCTTAAGATCTAATCCGATCCGATCTTACTTTTATTTGATTACAAACTTAAAAACTACAAATTTATAAGTTGTTGTTTTGTTAGAATTCAAAAAACAATATATCAATATTTTTAAACATTTCATAATCATAATTTAGGACAATATTTCTATAAAACATTCATAGTATTTTATGTTTATAATGTATAATAATTTGTATATTTGTATAATATTACAAAAAATATTAAGAAATAACATTAGATTAGTATCTTAATATCCCGATCCAATCTTATGATCACGATCTTGCTAAGACGAAAACGATTTTAGGTAGAATCTCGATCTTGAAAACCTTGACTGAGAGTCAAGTGGTGTCTTTAGCAATACTAGAAATTGATTGACTTGGTTCATCTAAACCCAAACTGGACCATGAACAAAACTTAAACTTTTGGATGAAAATATACATCCGATCCAACCACATGAACCCATTCAACAATCTCTAACTTTCTAACAAACTCACTGATTTTGTTGACATTTCAATAAAATCACAGATTTTATGTGTAAGATTAAAATTTATGTAATTAGAAACAACATTCTTTCTTCAACGCTTTGTTTATGCACTAGCTACACTTTATATTATGAACTTTCAAATTTGGTTCTAATATACATACGCGTCACTTTTCTTTTCTTCGCAAAACGAAACTCGAGTGATCTCATCTTTGGCTTTGGCCATGGTTTGGAGGTTCTATAGTACTTCTGTCATTGCCACGCAATTTATAACTTTGATATAGATTGATGTGACGATTAGTAAAAAGTAACATAATTATTCCCGCATTGAAAAGCTTATAACAAAATTCAATATGGGTTTATTGATGTCTCTTATGCCACATTTTATAAATGAAAAAGTTTCGCCTTAGCTTCAAAGACGTGAGACTTGGTCACGCTGCCACGAAATTTATAACTTTGATATAGATAATGTTTTGAAAGGCTCAAGGCGCACTAAGACGCGAAGGGGACCAAAGAGCCTCGAGTCGAGGCGCATACCAAGGCGCAGGATTAACGAATACAAGGAGCACTAAATACATTAATTTTTTTATATAATATATGTGACCATTTATGTAGCTTAAATAACACAAAATAACATTAAATACTTAATACATGACACACATAATCACTATAAAGATTAAAATGGATCAGTTGTCACTTCTCAAACGGATCAACTCTTTAGCTCGATGAACTATAGATTAAAATCCATATCAGACTAAATATGCTTGTGTCCTACACTTACAAACTTACATCTAACAAAGCTCACAATTTAACCCAAAATATAAAGCAAACAACATATTAATATTCAAGGCATAATACCACATTTTCATGATAATATGTCATAAAGAAAATACTTTATGAAACAAAGTAACTTGTTAAAAAATAACAATCAATAAAATAAACATAAAATCAGTTCAATATTACAAATCATACAAATACTCGCCCTATGATGTGATGCTTGAAGATACAATAAACTTATGACGTTATTTACAAAATCAATAAAATAAACAATCAATAAAAATCAGTTCAAGATATAAATTTATGACGTGAGAGAGATTATATATTTGTAAAATGATCAGAATCTACAGTTACCCACTTGATTGTGTGTTTTAGTTCTTTTCAAAATTATGATTATTAGGTATAACTTAAAAGGCTCATGCATATTACTTATAAGGCCTATGTATCTTATCTTAATATTTAGAAAAAAACCCCAAGACTTGTTACATCTCCGAGGCGCAAAAAGCCCCAAGACGCAAAGGCGCAAAAAACCCCAAAGCGCTGCGCTTTTTATGGGATTCATACATGTCGTGAGCCTCGATCCGAAAAAATCCCTAAAGCTTTAGGGTCGAGCCGAGGCGCGCTTTTCAAAACTATGGACATAGATTGATGTGACGATTGGTAAAAAGTCACATAATTATTCCCACATTATCTTCACATAATTGAGCATTGATTGGGATGACTAACTCATATGCCTAATAGTATGCAAAAAACCCCAAAGCGCTGCGCTTTTTATGGGATTCATACATGTCGTGAGCCTCGATCCGAAAAAATCCCTAAAGCTTTAGGGTCGAGCCGAGGCGCGCTTTTCAAAACTATGGACATAGATTGATGTGACGATTGGTAAAAAGTCACATAATTATTCCCACATTATCTTCACATAATTGAGCATTCATTGGGATGACTAACTCATATGCCTAATAGTATGCCTAAACATATGTGTCAAAGATCTTATTGGGGACAGCAAGAGGACCCACTTCTTCACAAACCAATCATTTATTACCAATCATTTATTGCCATATCTATTAGTCACACAATTAGTCATATATTTTAGCCCTCCCAATCATTTTTCCACATAATTATTCCCACATTATCTTATAACAAAATTCCCACATTATCTTATAACAAAATTCAATACGGGTTTAACGGTTTATTGAGCATTGATTGGGATGACTAACTCATATGCCTAATAGTATGCCTAAACATATGTGTCAGCATCTTATTGGGGACAGCAATAGGACCCACTTCTTCACAAACCAATAATTTATTGCCATATCTATTAGTCACACAATTAGTCATATATTTTAGGCCTCCCAATCATTTTTCCACATAATTATTCCCACATTATCTTATAACAAAATTCAATACGGGTTTAACGGTTTATAAATAGGTTACATGTATAATCTTTCACCGATGTGGGAAAAATCATAAAACCAACACTCATTTTCTTCTTACTCACAAAAATACTTGGCGTATTTTATTATTAAATGTGCATATTTTATTAGAACACTAATAAAACAAGTATTTATCGATTAATCTTTACTGCACTTAATAATTAATCTTTACTGCACTTAATAATAAAATACACAACAACCATATGTTTGTTAAAATTTAAAATCATCATTGTAAGTAATTAGCAAGTTCGAAGAGGTTAATTATTATTTCAACAAAATCATCATTGTTAACTACTATATGGGTGTGTTTGGTTAAGAGAAATGACACCAAAGAAAAAGAAATAGTTTATTTTCCTTTGTCAGGTAACTCAGAGAATTTAAAAAACGGAGAAATGAGAATTCTCGAGGAAACACATCCTTTGTATTTTGATTAACTTTGATTTCCATTCATTTTAAGAAGAATTGTAGAGAAATTTATTTTAACTTGAATAAAAAAGGAGTATAAGTTGCAAATGTCACGTGCCACTCACATTTATCAAAACAAAACCTACTTTTCAACATTTGCTTCTTCCCCAAATATTTCTTCTGCAGATCTGACGCCTTTGCTACTATCTTGAGTGTATGTATTTTCATTTATTATTTGGGTGCCATGTAAAAAGAGTAGTTTTTCCATTTTGGTATCCTAGATCTGAATTTCTATGGTCTAACTTATTCGGTTATCTAGATCTAAATAGATCATCGAAAAGGAGTTGCATATTTCTTGCTTATCTCTATTTGAATCCATTTATATGTTAGGTCAACATAATCTTTATGAATTGCAGAAATGTTTTTTTTTTTTTTTAATTGGATTTTGATGGTTGGGTTACTTGTGTGTATCTTTTGTTCATGTTTTATTTTTTATTTTTTTTGTTTAGATTCAAGTATGTAAAGTAAATTGAAATAGATAAACTGATATGTTGTTGCAAATAAAATTAATTTTCATTTTGTGTCTCGTAAAATTCATTTTTTGTATTCATTTCCGTAATCAATTCTCCGTCGTTATCAAACGATGGCAATCTATAAAATTTCTCAACCAATTTCAATTCTCTGCTCCATTTTTAATCATTGAAATTCTCTCTACCAAACGTGTCCTATAAGAATATCGTAAAGGATATATAACTCTAAATATTTATAGTACATGTATCATTTACACATTTTGTAATTCATGTTCCTAATAGCCTCATATATGCAACGTAACTTGTCCCTTATCCTTTTAATTATGTTAGTTACATGCTTTGCTTCTCATATTAGTTATGTTAGCCTACTTCTTATATGAGTGATGCTATCATCAAATTGTTTCAATGAACGTGAGATTGTAATCAAGCACTAGTTGTGTTTACTTTATTATACTTCTTTGATCCCAACGAATATAGTTTTACCCTTTTATACAACCATGTTATATTTGAATCATAGTTGCAATTTTATTTGCGTTCAAGCGACAACTTAATTTTATACTTCTTTCCGTTCCACCCCCAATTTTTCCGACACATCTAATAGTAGATGTGCTTTTTCATAATAGACCGAGTGACAACAAGCATAGGCTCCGTTATGAATATTTGATAGGTGTGAGTGCTGCTTAATTCATATGATATCTCTATGTAACGAAAAGGACAAAGAAGCCTCCTAAGTAGTTTCGGTTTACATGTTTCAGTTCGATAAACTATATCAGATGACATGAAAACACTACAACTTAACTCTAAGTTATGAGGAACTATATATAGGAATAAAAAGACATAATTTTTTAGATTTTAAAAAGCAAAAATTATACAAATGAAAAGGTAATGTACAAAATATGAGTGGAACTGGTTTTTGCATAGCAAAAAGAAGAAACATAAGAGGATACTTGTGTATAGGGGTGGAAACGAGCCGAGCTGAGTTCGAGCCTGCCAGAGCTGAGCTCGAGCCTGCCAGAGCTCGAGCTCGGCTCGTTTCGATCCAATCTTGAGCTTTCCACAAACGGCTCGGCTCATTTCCATCCATATTAGTTGTGTAGTTGTCCCACATCGCCAATCCATCAACGTTTACATAGAAGACTTCTTATAAATAAATGGGGCAAGGTGCCACAAGGTGGAATTAACCAAGTTATTTGGGTTTTCATAAAAGACTTCTTATCAGTTTACATAGAAGACTTTCTTATGATTTTTAGTAGCTAGTTTAGCCTACTAAATATTTATAGTTCATTTTATCTAATTCTTAAATAAAAATTTGAGTGTATGCTCTTTGCTTTTTCAGGTAATTATTTTTTTTAATATAAATAATTATCCGTATAAAATGAGGAGTATATAGTTATTATTTGTTTAAGTAATCTAATTAAAGAGTTAAAAAAATTGAGTTGCAAGAGTATTCAATTTGATTGAACATATGCAGTAGGCCTATTGTAAATGATTTACAAACGTATTGTCTCGTATGCATAAAAATGTTCATAGCCGATGTAACTCAACGTAAGGGTGATCTTGATTAATCAATATGAATTGGTTTGAGTCATTTTTATTGGTTTTGGTCGCCATGCCAAGTAACAACATTCCTTTCTAACAAGAAACAAAAGTCACCAACAAACCATTTTGAGCCGTAAAGATCGTGAATAATATATCGAATGCATATGATAGCCGAAACACGTTGGTATGTTTTGGTATTCTAAATCACTAGTTATAATACCCGTGCACGCACGGGGTTTTTTTATAAAATTTTATTTACGTATTATTATCGATTAAAAACAATTTAATGTGTGGTATTGTCTTTTGGAGTTTAACTCTTTTCTTTTTCAAAAAATGGTTTAAATAGTTACCAGTTTCGTTCAAAGACATTGTTTACACACAAATTAAGTTTAGCTTAGATATTAAGCACATATAATAACTAAAATTTTAAATATTGTGTGCATTTAATATTATAACTAAAAGCAATAATTTTTATATATTGTTTTTGCTGCAGATACTCTTACTTACACGTAAAAAGATATATTAGTTGTTGGATTGTAAACCAAGCACAATCAAAACTAATACATTACTAACCAAACACTTTTTTAAACATCCTTTTATGCTCCACACTTAAGTAAATTGTTTAGCCATAAGTCAGATGCATTACCTATAGCAAGAATAAAAACCATTGTTAAATTTCAATTAAACCTGCACAAGGGTCTGGTCGAGTGTTGTTACTGCAACGCCTACTTTTTGGATTGTAAAATACTGATTTCCAGGCTCGGCAATGAATAGATAGCCCTGTTATTATATCTTCAGCGGGACATCCGTATTTCAAACCAATTTACAATACAAAAGTACATTGCAATAATGTTAAGTTGTTGAATTATGATGATGATTTAATTCTAAAAAATGAGATAGCAAGGGCCTAGAGGTGGCAAAATGTCAAAACAGGTAATTTTTGTATTTTTCAAAACAGGCCAGGTTGTGTTAGGTTGGCTTAGAATTAGAAACAGAAAACAAAAAAGTAAAACCTTTTTGCCTAATTCAGTATCAATTTTGAAGGTGCATCGCAAGCGTCTTTCGTTCTTTTGTGTTTTCACATGTCTCTTTGTGATCATTAACCAGGTTCCAACCGATTCTTTTTCCATCATATAAAATTTTCCTAGAAAGAATTTCTCTCTAGTGAAAGCAACCAGTTCGACCTACAAAGGCCCGCCCATACCATCAAAACCATGGAAACCAATCTTCATCAATCAACAAAAACCTGTTAAACATCTTAACATCATTTTAAATAAATCAAATGTTAAACGTATATTTATATCGTTCACCTCATGAATTACTCAAAGCGAACCACCATAAAGTTCATTTTTAGTAAGGTTTTCAAAAGATTGCGGGTACTGAACAAAAGCAATCTCGTGGCCTTTCTCTTCGTCCATTAAGTAGCAAAGTGTGTCTCTTATAGTATCACTACTCTTTGAGTACATATCACAGTTGACATTCAAGATTATTGGTCCATTGGTTATCTTCGACAACACCCTTATCTCCATTAAATTGTAGTGTCCTCCCAAGTGATTATGAGACAAAAATCCAAACACTCTTGAAACGATAGTAATTAGCAAATACATACCAATGCATTCATGGCTCCAACTTTAAAGTCAAAAGCTGCTCTGCATCCTTCAATGCCTGAATAATAAAAGTTCAAGGATAAAAAAAAAAATGGTATTTAAAAATATACACAAATCGACAATATTTTTCTTGACTCTACGTTATCTAGAAATGGAAGAGTAAAGAAAAGGTTAAAAGCTGAACATCAAAGTCGAGCAGACAAAATGGCCCTGCTAGATGTACGCTTGGAAATGGTTCAAACCTTTGATGGTTCAAACCTTCAAGAAACATGAACGGGGATTATGGAAATGATTAAAAGGTTTTTGAACACCAATCACTACATCCTTGAAGAATCAGAGACCCTGAACACGTAAACGATGCTTAACATTAATCAAAGCATAAGTTGTTGACAGAGGGGTTGTTATTTTCAAAATAGAGTTGTTAATGTAAGAACACTATATTAGTTTCTTTACCTTGATGTTTTAAGAAGCCCTTATACCAAGATCAAAAGATTATCCTATATTCCCCAATTTTGCCCGCATTGAATGAACTATATGTTTCGTGTTCTGTTCCACTTACCACAAATACAGACTTCATCGCTTTGCTTTCAAATATTGCCATCGTAAAATGGTGAAAATGGTTATGTTAAAGACTCAAAGTCCATCAAAAGCAAATTCAGTAAGAACTTTATAAAAGTCAAATGTATTTTAATTCTAGTTATTTCTTCTAAAAGCTATCTCTATGTTAGTCATCGAGTCATTTCATATATGATGTGCAAAACTTAAATACTACCTCATAAAACACTAATTATTATACAAATTTTAAAAAGTTTATGTAAAAAGACCAGAGACCAGATTGATTCGGTCCGCTCTGTTTTGAGGTGTAGCAAATATGACTCGTTTAAAGTTGAACCCATTTTGAGTTATGACCCGCCTATCTTGACACTTTTAGTATGATATGCCTCCCTTATTACATATATAATTTAACCATAAGATAAGTGTTGGTATCTATTTTCTATAGCAAAACAGCATGAATCCCCTTAAAATGACATAATATGATTAAAGTGTGTACCACATATCAACTATGGTTCTGAGTTGGCGGTTTCCCTTTGTAAACCTGTTCCAAAGTTTTTTGATTTCCTTCCACTCACTTTTTTTCATAAGTATCTAGAGGATTGGAGTAACATCATTTCAAATGACAAAACTACATAAATCAAAACCAAGCAACCATTAGCATTTGTGTATGTATATATTTGGGCCAAAAGATGATCTTTTACTATAAAACATAAACACACTTTTATAGCCACTGTAATATATAAACAAAACAAAGAATATACCTAAGTAGCTAATTATAGATATATTCTTAAACCCTTGTGAATGAATTTGCGACTGATCACGCTTGTCATTTTTTTCCCTGCCTACATACCCGAATAAATTACTACTTCCTTACAAAAAAAAGAAACACTTATAAAGTTCTTTAAAATGTTAATGAGCCCTATAATAAGTTAAGTATGAGGGGCTTGATGGCTTAATAAATCCTCTATAACACACCTACTTATATTTTTTATAAAAAGGATTACTATCATGGAGGAGCAATACAAAGACTATACATGTGTTTTTACTTTCCAAAACCCATACACCAACTTCTTGTATCAATATCAAAGAGCCAGTTTTATAGTTTATATAGCTATGTTTCCTATGTTAAAATGGAGAGAGATCCATGTTGAGGCAGCTCGGGAAAAGTTGGCTCTAATGTACGTGGCCTAATTCCTATGGCCGTTTCTAGACTTTTTCTCTGGCTATCCCAATATGTTTACTCAGTAAGGTTCGAACCCGGGTCCAGGTTGTCTTACCACTAAGCCACCTTGGAGATGGCTTATTTAGCATTCAAATTTACTTGCAATTACATAAATCAAAGAGACCGATATGCTAACGAACTAACAATGCCTAACACAATAAACACATCAACAATTTTGTTCCCTTTAAAGGACTAAATCGCTTTCAAGTACTAAGATGAACAAAAATTTACCAAAGATTACTAAAAAGAAACACCTAATAGCAAATCTAGCTCCTATCTTTTAACTATTAAAGCACTTCTAGCAATAATGCTCCTAAAAAGTTACCCACGCGCAAAACATAACATATAACAGCAAAAACAAAAAACCCATTAACAAAATATAATATTTTTCGCATTTTGCTAACAAATTTCAGTTTAACACAAATACTAATATGGATCAAAGTCCCTCAATATGAAATTACCAAAGATAACTAAACCAATGTACCTAATAGCGTATCAAGTTCCTATCTTTTTAACTATCTAGGCATTTGAAATAATTCTCATAAACAAAAATACTAAAGAATAAAAAGTAGTTTATGAAAGTATACCATCTCCATATCCATAGCATAGAATCAAGTTATCCTCATCCCCAATCTGGTAGGTCAATGCCTACAAGTTACCCCATATTAAAAACAAACTTGAGGGAATGGCAAAAGGTTTACAAATTGTAGAATAATACTACTTCAAAATTGTAAAAACACAAGAACAACCTAAATCACAAACATATAAATAAAATAATCACTTTAAAAGTAATTTGCTTTAAATCACAAACTGAAGGTAACATCAATACCTCTCAACATATTCTGGACTTTGAACTTTCTGCAAACATTTAAACCAATGTTTTCAATCATAAGTAAATCAATGATCATTCAACATCACACTAATACTAACGAAAAAAATAGAAATACAAAATCGTACCTTGCATCTTTGCTATATACATACCAAAATGTGCACCCATTGCAGATTTGCAGGTGAGACTAAATACGCCCCCAATGTATTACTCCTGTCAAATCCATTTTCATCAAAAGCTCACAATTAACTCATTAGAAAAAAGAAAACATACACATATTCTACTCATTCAACTTACCAATCAGGCAATGGACTAAAAACATGACTTTCAGGAGTGACCAAAGCATGATCACTCTTATACACACTTCGCGTAAACCTCGGTAAATATGCCAAAACAACAACCACCGTTAATCAATTAACTTAAGTAACAATATTCATAAAGCATCCATGCCCGCTTTGACCACATTCAAATCTCCCAGAATACTTCCCTAAAAATTGGTAATGAGCAGTCAATGTCATAAATAATAAGCTGGATTTAATCACCCATAATACATAGTATGTCACCACTAATAAAGAATTTCAAACATATAAATATAAAAAAAAAAAAGTTCATAAGGTTGCCCCTGTTAAACTAAAGAAATAAAAAACACAAAGAATTAATAATTATAGTTATAGCTCAATGATTTCGAATCTTTATACAATGACCTTATCATCCAGATTAAATAACAAAACAAAAGTAAGATTTGTTTCGAAAAATTGATTGTTTTATGTAATCATAAAAAGAACCCTAATTAATTAACAATGAATTCATAAAACAAACTATAGTAAGCGATTGTATACATAGCTTATACCCTAAGAAGCAGTTTCCTGTTAATCTCGGTAATTTAATGATAAAGAACAAATTTTTCGATAAGGATTCAAGATGTTTGGTGGAATGCCGTACTTTATGAGTTATGGACAAGTTAATCTCCGCTTTTTTCAATTTTACACTTTTCATCCAAAACTATCACGTAATTAATCTCAAGTACATGTGTATTTTAATTTTTTCAACATATTTTTTGTAAAACCCATTTTTTTATTTATTTTTGGCAAATATGGAAATATTTAGACTTTTAATTAAAATACTTAAAATTAATAAACAATAATCAAAAAAGTATTACCAAATAAGGTATGGATTGAGTTTTTTGAAATGAAAAATTCCCACTAGGGTTTTGTTTTATTATATAAAAGATTCCTATTTTGGTGGAACAAAAGCAATTTAACAACTTTGTTGTTACAAGTTTGTCGTTAAAAGTCAAAAAGATTATTCCAATAGTTGTGTAACACGAAAGAAAGAACAATTAGCTTCGTAATTAAGAAACGCTTCAATACTATTCTTTCTAACATTTGTTTGAAAATTAACTTGTTCAGCTAAAACTTTTGTTTAAAAATGAATTGTAGTAAAAATCGACTTGTTAACTATGACTATTTAGCAGATTCTGCACGTAACGATACAATTTTTCTTTTTAATCTATTGTTCATTGGACTCCTTTTCTTTTTTGTCTACTTACTTGACCTTGTAGACGTAAAAGTCAAGTAAAATCCACTCATTTGTCTGCGATGAATTGGATTGTCACATTTACTTCCAAAACAAAAATGTCCATTTCAATGGAACAAATTTACAATAATAAATGAATTTACAAAAAAAAAAAAAAAAAAAACTTTTGTCATTCAACATAAAGGTGTAGCTTGGCGGGAACAACTGGAGTGTGCACCACAAAGTCTCTCCAGTGTGTCCTGAGATCTTATTCCACAAAGTCTCTCTAATGTGCCAATAAACTTTTGTCATAAAAAGACAAGAAGAAGAGATTGCTCATGTTTTGGTTTTGTGCTCCTTAAAAATGAGAACCGTGACTCGACTATTTGACCAATATGCCCTTAATCCTATCCAATTAAATAATGCAATATTCATAAAGCATCCATGCCCGCTTTGACCACATTCAAATCTCCCAGAATACTTCCCTAAAAATTGGTAATGAGCAGTCAATGTCATAAATAATAAGCTGGATTTAATCACCCATAATACATAGTATGTCACCACTAATAAAGAATTTCAAACATATAAATATAAAAAAAAAAAAGTTCATAAGGTTGCCCCTGTTAAACTAAAGAAATAAAAAACACAAAGAATTAATAATTATAGTTATAGCTCAATGATTTCGAATCTTTATACAATGACCTTATCATCCAGATTAAATAACAAAACAAAAGTAAGATTTGTTTCGAAAAATTGATTGTTTTATGTAATCATAAAAAGAACCCTAATTAATTAACAATGAATTCATAAAACAAACTATAGTAAGCGATTGTATACATAGCTTATACCCTAAGAAGCAGTTTCCTGTTAATCTCGGTAATTTAATGATAAAGAACAAATTTTTCGATAAGGATTCAAGATGTTTGGTGGAATGCCGTACTTTATGAGTTATGGACAAGTTAATCTCCGCTTTTTTCAATTTTACACTTTTCATCCAAAACTATCACGTAATTAATCTCAAGTACATGTGTATTTTAATTTTTTCAACATATTTTTTGTAAAACCCATTTTTTTATTTATTTTTGGCAAATATGGAAATATTTAGACTTTTTAATTAAAAATACTTAAAATTAATAAACAATAATAAAAAAAGTATTACCAAATAAGGTATGGATTGAGTTTTTTGAAATGAAAAATTCCCACTAGGGTTTTGTTTTATTATATAAAAGATTCCTATTTTGGTGGAACAAAAGCAATTTAACAACTTTGTTGTTACAAGTTTGTCGTTAAAAGTCAAAAAGATTATTCCAATAGTTGTGTAACACGAAAGAAAGAACAATTAGCTTCGTAATTAAGAAACGCTTCAATACTATTCTTTCTAACATTTGTTTGAAAATTAACTTGTTCAGCTAAAACTTTTGTTTAAAAATGAATTGTAGTAAAAATCGACTTGTTAACTATGACTATTTAGCAGATTCTGCACGTAACGATACAATTTTCTTTTTTTAATCTATTGTTCATTGGACTCCTTTCTTTTCGTCTACTTACTTGACCTTGTAGACGTAAAAGTCAAGTAAAATCCACTCATTTGTCTGCGATGAATTGGATTGTCACATTTACTTCCAAAACAAAAATGTCCATTTCAATGGAACAAATTTACAATAATAAATGAATTTACAAAAAAAAACTTTTGTCATTCAACATAAAGGTGTAGCTTGGCGGGAACAACTGGAGTGTGCACCACAAAGTCTCTCCAGGTGTGTCCGAGATCTTATTCCACAAAGTCTCTCTAATGTGCCAATAAACTTTTGTCATAAAAAGACAAGAAGAAGAGATTGCTCATGTTTTGGTTTTGTGCTCCTTAAAAATGAGAACCGTGACTCGACTATTTGACCAATATGCCCTTAATCCTATCCAATTAAATGAGAACCGTGCTTTAAGAAAATCGATTGAATTATGACCAATCTCGGTTTTTCTAGTGACTTTCCAGGTTCATATGCCGTTTTCCAACCGTACAGAATTTCAGACACGCACCAGCTATATTGAAGCTTCATAAGGCTAGTTATGAGAAACCAAAACCGTTTAAATTCTTTAATTTCCTTTCACACAAGCTGGAGTTCATGCACGTTGGCATGGATCAGTGGGCTATCAATTATTTGCGTTCAAGCGACAACTTAATTTTATACTTCTTTTTCGTTCCACTCCCAATTTTTCCGACACATCTAAGAGTAGCTGAGCTTTTTCATAAGAGACCGACCGACAACAAGCATAGGCTCCGCTATGAATATTTGATAGGTGTGTGTGCCCCTTAGTTCATATGATTTCTTTATGTAACGAAATGGGAAAAAAATGCCTCCTAAGTAGTTTCAGTTTACATGTTTCAATTCGATAAACTAAGTATCAGATGACATGAAAACACTACAACTTAACTCTAAGTCAGAACTGTATATGGGAATAAAAAGACATCATTTTTTAGATTTTAAAAAGCAAAGATTATACAAATGAAAAACTATTGTACAAAATACGAGTGGAACTGGTTTTTGCATAACAAAAAGAAGAAACAAAAGAGGATACTTGTGTAGTTGTCCCACATCGCCCAATTCATCAACGTTTACATAGAAGACTTCTTATAAATAAGACATACATGGATACTGTGATGACCAAGTTATTTGCATTAATAGCTAGTTTGGGCTATTAAAATATTTATAGTTCATTTTACCAATTCTTAAATAAAATTTTGAGTGTAATCTCTGAATCTCTTTCGTGTAATTCTTATTTTTAAATATAAATAATTATATGATAAGAGATGCGAAGATTATAGTTATTATTTGTTTAAGTAAACTAATTAAAGAGTTAAAAAATTGTGTTGAATGAGTATTTAATTTGATTGATCATATAATTTCAAAGGCACTGTGACATATCTATAAAAATGCTCGTCATTGATGTAACTCAACGTAAGGGTGATCGTGATTAATCAATATGATTTGCTTCGAGTTGTTTTCATTGGTTTTGGTCGGGATGCCAAGCAACAACATTTCTTTCCAACAGGAAACAAAAGTCACCAACAAACCAAAACAACCAAGGTTAGGCAATTCGGATTTTGAGCCGTAAAGATCGTGACTCATATATCGAATAAATATGATAGACGAAACGCATTGGTGTGTTTTGGTGAAACAAAAACAATGTAACAAGTTTGTCGTTAAAAGTCGAAAAGATTATCCCAATAGTTGTGTAACATGAAAAAAAGAACAATTAGCTCTATAATTGAGAAATGTTTCAATACGATTCTAACATCTGTTTGAAAATTAACATTTGTTCAAAACCCACTTTGAGTCCACTTACTGCTGGTATGATATGAGCTAAAGATATAACTACTTCAGGATTCAATTATGAATCGAAAAGAGTTTAATTCAACAAGCAGGAACTTCAATAATCATGAAAAGAAGCTCGAACATGAAGAACATGATTTGTTATTGATAGACGAGTTTGTTATAGATGAGAGAAGTGTTTTACAATTACAAAGATGATATTAAATGAATACAAGAGTGTATCTTTTATACAAGTGAAAATGGGTGGGAAAAGTAGTTATGGTAGTTATGTTTGACTTTTCTAATTGACTTGTTGACTTTTAATTAAAATCATATCAATGCCTCCCCCTTCGAATATTACTTGTCCTCAAGTAAGCAATTCTTTAAGCAGACATATCAAAGGAAGGAAAACGATCAGCAATATCTTCATATAGCTCCCATGTCGCATCTGCAACAGTTCCATTGACCCATTGTACCAACACATACACTGCTGCTGCATTTCCTTTCTTAGCCATCCTCCTGTCCAAGATAGCCAGAGGTTCCACTGCAAGGATTCCGTCTTTGTTACATCTTGGAAGAGTAGCAGGTACAACCGGTGGATCTCCTCTATGCAACTTTAACTGAGACACATGGAAGACTGGGTGAATTTGTGCAGATTCTGGCAACTCCAGCTTATAAGCCACTTTACCAATCCTTTGTAGAACTTTGAATGGACCAAAAAACCTTGGAGATAACTTGTTATGTTGTCCTTTCCTGATGGTAGATTGTCTGTAAGGTTGGAGCTTTAGATAGACCCATGAATTAAGAGCAAACTCTCTATCTGTCCTGTGTTTGTCAGCCAAGGACTTCATTCTACCTTGAGCCCTTAACAAATGAAACTTTAGCAAATTGATAGCTTCTTCCCTGGCTGTAAGAGACCTATCCACTGCTTCCACTTGACTGTCCCCATGAGTGTAAGCAATGTGAAGAGGTGGTGATTGACTATAGACAACTTGGTATGGAGTAGTGTTGATTGCAATATGATAATTGGTATTGTACCAATATTCAGCTAAAGCAAGCCTGTTCAACCATTCCTTTGGTCTATCCCTACTCATAAATCTGAGATAACATTCAAGACACCTATTAACCACTTCTGTTTGACCATCACTTTGAGGGTGGTATGCAGAACTCATGTGTAGTTTAACTTATATAAGACCCAAAAACTCTTTCCAAAAATTACTCAAGAAAACTGTATCCTTGTCACTAACAATTACTCTTGGAAGACCAAGTAGTTTGAAAACATTATCCAAAAATGCCTTTGCCACAGTCAGAGCTGTATAAGGGTGAGTTAAGGAAATGAAGTGAGCATATTTTGAAAGCCTGTCCACCACCACTAATATCACTGATCTCCCTTTTGACTATGGTAGACCATCCACAAAGTCCATAGAAATGTCTGACCAGATAGTATCAGGAATAGGAAGTGGTTGTAAGAGCCCTGTTGACTTCACAAGTTCTGGTTTAAACCTTTGACAGACCCCACAGCTTCTTACATAGTGTTTAACTTCCTTCCTCATACCCTTCCAATAAACCAAAGCACATAACCTCTAAAGAGTAGCTTGAATACCAGAATGTCCCCCTTGAGATTCATCATGAAAGTGGTGCAATAAGCCTTTTCTTAAAGCTAAATCATTGCCAATGACTAGTTTACCTTTTCTCAACAACTTATTATCAGACCAAGTGTAGTGTTTAGGAGGAGAGTTGGAAGACTGCAATCTTTGAATGACAGTTGTGTTTGGGATTCTTGACAAAGCATCAGCAGCAAAATTATCTCATAATCATAACCTAACAATTTTGGCAACCATTTCATTTGAGCTAGTGTGGTAATTCTTTGATCCAATAGGTACTTGAGGCTGAAGTGGTCTGTTTTGATGATAAAGTGTCTATCTAACAAATAGCCCCTCCACTTTTCAAGAGCTTGAATCACAGCTAAGAATTCCTTTTCATAAGTGGATAGTGAATGGTGTCTGGGTGCCAAAGACTTGCTCATGTAAGCAATAGGGTGTCCCCCTTGTAGCAAAACTGCTCCTATTCCTGTGTCAGAAGCATCAGTTTCCACCACAAAAGGCTCATTAAAATCTGGTAATTTGAGAACTAGTGCATGTGTCATGGCTTGTTTAAGATCTTGAAAGGCTGCTTCAGCTGACTCAAACCAAGTAAAAGCATTCTTCTTGAGCAAAACTATCAAAGGGTGACTGATAAGAGCATAATCTCTAATGAACCTTCTATAGTACCCTGTCAAACCCAAAAACCCTCTGAGTTGTTTAATGTTCTTTGGACTTGGCCATTGTTGCATAGCTGCTATTTTGGTAGAATCAGTTGCTACCCCTTTGTCTGATAGAATGTGACCAAGATACTCCACTTGAGAAACTCCAAAGGTGCATTTACTTCTCTTAGCATAAAGCTGATTAACCCTCATGGTATGCAGAATTACCCTCACATGTTCCTTATGAGATTCCAATGAAGGGCTATAGACCAGGATATCATCAAAGAAAACAAGAGCAAACCTTCTGAGATAGTGTTTGAAAACCTTGTTCATTAGGGACTGAAAGGTTGAAGGAGCATTAGTAAGACCAAAGGGCATAACCAAAAACTCATAGTGGCCTTCATGAGTTTTGAATGCTGTTTTAGCAATGTCATCTTCATACATTCTAATCTGGTGATATCCTGACCTCAGATCCAACTTAGAAAAAACAACAGAACCATGCAACTCATCTATAAGTTCTTCAATGATTGGAATAGGAAATTTGTCTTTGATGGTGTGTTTGTTGAGTTGTCTATAATCAATGCACATCCTCCAAGTACCATCCTTTTTCTTTACCATGACAATTGGTGATGCAAAGGAACTAGTACTATGCCTGATCACCCCTGAATCCAATAACTCCTGCACCATGGCTTCTATTGCATCTTTTTAGGTAGGGGGTGTCTATAAGGCCTAATATTGACTATAGGGGCACCTTCTTTAAGTGGTATTCTATGATCATGGCTCCTCTGAGGTGGAAGACCTTTTGGTTCAGCAAATACATCAGCATACTCATGTAATAGGGGTTCCAAAAAACTGTGGGACAACTCCATAGTGTTCAACATACTAACTGGATAAACACATAAAGCCATTGAAGCACACTGAGCTCCCATACCATACCTTCCAGTCATCCATTGTGCAGCTGTCTTAGTTGTACCTCTCAAAGTCATTTGTTTCCCCTTGTAAGCAAATCTCATTCTCAGCTCACTGAAGTTACATAGAATTTCACCCAGGGAAGATAACCATTGAATGCCTAATACCATCTCACAGCCCCCTAATGGTAACAACATAATTGTGGAAGAAAACTTTTCACCCTGCAGAGTCCAAGTAAAATTGGGACAAATGGTATCACTCACCATGGTTTTGCCACCAGCCACAGTGATTTGCAAAGGGTAAGTTTTCCTTATTTCACAACCAAGCCTTTTTGCAGTTCCAATGTCTAAAAAATTATGAGTACTACCAGAATCAACCAAGATGTGTAACTCAAATTTGCCCACATAGCCACTGATTCTCATGGTTTGGTAATTGTAAACCCCTGTGATGGCATTTAAAGAAATTTGTGGTGTTATTTCCTGAGTTGGATTTGGTGGTGGTTGCCATTGTATCACTTCCTCAACACCCTCTTGTTCAGATTCAACATTAACATCAAATTGGGGCTCCTCTTCCTCCTCACAGGCACTGACTTCCAAAGAGTAGACTTGACCAGTACATTTATGGCCTGGGGAGTACCTCTGGTCACAATAAAAACAAAAATTCTTGGCTCTTTTTTCTTCCAACTCTTTCTGAGTAAGATGCTTCCTAAATGGAACAGTTTGGCCATTTCCAGGTTTGGTTCTCCAATTAGAGTTAGGTGCAGGTAAAGCCAGTGGTTTTGGACTGTTGATTTGACTTTGATTTGGATAGCTAAACCTTGGTGTGGGCAATAGTGGTCTAGTCTTTTGCCTAACCACCAACTGCTTAGCTTCTTGCAACTTACAAAGCCCATACAAATCTGCTAGTGTTCCAGGCTTAAACATCCTAACAGCTAACTCAATTTCACTTTGCAGCCCAGCAATAAAGAAACTCATTGCTTGTTCATCAGGCAATTCTACTCTACAAAGCAATTAATCATATGCATCTATATACTCCTGTATAGTGCCTGTATGCCTTAATTTCTTAATTTCAGCCATGGGATCATCATAAGCAACACCAAATCGTTTCAAAATTGCCTCTCTATACAAATGCCAATCAACATTATCCCCCATGATTCTAACAAACTGTCTATGCCACATTAAAGCAAGATCATGAAGGTGAATTGAGATGATATTTACCTTTTGGTCATCAGCAACTTGATCTACCTTGAAGAATTGTTCACATCTAAACATCCACCCTCTAACATCTTCAGTACCACCAAATCTAGGGAATTCAACCTTAGTAACTCTACTGAATTAAACTCCCCTCTGACCACCCCCTTGTTGCCTTTGAATAGCACCAGTATTGTCCCCAATAGCTTCTTGCCTGATTTCTTGCCTTATTTCTACCCTTAGCTTGTCCATTTCTTCTCTGATAAGTGTTGCAATAGTTTGGCGAAGAACTTCTCTGGTTTCATCATCATTACCAGTATTAGAGGATCTTGTTTGAGTCACCATTGTAACTGAATGATCAAGAACTGTAACTAACTAACAAGATTCGTAACTAACTAATCAAGAACATGTGTGTGATTGTGGAGAAATGTTGTGGTGTGATTTGGGTTGGAAAAAATGAGAGTGGTGGTTTGTGGTGTCAATTGGTGGTATTTATGGTTGGAAACAGAATTGTAACAGAATTTGAAGAATGTATCTGGCCGGGATTGTAGCTCTGATACCAAGATGATATGAGCTAAAGATATAACTACTTCAGGATTCAATTATGAATCGAAAAGAGTTTAATTCAACAAGCAGGAACATCAATAATCATGAAAAGAAGCTCGAACATGAAGAACATGATTTGTTATTGATAGATGAGTTTGTTACAGATGAGAGAAGTGTTTTACAATTACAAAGATGATATGAAATGAATACAAGAGTGTATCTTTTATACAAGTGAAAATGGGCGGGAAAAGTAGTTATGGTAGTTATGTTTGACTTTTCTAATTGACTTGTTGACTTTTACTTAAAATCATATCATGGTAGCATTCACTTCATGATGGATTCGTGATATATATCGCTACTCGTTCGAACATATCCTATTTCAATGATACGAATGTTTTATCTTTCACCTGAATTTGGCTTCTATTATATGACCACGACTTAAGATGCACAACTTTTGAAGTTGAATGATATCACCAGTGGCGGATCTAGCCGTAAAACTAAGGTGGTTCCTTAAGATAGTATAGAAAAAAAAATCAATACGCCAACTAATTGTATTTCGGGTCGGGTCGGATCCATTTAACGTGATTGCATTAAGAAAACTTAACATTTAATATAAATCAAATAATAGTCAAAGTGTTTACGATTGGGTCTTAATTTTTTCATAGCAAAAATCAATATATAATTGTATCGACATTACAAAGTTATAATTTATCTTATTTGTGTGTATGTAATGGTGGACTCAAACCCTAAAGGTTATTTCGACAAGATCAAAATTTGGTTACATCAAAAATCATATGTAGATTTAGTAGCATTAATTTAGTTTTGGGGTTAAATTGAATACAACTTTTATAAATTTTGTAATTGTAGAAATATTGTATATGTTCTGTACCATAGATATATAGCTACAACATTTATTTGTTGATCAAATTATCGTATATATAGTTTCCCAAGTATTTGTAAGTGTTTTTGTGAAAGTTGTATAATTGAATTGGATAGAAAATAAAGTGAAGGGGCCAAAAAGAACTTTTTTGAAAATAAAGCAATAAGAATAAAATAAATTACTATTAAATATGTTGGAAGTCTTGTCTTCTTCACAAAATCACAACTGCCGGAAACTCCATTAAAGCAATATTCAGAGTTTTTTTTTTAAGTGTTTTTTTCATGATTTCTTTTCCTTTCCTTAGTTCTTTCATTTAAAGGTGGTTCCTTAGCTAGTTCTAAGGTAGGTCCTTATTTTTTTTCTATACAAAACTTTAAAGATCTCAATTTCTAAGGTGGTTCCTGGGAACCACCTAATTAAGCCTAGATCCGCCTCTGGATATCACCAAGGTTTTCAAGATCGAGATTTTATAAAATCCTAAGTTTGCTAAAATCCTACGGCAATTTTGCTTTAAAGTATCTCAAAATCATAAAATCTTAATATCAATATCGGCATATTAACAACTATTGAAATCACCAACCTCAAACACTAGCTATGGTCTACAATTAAAATATTTTATTTCTCCATTAATACTTAGCAAAAAAGAGGCAGAAGTGACACATGCCATAATCCATTTCACCATAGTAGGGTGAAAGCCAAAACACTTGAGAATAGTATCCAGGAACCGCCAATCAACCGTGTCATACGCTTTCTGAATGTCCACCTTAAAAGCACATCTGGGGGCCCCCTTTCTGAATGTCCACCTTTAAGGGCAAGCGTGGTCTTCGACAGGGTGACCCGCTTTCTCCTTATCTCTTCACGCTGGTCATGGAGATTTTGACCCTTATTCTTCAAAGGAGGGTGCGTATGTCGGGTGTGTTTCGCTACTATAATCATTGTGAGGATCTTCAGATTATTAATGTATGTTTTGCGGACGATCTTTTTATCTTTTCTCGAGGTGATGTGGATTCGGCCAAAGTCATTATGGATTCGCTTGATGAATTCAAAATGATTTCTGGTTTAGTTCCCAGTATTCCAAAGAGTACGGCTTATTTCTGTAATGTTTTGAATCATGTCAAGCTTGCTATTTTGAATATTATACCTTTCTCGGAAGGTACTCTTCCTGTTAAATATCTGGGCGTCTCGCTTATTTCTACTCGTCTCTTGACGAAGGATTGCAAAATCCTTGTTGAAAGAGCTAAGAATCGGATTGGTGGTTGGAAGAATAGGTCGTTGTCCTTTGCGGGGAGATTACAACTTTGTAAGTCTGTTATTGCATCTTTGCACATTTACTGGGCATCGGTTTTTATCATTCCAAAAGGTATTATTCATGATATTCAACAGCTTATTCGTGGTTTTGTTTGGTGCAATTGGGATTATAAGCGTGGGAAAGCCAAGGTGCAATGGATATTCAACAGTTTTTTTGATGCTGAAATTGTGGTCAAACCATGGGTGCATTCTAAAGAGTTAGTTGCTTACTTTTCGACCCGGTAAAGAGTTCAAGTAGATTCACAAATGGAGTTGAGCAAGTTTTTTAGTGTGTGTTATGACGGTTTTTTAATAAATTATGTGATCTAGCTATATCACGCAAGATATTATTTTTGTACGTTTTGTTTAATAAGTAAGAAGTTTGAGTTTCTTATAAGCTTTTAGTTTGAGCTTGTTACCATGATTTTAGCTAACCTTATTAATACTTTCAGTTATGTAGGTAGTTGCGCTTTGATTACAACTTAAATTCTTAGTTTTTTTATCTAACTCTTTGTTCGTAGCTCGCCATCTGGAAAAAAGAATACTTTCCTTGTGAAAGGATGTAGGGGATGTTTGGGTTTAGCTTATATTGGGTGCTTATTGGCTTATTTCTCTTTCAAGATGCAATAAGCCTAATAAATGGAGTTACATGTTATTTGAGTGATATAAAAGAAGAGATATATGCTAGTGCGATTGATTACTAAATGCTTGATTCTATCTTATTAAAATCGATGAAAAGATAATCGGCTACGCTTACATTGACAAAAAGGGTGATCGAAACTTTAGTGATATATTGATAGGAAGATCAGGTTTAAGTTTTTATTTAAAAAGATTAACAAAAAATGACAACATTGACAAAAAGGGTGATCGAAACTTTAGTGATATATTGATAGGAAGATCAGGTTTAAGTTTTTATTTAAAAAGATTAACAAAAAATGACACAAAAAACGCTCACATCAAAGTGACATTTGATGTAAGCTTTGTCTATCATTTGTGTACTAACTTCATAACCTTGGTTATAAATCTCTTACATGTTTGTTCATTTATCTATGTGGGAGAAAGTCACAAATCCAACACTACTCACAAAATACTTGGCCACACTCCTTTGTGTTTGACGGTGAGTAATTTAAAATTTTCCTAATAAATGTTCAACTATTTTACATTGTTTAAGCATCCACATTTGATTAAAACACTAATAAAGTAAATATAGATTCTTGCTGAAGAATTACATTACAACTATGTGCATAGCACACCGTGTATAACTTCTAGGTGCGGGAAACATAATAGTTTCATTTGAAAGGATGTAGGGTATGTTTGGATTTAGCCTATAATGTGTGCTTACTTATTCCAGCTTCGAAATCAATAAGCCGGCTGAACATAACAAGCCTAATTATAGGTGGAGTTTAAACGCAAGACTTAATTTTGGCTTATTTATGCCAGAATTTTTTTTCTTCTAGTTGTTTGAAAGATCTTAAGCCCTTCTTAAAATGCTAATCCAAACATCCCATAATATAACTTTTTGCAAGTTGTAAGCAACATAGTGGAACAAGCTTATATAGTTTGTAACTACGTGACGTGTTATTTTTTTTACACGTCGAGAAAGGACTTGTTTATTGGTAGCTTTTCTATTGCTTTATCCTATTGGTAACAATGAGTATTATTGTAACTGATTAATCAATATAAGAACCAATAGCCTCATACATGCAACATAAAACATAAGTTAACCCCTGAAATCATGTCCCCTATCCTTTTACTTATGTTACATGATTTGCTTCTCATATTGGTTACGAGACTGGTTGGTGTGGTCGGTAGAAATCGTTTTCTAATAAGCTAATTTTGTATTATTATTATTATTATTATTATTATTATTATTATTACCTTAATATTTTTCATTTTTGGTGACGAGGGATGAACGTTAGCATATATTCGATGCTATATACTTTAGTGATGGATTAAAAAAAAAAGCATTTTAGCTACGTGCACATTGAAAAGTTTACAACAATGATGTATATACACGACACTGAAAAGCTAATTCTAAAGTTTTATTTACCTTGATTATAAACCCTGACCAGTTTGTTACATTTACTATGTGGGACAAAGTCATAAATCCAACACTCATATATCCTTCTTACTCACAAAAATACTTAGCGTGTCACTCTATTGTTCTAATTTGAAGCTTTTCGTAATAAGTTCAACATATTCATTATGTATTTATGTTTGAAGTGTCCATGTTAAATTGAAAAGCTAATAAAATAAGTAGTGATCGGTTACTTAGCAATTACATTACAAATATATCTCTAAATGATTTTATAAAACTAACAAAATTGTTGCTTGTTGCTAACGACTACAAAATATATTTAACCAAACATGCGCTTATATAATTATACTAATAGAAATCGCATTCATTGATTATAATTATACTATCTGAAAATTTGCTTCTTACATTTATTATGAGACCGTTTAGTGATAGATTGATAAAGAAAAAAAAAATGTCTCACAACATGTAGATTGAATAGTTATAACAAACATTTAAATATGCACATTATTAGACGTTAATTCATTGATTATAATTATACTATCTGAAAATTTGCTTCTTACATTTATTATGAGACCGTTTAGTGATAGATTGATAAAGAAAAAAAAAATGTCTCACAACATGTAGATTGAATAGTTATAACAAACATTTAAATATGCACATTATTAGACGTTAATTCAATTAGCAACTTCATAATTAGACATTTATTCAATTAGCAACTTCATAATATAGTTTATACATATGTTACATGTTTGTTCCTTCACCTATGTGGGACAAAGTCACAATCCAACACTCATTTCCTTCTTACTCACAAAAATACTTGGCCACACTCTTTTGTGTTGCACGGTGAGAAGAATAGGCACGTCTTTGAAGGTAGGCGACCGCTCAGAGCTTCAAAATCTGTCTCGTTAATAATTGCATATGTATACATATTTTCCATAAAGAAAAAAGTATTTTGATGATAAATATCTTAAATGAGTAATATTTAGGACAATATATAACATTGCTTATAAAAAAGCCTCGTTATATAATTGCTTCTAGTACCTTAAATTTTTTTAACAATTCATGGAACGGCTCTCGTGAGCGATTTATAGCTTTTTGTAATAAGTGTTCATCCTTTTCTTTTAAATATAATATTGATTACTTTTATGATATGCACATGTATATTTCTTTATATTTGGTTTAAATTATCATGTGTCATTATTATGATTATCTAAAAGAATATACCAGTTAACTTGCTTGTTAAGTCTATATATAAGGCGCGATCATCCCATGGCCAAACCAATACAATTCCTAGCCGCCACAACTTTTATGTGCATCGTCTTTCTAACAAACGCACTAATAGGTGGTCGTACCAAAATAAAGGACGCGAAAAACAACCAAGAAGTGCATGAGCTAGGAATTTATTGTGTCGAATAAAATAACCGAAAAGTTGGTTCAAATGGTGGTTTAAAGTTTGTGAAAGTTGTTAAGGCCGAGAGTCAAGTGGTGTTCGGGATTAAATACTATGTGACAATTAAAGCGATAAGTTCGAAAGGTGGTGAGAATAGTTTTCTTGATGTTGAACTCGTGGTTAAACCATGAGTGCATTCTAAAGAGTTGCTTACTTTTCACCCCAAAAAAGGTTGAAGTAGATTCACAAAAGGAGTTGAGCAAGTTTTTCATTGTGTGTTATGACGGTTTTATTAATAAATTATGTGATCTAGAAATATCACAAAAGATATAATGTATCCACGTTTTGTTTAATAACATGTATTGGTATAAACTAAAGTAATAAGTTTGAGTTTCTTGTAAGCATAAAGTTTGAGCTTGTTACCATGATTTTAGTTGAGCTTGGAAATACTTTCGGTTTTGTTAGTAGTTACATTTTGATTACAACTTAATTTCTCAGTGTTTTATCCAACTCTTTGTTCGTAGCCCGCCATCTAGAAAACATAATACTTTCATTCTCAAAGGATGCAGGGGATGTTTGGGTTCAGCTTATATTGGGGGCTTATTGGCTTATTTCAGTTTCAAAATGCAATAAGCCGTCAAATCAGAATAAGCCCAAAACATGGTGAATTGCAAAACTTACCTGACTTATTTATGTCAGATTTTTTTTTTTCTTCTAGCTGTTTGAATCACCTTAAGCCCTTGTTAAAATGCTAATCCAAACACCCCATTATGCAACTTTGTGCAAGTTGTAAGGAACATAGAGGAGCTTATATAGTTTCTTTGAAATATCGAGTATGCTTCTTTATTGGGGTTGTCTCTTGGAAACAAAGGACATAAGTTACATGCATGGTTTGCTTCTCATATTGATTTTTTTTTGAACGGTTGTCGTGGTCGTTAAAAAATTGATTCTTTTAGTTAATTCTATGTTATTGTTATTACTTTAAATGGCATCTAAAGCGATGAGCAACGAACTTTAGCTTATACTTACATGTTATTTGAGTGCTATAAAAGAAGAGATATATACTAGTGCGATAGATTATTAAATGTTTGGTTCTATCTTACAAAGATAGACGCAAAGATAATTAGCTACGCCTACGTTGAGAAAAAAGTGATATAAACTTTAGTGATAGAGTGATATGAAGATTAGGTGTTTAGGGGTTTATTTAAAAAGATTAACAAAAATTAACGCTCACATTAAAGAGACACTTAATGTGAGTTTGAAACCGTAACTTGTGTGGTAGCTTCATATAAATCTCTTACATGTTTATTCGAGTAGTGATTGAGAGACCTAAATCATATGCCTAAAGATATGACTAATTATATGTGTCATCATCTTGATGGCTATAGCAATAGGATCCACTTTTTTATAAACCACCAGGATTATGCTACACGTTTTTAGGCACATCTTTAGGCACATAATTAATCTTCCCAATCATTTTCGTGTTTATTCATTCACCTATGTGGGTCATTCACCTATGTGGGACAAAGTCACAAATCCAACACTACTACCAGAATACTTGGTCATATTTGATTAAAAAACTAATAAAATAAATATTTCTAAACTATTATATAACCAATAAGATATCATTCAAAGAATGTGGTTTAAGCTAAGTGGATCTTTTTGAAGCATAGAGTGCTCTATAATCATGTACTTCAATCTCCATTGTGTACCCACTTACAAGCCTTGTGTCTCTGATTTTTCCTTACAAAGCTAAGTGGACTCATTCTCATTTTTTGTCTAATTACTTGCCCCTTAGACGTAAAAGTCAAGTAAAACCGACTCATTTGTCAAGCAATATATTAAACAAGTAATTAGAACCCGCCGCATCCGCGGCGGGGGTGTTTTGATATTGCATGATTCTCTATAATAGGCAAAATATGTAAAGGCACATCACGACATTTTAGACATCGTTAATAAAAACATAATTAACTTATGTTAAGAACTGACAACGAAATCGTCATCTGTTACTAATTCAAATTACCATGTTGTCAACCAAAGTAACTCAAGTTAAGGTGCCTACAAAGAAGTTATAAAAACAGAAATGGGCGTCACTAACTTTGGCGTGCCTGCAGTCGTGTGTTCGACGACCCATCATCTGTTGTTAAAGAACTTGCCTGTGAACCCCTTTGTCCTACAATGATGGGAACAAAAAATGAGTAAGAGACCAGCATTACAGGTTTCCATAACATTGTAAAATTCCTGTATGTTAACATTTGAAGCAACCTGAACATATCTCGTCAAACCTCCTTTTGCGAGGACCATATGTGTGCTGGTTAACGGTTGTAATTTAAAAGGGACAGTTATCATACACATGAAGGAAAATATATAATGAAAATCACGGAAAGTACTAAAGCCAGAAGGAGTCATACATGAAAGTAATTCGACGTCGGTTGGTATATTGTTGCAGGACGTGGTACTCGAATTTGTTGGCTTCATGACTGCAATTACATATCATAAGAGTATGAAACCATATAAGGACCAAATAAACAGACTGAAACCTTGTCGCATAAAATGTGCGCTTACATATCATAAGAGTATGAAACCATATAAGCCACTTAACATCAGATTAAGTGAACACATTCAATATTGCTTAGTAGCTTTACAACGTACAACAAAACAACTATAACTTAGACACCAATTGAGTAACTTAGCAGAAAATTTAGCCTGCCCCATGATAAAAACACGGTTCAATAACCTCAAGGAAAACCCCCTAACCTTAACAAAGCAAAAATAAAGAGAAGGATATCAACAATTTCAGAATGGCTCGGCTAAAAATCAGTTAATTTTATCTATTCGACAATGTTAATTAAAACAACCCATTTGACATGCCAACTAAGGCTTTATTAGCAGTACTTCACTATTAATCAGAACAACAATTATTACATCATTTATAATCATAGCATGTTTACTAATTTAATATGTTAATCATGCGACTCATGATGATTCAATCTGATAAGTTAATTTTATTTTGTGAGTTGACATAACCTCATGCATATGAAATCACAACCTGATATACATTCTAATGGAAGAATTTAAAAATTAGTCATACCAATTCTTAGACACCTATTGTAAGCCACCTAGCAGCCCAGCTTCCATCTGCTGCTGAACTCCAAAAGGCGATGGAATCCTCATGCGTCACAAGAACCCAACAAATTGCATGTCTACACGTGTTACCTATGGTTTCCAAAACATATGATGGGTTGATTAAGACGCAAGTCGTATTCCTGTTTCTTGGCATCAGGTCCAACCGCCTATTGACACGTTTCTGCAAAAGACTCTTGGCGATCTGATGTGGACACATCCTAGTTTTGTGCCCCCTTTTTTCCATTGGATCATCAGTATCAGGAAGTGGTGTTGTGTTTCCAATGGGCATTTCTGTGACAACGCTTTCTTCATTTGGAGGGTCTATTGCCAATTAGAATGTGCCCTTTTCTTTGTTCGTTGGAGTTTGTGATAACGTTGGCAGGAATGTGCCTTGTGCATCGTCCAGTACGAAGTTTGAGTAGCCACGGCGACTCGCTGTTGCAAAATGCACTTGGGTCTATTTTTCGTAATTGTCTTTTCGCCTGTAGTTTGCCCTTGTATATTAATACTCCGTTACAACGAAAGTATATTTTCAGTTGGAAGTTTAAGAATTTCCCAAATGAGACTGGGATGAGGAAAAAACTTACATAATCTGGTCCGCGCGGTCGAAAGCCAACGTATTGAATCATGGCCACCCATAGACGACGCACCATGTAGTGATACATTTTTTGTCACGATCAGCGGACGTCACATTTCTGTCTCAAATATGACGTCGGGCCTGATTAAAGTAGCACTACACTGAGCACCTCGGTCGCCACATTTTCAGACCTCTTATGTTTTCCTGGATCCAACACGAAGAAGCGGGTTCATAAGATTATGTGGCCCAAAGTCATTTACAAAAAGGAATATTAGAGCATACCAATTCATGATGTCCAACTTGATGCTTATGTTCTTCATTCTACTGCACAGCTGAATAAGTAAGCCTAACGACACATATGAAACGAACAACGACCTAGATTACGTCACCTAATCACAAAACCAAAACCGAATATTGTTTACTCTAGCAGAATATTGTATGCTAACCAGCAGGGAGTTGTATTTCGCGTGTCAGAAGGCGTTCACACGCTGATGCCTTTTAGGAATACTGTACCACAAAAGGTGTATCTTTCATGACATGGTTTATCACTAAAAGCAGAACATTGTACGCTAACCTGTAGGGAGTGGAATTTCGCGTGTGAACAACTACTGAGATCGACGCTGACTGGATTTATTCGAGCCGTTTTTTTTTCTCTACCAGCTAATAGTAAGCCAATGGACAAAACTCTACGAAATATAAAGACGCGTATTATTTAATGAATACTGGCAGACATATTTCGGTAAATATGGCGACTAAAGAGCACAAAAAATATTACATTTACTTGCATTGGGTTGTAGAATGTGATTGCCAGAATTCGTATGTGTGCCACTTAACCGCTGGTCTGTCCGTTTCGACTGCATTGTACCTCTTCAGTAGACGTTAGAGAGTCCAAAACACAGCACAACATTTTCTGAATTTTTGAAGCCCTGTCAATTTTTTTCAATCCCGATTAGCAAGAAAAAAAGGAGTTTGCTATGTCCTTCCAGTGTTCTCAGTTTTTTACAACGTAAGACATCCCATATCTAAAAGAAATATATTATATTAATACAAATGTAATCTATTATATCATCAGTTCAACAATAAATATCGGTCATTAACAATACCTTGACATCGCGACCGCTAGTATAAACAGCAACATTAATTCCCTGTTGTGACCAACTGACCGAACTGACTATTGTGTAACCTGCATTTTCATGAAACTTCGAGTTAGGCTAAGAATTCACATGAAACATATGTTGTTACATTGGCATAAACCTTAAACATGATTAAGCGTTCAACCATAATTATTTTTGTACATATTGATCAAAGATCTGTAAAATTAAACTAACGACCTATGTAAGCCCACAAATGCTTTAAAAAGCACTTAAAACCTGAAATTTTTTACATAATAGTGTGTTGGATATAATTTGAACCTGATGTTGTGTTTATATGGCTAGATGAATGTATGCCCAAGGAAGAACCGTAGTCTGAAAATGATTTTCGAATCACGTTTACCATAAAAATAATTAAATTACAGAAGTACGTATAGCAAGAGGAAATATTGAAAGTAAGGAAGAGCGGTAAAGCGTCTAAATGATTATGTCTCATGTACACATTTTTACACTTTGATAAACCACATAAAGTGGCACATAAGTTTGGGAATAAAAAAGCTCATGAAAGCGCACAATGGTGCATCAGTGTCAACCACATTATTGTTCCGACACTTTTTACAATAACGACCATTCTATAAGAGCCTAAGCCAAGTTGCTACACTATCATTTGCCAACAGTATATAGTAAGTAACTATAATTCACCAGTTACACCTATCTCATGTACCCATTTTTACACTTTTTTGCACCAAAAACAGGAAAAAGTGTACAAAAGTACAAAACGATGCATTGTTATCAGTCACGGAATCGTTCGGACACTTTTTACACTAACACCATTTTATAAGAACCTACAATTGTCTCTTAAATATTAGCACCGCAACCAAACCACATGGCCACTTACCCACATGGTCACGGCCCTTTGTTCGGACACTTTTTACACTAACACCACTTACCCACATGGCCACGACCCTTTGTTCACCAGCAAGACCAGCAGCTCAAGATACAGCCACCATCAACCAAACGACTGTAATAGGCTGTTATCGAAAGGAATTCATTTTTTTATTGTACATAGTGTATAAGTCGTACATTCAAGAACATCAGAATAAAAAATCCATAGACACATTAATATTGAATTCATAGTCTTAACACCAAGATGCCTTCTTTTTTAAGAAGAAAAGACGAAGCAATGGATAAGATATTAAGATATAGATGGTTCAACAACATACCTTCGCTTATACTTTATGCTTATATTATTGCCATGAGTTGATTTTGTTGGAAATGTATATATTTACAAACATGTGAATATCCGGATTCGAACTCGTGACCACGGGATTGCACACATTAGCGAATGAGAATTAAAGTTAATAATTAATGTTTATGTTTACGATTAATTATTGCACATTAAGTCCGGTTAACGATCGTTAAGTATTTAACGGAAAAATGACTAACGACCGTTAAATGGAAAAGAGAAGGACTAGAAATGGAAAACTTGGAAAATTTATGGGTTTGGCTTTGGGCTTGTAGTATGGCCGGCCAAGGGGCCTTATCCAAGCCTAATCCCTAACTTGTTTTTCAAGAATTCCATTCACTATATAAGCAAGGCTAGGTTCTAGGGTTTCATTCATATCTTTGTGCATTGAATTAACCCTAGATATCTCCTCTCCTCTCTCTTGTCCTACAATCGGCCGAGCACCCCATTTTTAAGGGAGTTCGGTTTCGTTTTGCTTAAACGAGGACTTGTGTTAGATCTAGCAATCGCTTGATTCGTTGGTTAATTCGGGTGTACAAGAACGTGGTTGTAAGACATTATTCTTACACCAATAAGTACTTCTTTGTTTTGCTTTGCTCGAGGGTTGTTTTGCTTTGCTCGAGGGATTTGACATTCGCAATAGGTACGTTACGCATACTTCAGCTTAATTAATTTATTTGTTATGATCTAAGTCTTCCGCATGGTACTCTTGATGTCTTTATGTTTTATTGTATTTTATATATCATGACCAAACAAAGGCATCACGAGCCTTGTATAACAAGTAATTAATTACTTAAACACATAATTAAAATAAACATGAATGTGTTATTATTTGTATGCTTAGATCTAGGGTTTGCAAAACCTAAACCTTAATTTTGAGGGGGGCTGCTTATTTTGGTGCCCTAATTAGAGTTTTGTAAACTATTGTTTTAATTGGATTAGAAACCCTAAGATGCATGCAACTTTATGTGTATATGCGTAACTTTGATTAATTGCATTAATTGTTAAGTGTAATTTTATGTCCATGATAATTATCCTGATGTTTTATCATGGATTTGCTTTATTGTATGTCTTTCTTGTTTAAGTGATATACACTAAATTATGATAGATTTAAAATTGGGGAAGACCTCAATCATTATTAATTTAATCCTTGCTAATCGATGAATCGATGCATGTGGTTCACCTTGTACATAGATGAAAACGGGTGAAAGTCTTAATTAAATATATGCATATTGACAGATCTAGAATTGGTTATTAATAGGATTTATCAAAACGTTTGCATGTGGCTATTTGATATGCATGACTTTTATTTGTTATGCATTCATTGTTTATTTGTTTATTTTTATAAATACTTGCTTGTTTGTTATGTGTAACAAGGGTATTTTACAAGAAAAATAAACTGACCTAAACAATGGTGAAACATGTATTTTTAAGAATAGTAATCATAATCGTTTAATTGATTGATGACTTTGGTACAAATGGTCTGAAAGGCTCACCCATGAGAATGAACTAATAAAATGGGTTTAAAGAAGTGCTTACCAATCGAAAGGATGTCTAAGGTTGTGCTTTAGCGTGCACTGGTCCCTCTCCCTCTGTAAGTTCGAGTGGAGCTACTTAGTAAGCCATTAAATGTGCAAGCTCATCTTAAGGGCGAATTAGTTTTAATTCCATGCGCCACTTCGGTGGTAATTATCCGAAACACTAAGTGTTTACACTTATGCAAAAGTACGGTATAATGGATGATAATTAATACTAAATTCCTTGATTGGTGAACCCAATACCTCAATTAAAGTTGATTGATGAAAAGCTTATACATTAAAACAAGATATAAATGTTTTAATAAAAACTATGCTACAAAGATGAATGCATGACATCTTTGTACATATTTGATTTAACATCAAAACTATTACCCTTTAATTTAAGTTATATGCCATCCAACGAAACGGAAACACCTAAGATTACTTTCTATTTGCGTGAGAACGTGACTTAGATCTTAATCAAAGGGTAAAATGTCCACGTGTCGTGAGAACGGGCATGGACGATTTTGCAGCTTCTTAAGTTGGACAACTTAATTGAGTTAGGCAGTGAGAACTGGCAACTCAAGGCATAAGATGGGATAAAACATGTTTACATGGCGATTGATATTGGCTATATGTAAATCCCATAAATCTAGGAATTGCAATTGAAATTGGAAATTGAGCAAATGCTCTACCATTTTGTATAAGGTTCATTACTAGCAGATCAACTGATGTAATGAAATTATGACAATTTGGATCCTAGTTTTCAATAAATATTAATTGGTTATATGAATATGAACCTTGGGTATTTAATTGTTTATTGAAAAGGTTAATTATCTAAAATACTAAAATTGAATTTTGTAATTCTTTTGAATGTATAAATGCAACATTTAACCGTAAACGGTTTAGTCTTTTGATTTGTAAATTGATCCATTCTAGCATTCTAACAAATGTTTGATAGATAATAATTTACTGATAAGACAAACGAAGTCTCTTTTCCATGGGAGAAGCATGAGACTCAATCCTATTCCTTTTCATGAATGAGAAAGGTATAATAGGAACATTTGAATTGTCTAAGTTCTAATGTAACTCTTAGCAATGAATTGCACATCTTATTTTCCATAAAGATTTCATTACCCTCATTTGGTGAATGAATCCTTTGTAACAACATGAATGTTGGTTAACTGGAAAACATGTATATGAGTTACAAAATTAGAAGCTAGACAAATTACCGCAAAAATTGGTGAAAGGCAAACTAGCATATTTTTATCTAGTTGTTTTGCTTTAGCCTTTAAACGTACTACATACCAAGTATGGGATGGTAGGCTTGTTGAGGAAGAAATTGCATACCAAATTTTTCGAGTTAATAACATTGATGGATAACCTATCATTCATATAGTAGAATACACCTTTTAGTACCTTAGTAATAATTACGTATGGTTCTTCAAAGGTGTAGGAAAGTAAAAAGCAAGCAAGTTGTTTTCATTGGTTATGAAACACTTACAATGTTGTCGATTCAAGTGGGAGCATTTGTGTTGCATTACCTGAATAAGAAGTTGTTTTAATGATTTCTAATTCTGGGAGCTACAAGCCTTATTTCCGTGTAGTAACCCGATTATCTTCAAAGATAATTACTTTCCAATTGTAGACACTTATGTTTTTAAGGATAGTCGTGTACGTTTCCTTATTAAACAATATAGTTCTACATCTACTTGTTATATCTATGACACAAATCATATTAATCAAATAAACTAACGTGTATCGTGTTGTTTATATGCTACATGATGTTGTTCCATGCACAAGTGGGAGAAATCTATTGTGTGCAAGGTACAACACATATTAAGATGATTTTAAAGGATTCTCTTGATCTGAAAAGTAAGAGAATAACGTTCTAATAGGAAGTATACATTTAAATATGTATGATTGCCCTATTAAGAACATGTGTCAAGATGATAACAAAGACTACTTTATTTTAAATATTTATGTCATTCAATATTTAAGAAACACTTGTAGTTACAATTTATGTTACGCGAGAACGTGAACTAGATTGTAGCCCAAGGTAAAATATCCATGCGTCGTGAGAACGAGCATGGATGATTTTGCAGTTTCTTACGTTGAACATTTCATGGAATGACATAATTAAATGAAGTAATCTAATACTACTTTGAATTTAAGTATTCGCTGAATGACTTAAATATATGTAGTAAATATTAACTTGAAATATTAATTGAAACCGAGGTGGTGTTCATAATTACTTTAATTATAAATGTTTATGATTTTGTAAAGTCACAAACATGAAGTCTTTTAAAGACTTAGAATATAAAGTAAGACGTTAACTTGCTATGTTTTAAGACATATGCATGAAGTCAATGAGTTGATCAATGACTTATAACGTATAGTGGGATTATAACTAATATCTCTTTTGACTTGGTCAAAATATTTGTGTTATAATACATGCAATTGACTTGGTAATTCTATTGTACCATTAAGTTTTACTTTGTTGGTAAATAGGTAAGCCAAAGAGTAGATGGTTATCTAAAATATTGTTAGATTTTCTTACAATATTAATTCTAAGGAAATACCATAGTTTTATGGTATGTTCGGTTAGAAGAATCAAAATCTGTAGGCATTATTTGATTCAAGATAACTATAGTTTCTTCCAAAAGTTATCAAGGTTAGTAGATTGAGTATAGATTGAATATACTCAATAAGACTCCAACCTAGAAGATTGATAAGACACCATTTGTTTATGGAATATGATGAATCACATTAAGTCTTATAAATGAAGTTCTAAATTTGTTAAACTACTTATAGAGTGAGTTATAACAAACTAATGTCGAACTCAACGCTTTTTGTAATATCCCAAAAGAGAACAATGTATTGTTGCTTTACTTACTAAACTATTTAAAGGTAATCTTTAAATTGTTAATGGCAAGTGGGAGTTTTGTTTAGATCTTGAAAGATTGAATTACAAAATACACAATCTTCTAAAATGCACTAGCAAATATCATGATGAGGCTAAACATGAAAATGATAGACCTTAATATGATGGAATTGTCATTCATAGATCCGTAAGGATATCTTAGATATTTAATATGCTGAGGAATATGAGTTCTGATCATGGTAAGCCTGTTAATCATAATGATAAATTTACCAAATGTTGAATTGTGGTAAATCAATCATACTATGAATGTTGAGATGCTGTCCATAAATATAATCAATTTTAGATACTTGGTTTATCTAAATGAAGATGATTTTCTTCAAAGGATGGAAACCCTAGTGGTTTAAATCTTTATGTAGAAATCATATGGACAATATTGTACACATATTTAATGCATGTCTAGTGATAATAATATTAATCATATTTAAGCAATTAACTATGATTGAATATTATTTTCTAGATACATTAAATAAAAGTATAAAGATTATAATTGTCATACTTAGTTTCATTGATATGAAATTTTGACAATGAATGTCAAAACTCTTTGTTGTGAAATTACTTTTTGCGAGGGCGATAAGTAATACAAAGTAGTTTTATGATTTCAAATAATCTTTGAATATGTACAAACTGCAAGAATCCATGAATGGATATATGCATGCATCTATGAGATGATTCTTATGTTTAATATTAAATCAATGTTTGATTTAATAATTAAAATAAGATAGCTCATAAGTATTCCCAAAGCTAGTGGGAGTATTATTTATTTATCTTAAATCTTATATGTTGTATGGGCAACTACATTCCACTTAAATTAAGTTTTAGTTGGGAATGAAACTTCGTTTGTAAGATTTGGAAATAATATATACAAATTTGGAATATATGTTTATTATTATAAACATATGCGGTAAATAAATGAGTCAAAAAGAACATGATAAATACATATCTTTGACAAGATAGATGAGATCTTAAAGTTTAACTTGAAGATTCATCATGAACATCATGTTGTGTATAAAGTTGTTGTGTCATGCTTGATTACAAGATGATTTGACAACATTGAAAGTTGTTAGTGTAATAAATATTTTAAAGGAATATGTTTGGATTTAGAATCACATTCCACTGAGATGCTCCTAGATTCTATGGATGATTATATGACAATTGTTTCATAATTGTCATTGCCAACAAACTTGAGTTTTGGTAGGCACCAACATTACACTATAACTGTTCAAAAGTTTACGGATGTTTAAAGAGCATATTGTTGGTTGTACACAATGATGTCTGGTATAATTGAGATGACACTCAATTCTAGTCATGGTATCCTTGATGATGACCATGTTGACTAGTTATGCTCAACTAAGAGCATAGTTGCATTATACATTAAAGAATAAAGAATACTTTAAAACTTTAAAGTTTTGAAAGATGATTGTCATATAAAGGTGGTTCAGGTTATCACGCACCTGATGGAATGATATGAAAATATCAAGATATGTGTAAACATATACAAGAAATTCACTTATTGAATTCTTGAAATAAGTATTCTTAAAATTCCTATAGATTAAAGTTAATTGAAATTATGTCTTGTCAACAAGTATGATTTTCATGACTTGTGGCAAAATTCATTAACTAGTATTATCATGCATTGATCTATTTAGTATTTGGATAAAGGATGTTAAACAGTTATTATTTATAATGAATTAAAGTACGGTATACGCTTAATTTCATTTATAATATCGTGTCCTGTATTTGCATGTTTAAATCCTTGAATAACTTAAGTTATTCTAAATAGTCCGTTGTCGATCAATAACATGGGAATGATATTGAATTAAGACAAATCTGAGTATTAGTTAGAATATACTTGAAAGTATATTGATGCCTAGCATGACTAATTTCAGATGATATTCAATGAATTGAGTATAGGACTTATCCCACCCACATGATGATACTTTATGGATCTTAGTCATTAAGTATATCATGTATATTTATCCTCTGACTTGAGATACAAGAGATATGTAATGTATGTAGTGCATTTTTGTGAAGCAATCTGATGAGTGTGTAAATACTCATCATTTTTGTACAATATAAACTGCAAAATCATCTGAAAACACTCAGAAACACATCAAAATGATCAAAATATCACAAATCAGTGTTTTATGTGTTTTAAATGCAAAAATATCAAAATCAGATGAAAAACATATCAAATTTGCAAAAATTGCAGTTTTAGTCCCTCAACTTTCAAAATTTGTCAAAACTAGTCCCTGAGTCAAAATTTCAAAAGAAAAGTCACCAAAGGTCCTTTTAAAATCATAACTTGTCATAATTAGTCCTTTGGTGAAAAGTTCCAAAAGTTTTGAGAAAATTACAGTTTTGATCCTTGGATTTTAAAAATGTTCATGTTTAGTCCTTGGAATTTCACAAATGGCAAAAATGGTCCTTGGATTATTGGATGATGGCAAGAAAGGCCCTTGAAAAAACATTTTCAGAATGTACGTGAATGACCCTCGGATTTTCGTTGGTCAAGATTAGTCCCAGCATACCCATGGATCCATTATTAGTCCTTTATAGCTAATCCTAAGTCCAACACCTTAAGTCCAAATCCAATTTACTAGTTTAAGCCCAACCGGTCCAAATTAAAGCCCCAAACCCACGGTCAAACCCCCCTTACCCGGTCAATGTTTAATACCCCATCTCTCTTCTTTCTTCGCTTCCCACCACACACACAAACCCAACACACCTCAAATAAAAAAATCACTCACCCCATCCCCTGCCATTTCTCAAAACCCAAGTAAAAAAACCTGTCATCCCCATCACTTCCCCTGACAACACCCACGCACCTCCCCTGACAAATCTCTCAACTCTACCCATTGACCCATCACCCTCCCACGCATGCGTTTTGTTTTGGCTTGGAGCGCAGAAGAAAGAGAAGAAGCATCACGAGGGGAGAAGAATCCAAGGCTTAGTATAAAAGCTTGTACACCATTGTAAAAAGAGTAGTTTTTTTTTTAGTTCTTAGTTAGTTAGTTTTTAGTTAAAAAAAACTTTAGTTTTAATGTAGTTTCCAGCTTCTGTCTAGAAAATTTTCCAAGTTCTAATCTCAGTTAATTTACATTTTCATTTAGTTGTAATCTTTTATTTTCAATGAAATCTTAGTGTACTTGTTAATCCATTTATTTCAGCTTATGCGGTTTACAATTTCCCTAAATGTTCTTGAGTTTTGATATTCATGTTTTTGAAGGTGTTTGTAAAGGATTACTTAAGTGTAGTGGAGCTTTTTATTAAAAGTCTCACATAAGTTTTTTTTTTTTTGAAATCTTACTTTCACTTGTATTTCTGCCTTAAAGTGTGTTTGGTTTTGTGTTCTTGGGTCAAGCTCACCATTTTGACCCATTTTTGAACCTCAAGAGTAGTGGTAAAGTGTTTGCAAGTTACTTAGTGAAAGTGTATGTGAATTCGAAAAAAGAAAAAGAAAGAGAGAGCTTTGATAGTTGTTCTTTTGGTACCTAATGGGAGCAAAAGCTTGGTGGCTTGGTGAACTATAGGTGGTCATAAGCTCAAGGGGTAGCTACAGTTGGAGCTTATTCAAAACAAGCTCAAAAAGTAGCTCCTTGGTTGTTTGCAACCCTGCAAGTAACTGCAACAGGGTAATAATTTTTTTAGCTTAATGGTAGTTGAACTTAGCTTAACTTAGTAGATATTTGCTCATTTAGTCTTGAGATTAGTCTTAGCTTAATTATGCTTGTTAACTCACTTATTTACTTAATCTCCCATGTTTTTAGATTTAAGACTTCCCTGGTTAAGAAACTGTGCAAACTGTCTCTCCCTTAGTGAGTTGTTTTAGCTTATTTAAGATTAAGGTGAGCTTGGTTAGCTTATTTGTCTCACAGTTAGCTTGTTAGTTTACCACTTGCTGGTGAAATTAAGAACTTTATAGGTGTTGGGTTCAGCTGCTCATTTTGAGCCTCAATTAAGAGTTGTTTTCATTTCCTGTCCAAACTTAATAACAAAAGGGGTGTGTTTGTGAGGTTCTGTCCAAATCAGGACTCAATAAGCTGAGTTAACAGCTTATTGAAAGGTTTTTAGAAGCCCCATTTTCACAAAAGTCCTTATTTTTGTTCTCATCTTCAAGTTTCAAAAGAAAAAAAAATAATAACATATATATATTTTCAAAAAGAGAGCCAAGGGATTCGAACCTTGGTCTCTCAGCTCAAATCCTACGACAACAAACACAAACCATCTGCTCATTCCAGTTATTTGTAGTGATTATTTGCTTCAAAACTGTTAAGGGGTGTTGGGTTATTGTTTTTGCAAACGTGATTTTTGCCAAACTTTGTGGAATTTTCACGGATTTATTATAAGTCCATTTGAGCTCAAATTTGGGATACAAGATCTTTGGTTGGTTGTGAACATCATGGCCATTTTAGTTTATTTTTAGGAATTTTTCTAGCTAGCTTAATTAGTGCTTAAAGTAGGGCCTTAGAGGCCGTTTAGCATATAGTTATTAAAATCTGGTCGCGAGTTTTTTTTCTGTAGCTTGTGCTTTTTACTTCCCAATCAGTTGCATTAGCTCGTTTTAGGTTAGATTTAGGCTTTAGTAGCTTATGGTAGCTTATAGTTAGCTTTTAGCTTATTTCAAGTGCTTATTCAAACTGCTTATTTGCCCAATTCAGCTTATTAGTGGGCTTATCTAACTTTTTATATTTTTCCTAGGCTTAGAATAATATTTTAGATTTTCCTGTAAAGTCTCATAATTTTTACTGTTCATTTGTTATTTTTATTAATTTTAATTAGTTTAAATTAGTTTTTAATTAATAATAATTATTTAAAAAGTCAAAAAAAAATATATTTTCAGTTTTAAAATAACTTTTATAATATTTTAGATTTTTCTAAGTCATAATTTCACTTTTCTAGCTTTATTTCATATTTTCTTATATTTTAGGGTATTATTAAATAGTTAAAAATAGTTTTTAATTAATAATAATTAGATAATTAGTTATAAAAATAATTTTCTTTTTCTATAAATTTTCTTTTATCATTAGGTTTGTAAAAATGTCATTTTCATATTTTTAGGACTTTTATTTCTTAGATATCACTTTTTATTTTTGGTACGTTTACGTAATTTTTATTTAAACGTAAGTTTTAAGTTTTTAAACGTTCATCAATTTTAAATATAGTGATAGCGTTTATTTAATAGTTTTTATCTTTTTAATTTCCTTTAATTTGCATTTTAGCCCTTGTAGTTTATGTCCTTTTCCTGTAGTTATAATATCATTCAAATCCTCTTTTCCGTTCAAATCTCCCGATCACTATACGTTTGATAATCCATTGCATAGCTCGCTGGGACATAACGACCCGGGGAAACACTATACTCCCCAGATCTTCATTGCATTCGTACTTAGGCAGTTTTAAGTGATTACGGTCCGCCATTCACAAGTGGCGGCTTGTGTGATTTAGCTTATTGATGTCAAAGACGCATCAAATTTTTTTGGCGCCGCTGGAGTCTGTCTGATTATCTTCCGTCTAGCAGATTAGTGATTTGGATATTCACTCTTTGTTCATACCATCCATCTGTATATGTTTATATTTTTCTTATCCAAAACCCCAAAAATATTCTTCTCATTCCTCTTATTCGTTGATTCTATTTCTCTTACCCTCTTTTGCCGTTTAATTCTATTCTTTGTATCCTCTCAACCATTTGATTCTCTTCTTAATCCTCTATATGTTTAATTCCTATGTCGACATTCGCCAACTTCATCGTCGAAATGTGTGTGAGCAGTGTGGAGGGCCTAGTTCGCGAATTTTGCAATTCGTGAATTATCCATCAAAATGCTTTTCAAAGTTATTTCGACCACCCGCCACAACCTGAAATACATTCTAATCTTGACAAACCAGTTCAAACGTCGGAGCTACCCCAAGCACCCACCAAGGATTACGAGGACTATCTCTTTGAATCTAGAGCCCGTAATCTAATCGAACAGATTTATGCCGATGAAAAAGGTCAAGAATTAGAATTGATTACGATGAACCCGTTCAAACACCGATGACTAGCAAGAATAACTTGCCTAATCTTCACGTTCTCAAGAACCGTAACCGGAGACCATAACGAAGTGGTGGAAATTGCTAGCTCTCAGAGCACACCACTTGTCCCACCTCCTGATTTTTCTGAATGTTCTTCGAGACTTGATAGTCATTCGGATCACCATGTTGGTTTTGTTGATTCTTTGAATAAACCGATTCCTCTTCATAACTCTCAAATGCAATCGTTTATTCCTTATGTCGGTTGTGGTGAGCCTCTTTATGGTTCACCCTGTCGTTGGTGTACGTGTGTACAATGTGGTAATGATATTCATAACGGGAGTTGTTTGTTTTGTGGTTCGAGGAATTCATTTGATTATGATCCTTATCAGAACTCATTTAACGACCCCTTTAATTTTTCCAATTACCCACCACAGCCCGACTTATCATGTAACCAACATACCTGCTGTGAATTTTGTGGAGGTCCTCACCTAGAATTTGATTGTCAATCGGGAAACACGTTTGTCTATGAACAGTTTTCCGGTGATGCTCGTAACTTTGGTTATGACCAAAATCCATATGATTCACTGTCTGCACTCAACAGTTTTACTTGTTGTGAGTACTGTGGAGGTCCCATTTCAGCTCGATTGTCAAATAGGGAACCCAATTCCTTGTTACAATCATGACTCTTACATATTTGAAAATTTCCAACCTCCACAGACTATACTGGTTCAAAATCCACCGAGCCGTATCTCAAGAAATCTCCCGTGATTTTGAAACCGCAATAAAACACTGAGGATATGATGAGTAACTTTAAGAATCAAGTGAGTGGTGAAAAGACCATAGGAGAATTGTTAGCCGAAGAGCGTGAGGCCCGCCAATCGAGGGAAGAATTATTAGCCCTAGAGCATGCTCTGGCATGCTCCCAATTTCTTAAGGCAGCTCTATATGATGATGACGAGGAGGTCTTTATCCTTTAGAAATAATAGTTCTCAACCTCCTCGGCCATTGATATCCCAGCAGTTGAGATTCCATCTCAAACAACTGCTATCACACTGATATTCCACTCACTCTCACGAACATGGGGGCGAGCATCTTGACACTGTTCTCGAAAAGGAATCGGACGATTCATAAAGTCTAGTGTTGAGAACCTTGTCCCAATCCCAAGAGAGTCACGTGGAATTCGATCATATGTGTGATTCTCTTTCCCCTCTTGAGTGTTCAAATGATCATTTGGAAACTTTCTCCGATTTTAGCGATGATTGTGCTTCCCATGGAGACATTGAGTATGTCAAGGCATCACTCCCACAGCCTCGATCCTCTTGAGGAGTTCACCGATGAACTCACTCACATCATCCACTTTCATCGTAGTGACGATGATCTCTTTGATTTCAAGCCGATCTAGGAGAGATTGAAAGTCTCTTTATAATGATCGTCACTCACTTCTTATCCCAACAATCCAATAGAGAATGTTGATCACTTTGTTCTCAAAACATTCAAAGCTACTTTCACTAATCCTCTATTTGAATTCGACTCTGAATTCACTTTAATTCTGAGAATCCACTCTTTGATACTCAGATTGAGGATAGTGATGAGCCCACAATGGAACAAGAGTTCACTATTTCACATCATGTGAATGATTCTCTTCATGAGGAGTTCGCCGGTGAACTCACTCATATCATGACTCAGAGTATGATTGCTTGGATGGAAAAATCATGATCGGGGGAAAGTTCTCAATCATGAGAGTTTGTATTTCTATGACAAATTTTCCAACCCTCCATCCCGAGATGCTTTCCGTGCCTAAGAGCTCAACCGATAAAATCCAAACGAGTGCTACTGCACTTGATCCTGAGGAAGAAGATCTTATCATGATGGTCATCATGATTTTCCTTCTTTTCTTCACCTACCTGGTGACTTCCTCTCTTCTTCACTCCTTCGGGAATGAGGACACTATTTTTGATCCCGGCATTTTCATTTATCATTTTTGAGCCGGTTCTCTGTATATCTCGTCGGTGTGGAACTTTCACGTGCTTCAAATGTTTGTCCAAACATCTTGAATGAAAGTCCGATGGAGATTGTTTCTTCCACTTTGCTTCCCCATGAACCAATTAATGCGGGGATCGAGTCAAGCTAGCGACTTGAAATCAAAAACAAGAGCACTCACCATATGGGTTTTCACCCATATTTCCGACTTCTTTCTATTTTCTACCACCCTAGTGTGGGGGGGTTGCCCCACATGTTGTGTATATATGCAAGTTTCACAAAAAAAAAAAAAATCCTTTCTAAATAATGGTCGTAGTATTTCCCTTTACGTTTCGTTTCAAGCATAACCGCGGTACTTTGAATATTGAGGGCAATATTCATTTCTAGTGTGGGGGAATTCTCACGAATTTTATCATATAATTATACCAATTCCCGCTTTTGGCCAAAATTTTTTGGAGTAAGTGTTTTACACTTTCTCATTTGGTTATCAGTCCGCCTTGTCTAATAAACTAAAGGATTGGCTAATCCAAGAGCAAACGGCTCTTGGTAAAGATATCTCAAATCCGTTGACGGCTTGCAATTTGCCCAAAATTGTATGGTTCTCAACTCACCATATCCTAAAAAGTGAAGAGTTGGCTAGCCCGCAAGGTTATGGCTTATGGTAAAGGCAGTGGAAAATCCATAATTGGTAATCACCACCAAAGATAATTGATAATTTATCTAAGAGTTGGCTAGTCCGAAGGGTACAAAGGCTTCGGTAAAGACAAAATCAAATCCGTTGAAAGTCGGTGGTTTGCTCAAAATCACATGGTTATCGGTGTACCATGGTTCTTACTTGAACTGAAACATTTGGCTACTCTAGAAGTAATGGCTTTTGGTAAAGAGATTAAAATCCATTATGTTTTCTCAAATCATTGCTAGGAACTAGCAATATCTCAAGTGGGGATTGATGAGTGTGTAAATACTCATCATTTTTGTACAATATAAACGCAAAATCATCCGAAACACTCAGAAACACATCAAAATGATCAAAATATCACAAATCAGTGTTTTATGTGTTTTAAATGCAAAAATATCAAAATCAGATGAAAAACATATCAAATTTGCAAAAATTGCAGTTTTAGTCCCTCAACTTTCAAAATTTGTCAAAACTAGTCCCTGAGTCAAAATTTCAAAAGAAAAGTCACCAAAGGTCCTTTTAAAATCATAACTTGTCATAATTAGTCCTTTGGTGAAAAGTTCCAAAAGTTTTGAGAAAATTACAGTTTTGATCCTTGGATTTTAAAAATGTTCATGTTTAGTCCTTGGAATTTCACAAATGGCAAAAATGGTCCTTGGATTATTGGATGATGGCAAGAAAGGCCCTTGAAAAACATTTTCTAATGTAATGAATGACCCCCGGATTTTCAGTTTGGTCAAGATTAGTCCCTAGCATACTCCATGGATCCATTATTAGTCCTTTATAGCTAATCCTAAGTCCAACACCTTAAGTCCAAATCCAATTTACTAGTTTAAGCCCAACCGGTCCAAATTAAAGCCCCAAACCCACGGTCAAACCCCCCTTACCCGGTCAATGTTTAATACCCCATCTCTTTCTTTCTTCGCTTCCCACCACAACACACAAACCCAACACACCTCAAATAAAAAATCACTCACCCCATCCCCCATTTCTCAAACCCAAGTAAAAAACCTCATCCCATCACTGACAACACCCACGCACCTCCCCTGACAAATCTCTCAACTCTACCCATTGACCCATCACCCTCCCACGCATGCGTTTTGTTTTGGCTTGGAGCGCAGAAGAAAGAGAAGAAGCATCACGAGGGGAGAAGAATCCAAGGCTTAGTATAAAAGCTTGTACACCATTGTAAAAAGAGTAGTTTTTTTTTTAGTTCTTAGTTAGTTAGTTTTTAGTTAAAAAACTTTAGTTTTAATGTAGTTTCCAGTTTTCTGTCTAGAAAATTTTCCAAGTTCTAATCTCAGTTAATTTACATTTTCATTTAGTTGTAATCTTTTATTTTCAATGAAATCTTAGTGTACTTGTTAATCCATTTATTTCAGTTATGCAGTTTACAATTTCCCTAAATGTTCTTGAGTTTTGATATTCATGTTTTTGAAGGTGTTTGTAAAGGATTACTTAAGTGTAGTGGAGCTTTTTATTAAAAGTCTCACATAAGTTTTTTTTTTTTGAAATCTTACTTTCACTTGTATTTCTGCCTTAAGGCATGTGTTTGGTTTTTGCATGTTCTTGGGTCAAGCTCACCATTTTGACCCATTTTTGAACCTCAAGAGTAGTGGTAAAGTGTTTGCAAGTTACTTAGTGAAAGTGTATGTCGTAATTAAAAAGAAAAGAAAAGAGAGAGCTTTGATAGTTGTTCTTTTGGTACCTAATGGGAGCAAAAGCTTGGTGGCTTGGTGAACTATAGGTGGTCATAAGCTCAAGGGGTAGCTACAGTTGGAGCTTATTCAAAACAAGCTCAAAAAGTAGCTCCTTTTGCATTTTGCAACCCCAACCGCAACACAGGGTAATAATTTTTTTAGCTTAATGGTAGTTGAACTTAGCTTAACTTAGTAGATATTTGCTCATTTAGTCTTGAGATTAGTCTTAGCTTAATTATGCTTGTTAACTCACTTATTTACTTAATCTCCCATGTTTTTAGATTTAAGACTTCCCTGGTTAAGAAACTGTGCAAACTGTCTCTCCCTTAGTGAGTTGTTTTAGCTTATTTAAGATTAAGGTGAGCTTGGTTAGCTTATTTGTCTCACAGTTAGCTTGTTAGTTTACCACTTGCTGGTGAAATTAAGAACTTTATAGGTGTTTGGTTCAGCTGCTCATTTTGAGCCTCAATTAAGAGTTGTTTTCATTTCCTGTCCAAACTTAATAACAAAAGGGGTGTGTTTGTGAGGTTCTGTCCAAATCAGGACTCAATAAGCTGAGTTAACAGCTTATTGAAAGGTTTTTAGAAGCCCCATTTTCACAAAAGTCCTTATTTTTGTTCTCATCTTCAAGTTTCAAAAAAAAAAAATAAATAAATAAAAAAATAATAACATATATATATTTTCAAAAAGAGAGCCAAGGGATTCGAACCTTGGTCTCTCAGCTCAAATCCTACGACAACAAACACAAACCATCTGCTCATTCCAGTTATTTGTAGTGATTATTTGCTTCAAAACTGTTAAGGGGTGTTGGGTTATTGTTTTTGCAAACTTGATTTTTGCCAAACTTTGTGGAATTTTCACGGATTTATTATAAGTCCATTTGAGCTCAAATTTGGGATACAAGATCTTTGGTTGGTTGTGAACATCATGGCCATTTTAGTTTATTTTTAGGAATTTTTCTAGCTAGCTTAATTAGTGCTTAAAGTAGGGCCTTAGAGGCCGTTTGGCACATAGTTATTAAAATCATGAGTTTTTTTCTGTAGCTTGTGCTTTTTACTTCCCAATCAGTTGCATTAGCTCGTTTTAGGTTAGATTTAGGCTTTAGTAGCTTATGGTAGCTTATAGTTAGCTTTTAGCTTATTTCAAGTGCTTATTCAAACTGCTTATTTGCCCAATTCAGCTTATTAGTGGGCTTATCTAACTTTTTATATTTTTCCTAGGCTTAGAATAATATTTTAGATTTTCCTGTAAAGTCTCATAATTTTTACTGTTCATTTGTTATTTTTATTAATTTTAATTAGTTTAAATTAGTTTTTAATTAATAATAATTATTTAAAAAGTCAAAAAAATATATTTTCAGTTTTAAAATAACTTTTATAATATTTTAGATTTTTCTAAGTCATAATTTCACTTTTCTAGCTTTATTTCATATTTTCTTATATTTTAGGGTATTATTAAATAGTTAAAAATAGTTTTTAATTAATAATAATTAGATAATTAGTTATAAAAATAATTTTCTTTTTCTATAAATTTTCTTTTATCATTAGGTTTGTAAAAATGTCATTTTCATATTTTTAGGACTTTTATTTCTTAGATATCACTTTTTATTTTTGGTACGTTTACGTAATTTTTATTTAAACGTAAGTTTTAAGTTTTTAAACGTTCATCAATTTTAAATATAGTGATAGCGTTTATTTAATAGTTTTTATCTTTTTAATTTCCTTTAATTTGCATTTTAGCCCTTGTAGTTTATGTCCTTTTCCTGTAGTTATAATATCATTCAAATCCTCTTTTCCGTTCAAATCTCCCATCACTATACGCTTGATAATCCATTGCATAGCTTTCGCCGGGACATAACGACCGGGAAACACTATACTCCCGCATCTTCATTGCATTCGTGTTTAGGCGTTTTAAGCTGATTACGGCCCCGCCATTCACAAGTGGCAGTGCTTGTGTGATTTAGCTTGACCGCTCAAAGACGCATCAATCTAACGCTATAATGAATCGGTAGTTATAAGGGTTGTTTTCTGAAGTGTTGCGAAATTTGTGAATCCTGCTTGTAGTCAAAATGGGATTTGTTTCCTTCAAATTCATTTTGAAGTATTATACTACTGGGCCCCTCGTGAGGTTGTTAAGATGTTTGCATGGCCATGCCCAAGGTCTTCGAATATGTTCGAAGAATTGGTAATCTTGATCAATCACATAAAGCGAGAAACATAATAGTTAATTAAGAAATGAGTGAGATCCATATTCTTATTAACATGGTATTAGAAACAAAAGGATGAATATGATGATGAATCATCAAACTTGGTTTTTCCAGAAAACCATACACGAAGTTAAATGGGCATTGGCGTGTTGCTAGACGCTAACCAATGTCATTTCACGTTTTGTAAACATATCCAAGTGGGAGCCGTTGGAAATGTATATATTTACAAACATGTGAATGTCCGGATTCGAACTCGTGACCACGGGATTACACACATTAGCGAATGAGAATTAAAGTTAATAATTAATGTTTATGTTTACGATTAATTATTGCACATTAAGTCCGTTAACGATCGTTAAGTATTTAACGGAAAAATGACTAACGACCGTTAAATGGAAAAGAGAAGGACTAGAAATGGAAAACTTGGAAAATTTATGGGTTTGGCTTTGGGCTTGTAGTATGGCCGGCCAAGGGGCCTTATCCAAGCCTAATCCCTAACTTGTTTTTCAAGAATTCCATTCACTATATAAGCAAGGCTAGGTTCTAGGGTTTCATTCATATCTTTGTGCATTGAATTAACCCTAGATCTCTCCTCTCCTCTCTCTTGTCCTATAATCGGCCGAGCACCCATTTGTAAGGGAGTTCGGTTTCGTTTTGCTTAAACGAGGACTTGTGTTAGATCTAGCAATCGCTTGATTCGTTGGTTAATTCGTGTGTACAAGAACGGGGTTGTAAGACATTATTCTTACACCAATAAGTACTTCTTTGTTTTGCTTTGCTCGAGGGTTGTTTTGCTTTGCTTGAGGGATTTGACATTCGCAAGAGGTACGTTACGCATACTTTCAGTTAATTAATTTATTTGTTATGATCTTAAGTCTTCCGCTGTTTACTCTTGATGTCTTTATGTTTTATTGTATTTTATATATCATAAACTCAACAGATTTGTCTTTCCTTCCGTAACTATTACATGTTAATTTGTGGTAACCAACTTAGTTCGGTTAACTTAACTCCCAAGAGGTCTCGGTCTTTAGCAAACTCTTATGACCGCACATAACCCGAATTCACCATGTTTCATCTTGTTTCAGAGAAACATTGCCTGAATTCCAAAAATATAATCGATCGAACCTGAGGTGCTTCAATGGGATAATGCTCAGGAAAATCAACTCGGACATGGTATTTTTCATTGGCCTACATATCCATGCACTTCAAGGATGGCTGTGGTTTTGATACGCGCCAATTTGGATTCTACTGATGGATTCCACTGAAGACCCCTGATGGATTCTACTGAAGGCCAAAAGTTAGTTATAACTTTTGGCGGGAAAATCTGTTTACTCCTTCCTCCTATTTCTCCTTCCTCCCTTTGTATAAATACTCCTTTACATTCCTTCTTGTAATTCATTCACGAAAAGACTTGTAATATTTCTCTCTCTTAATTCCATTACAAACTAAGTGAATCATTTGATTACAAATACGGTTTCATTTCTTCTTATGTGATCCCATGTTTGTTTTCATCAACAACTACATTTCATAACTGATTTCTGGTTGTTACATTTTAGCATATATCAAGTGGTATTCAGAGCCCTTTTCTGTCACCATATTATCTTCAAGAGTGTTATATTGGCATTCTTGATTTTTCCGGTTATCTTCTCCGTTTCAATTCCGGCAAGAAATAGTTATCTTTCCCGCAAATTTCGTTATTACGGGTTAAATTCTTGGTCGATTATTGTTCAATTTGGGTCAAGAAACAGTTACTTTAGTCAAGATTCTTCAATGGAATCACTCCAACAAACTGTTAGTGATTTGCAAAGAACTATGGCAGATTTGATGGCTGAAATGCAACGAATGAGGAATGGTGAGGGTACCAGTTCTGGGAATCATGGTAACAATGGTAGAAATGGTGGACAGATGACTACACAATATGGTAGATTGCCTAAATTTGAGTTTCCAAGATTCAATGGGGATGATGTAAAGGGTTGGATATTTCGGTGTAGGCAGTTCTTTTGTCTTGATAATGTAGATGATGAATTGAAAGTGGGAATTGCTGCAATACATGTGCATGACAAGGCATTGGTGTGGCATCGCCAGCTCATTGCTTATTTGGTGAACACAGTTCTTGGGAGGTGTATGAGAAAAAAGCCTTGCAAAGATTTGGGTCATGCTTGGAAGATCCAATGATGGATTTGAAGAATTTGAAACAAACTGGTAGTGTGCAACACTATCAAGAAAGTTCGTTGACCAGGTCAACCACTATCAGGAGTAAGTTGGGATGTTCAGTGATTAATACTCATACGTATGGTGTGACTTCTGGGGAAAGCAGAGGAAGAAACGATAGAATTGGTAATGGTATAACTGATGCATCCAAAGTGTTCGATAAAACGCCACCAGAAAAACTTCCTAAACAAGAAGGTTCGATTAGTGAGTGTTATGAGTGTTGTGAAGAAAGTGCAAATGGTGATGAAACAAAATGTATGGAGCTGTCTCTTCTTGATGAACTTTGTGAAAAGAATGTTGAGGATTTGGGAATGAAATCAAAGAAGTTGATTGAATTGGATGACAAAAACAATGGTACAGTGAGTCTTGATAGTTTTGAAGATGTTGATAGGGGTGGTTATAATGGGTATGGTAGCTACAGTGGTAGAAGTCTCGGATACGAGACTTTAAATGGTGCGCCGTATGGAAACCCATGGGGTGTTTTTGGTTCTGGTGATCCACAGCCAGCCTATGGGTCGATCTCAAGTGGAGCCGATGACTACGAGAATCGAGTTACGGTTATAATTCAAAAGAAGTGGAGAAAGAAAATAGCGAAGTTAGTGATTATGTTGAATGTGGTATAGAAAGTGTTATAGATGAAGAGATTGAAAAGAGGAACGAAAGAATGGGTTTGAGCAATTTGATACCTAATGGTGCTGAGATTTTTGATGGTGCTAGTGGATGTGAAATGAATAAAAGCAATGTGAGGTCTTTGGTTGATGAACATGAAACACACATTATCGAAGTTGACAAGAAGAGTGGTAGTGTTTCGATTATGTTACGATTCGATCATACTAGCATTTCGGTTGACGAGACAGAAAAACCATCGGAAGAGTCAGAAGTTAGAGTAGCAACTGATGGGGTTACAACAACAGATGAGGTACGCACGAGTCCTAATCCAGTTAAAGTTATAGAAACATGTGAAAACCCGATAAAGAAAGAGGAAAGTGAAGTTTTAGTTGATGTGTCTAAATCTATTGTTGGTGTAATATCAGTTGATGAGTTAGAACCTAGTGATGGACATACAGAGGAAGTAGATTCAGCTACAATTGTTATGGAGCCAAAAGAGATTATTGATGAGCCAATGCATCCTAAGGAAGGTGATAAAGTGAGCATAATTACACCTTTGAGATTTGACAGGATGTTTGCTGGTTTTGATGTTAAAAAGGATGAAATGTTATTTGTTGATATGGAGGAAGCAGTGGTTGTTGATGTTCTAGCCAGGAGATCTGTTGAAAAGATTAAGGAGGTTTTGGTGATGAAAGAAACTAAGATAGCTCAACCGTGAGACTGATAAAGGAGTTGGGGAAGACACCGAAATGGTTGATGAAATCAAGAGGTTGAACACTGAAGAGAATAAGAAGCAAGTTAGAAGAGAAGATGCAATTCAAAGATCTCAATCGGTGGTGGTAACAAAGTTCAAAAGTTCGCACCATGAAACTTAATAACAAAGATCGAGGTACGACCCAAGATTCGATCATCTTTACCACCTAATAACTCAACCAGTTATGGATTTAGAGCCCGATCCGACTTGAAAATAGAGGTGTTGGAGTGTCCGATCTTGATTACTCAGTTCTTGATCACTCGCTATTGGTGTTTGGCTCATATCAAGTGGTAGAGGTGGTAATGAATTTGTGGATGGTGCAAATGGAAGTGAAGGAAGTCTTGTTTTAAGTAGCAATTTCAGGTCTCTAGCTAATGGATTGGAAAGAAACCTGCTTAAAGCTAATAAGGAGAGTGGCATTATATATGTTTTGGTTCATGCATTCAATATGGTTAATTCCTCAGAAATGAATATTAAAACATCTGCTAATGTGGGTCGTGAAACTCAGTGCCAAACACTCCTTCAGGTAACAAAGAAGGAACCAACTTTTGATCAACTGATGTTTGATACTTGGAAATGGTTGAAAAGGGAAAAGGAAATTGACAGATGGCAATGGCTTAAAAGGGATAAAATGGTTGGCATACAATGGAAAGTTAATCTTAGGAAGTGGAAATTTGAAATGTGGAGTTGGCCAAACAGGAAAAAGAGAAGATGGGAAGAGTTAAGTGTAAAGCTTGTGTCTTGTTGGAAAGAAGATTTGTACGTCAGGTGGTTCGTACAGTGGCTTGATTATTCAAGACAAGTGATGTATCTGAAATTACAACCACAACGAAGGGAACATAGCAAGTTATTTGGGGTGTTTGATGATGAATCAGGTGACAAGTTTTCTATCAGCATTTTGATAGAAATACTTTGGATTGCACAAGATGGGGAAGGTTTAAACGAGTGGAATGGTCAAATGGTCTTTGTAGTGGCTCAATGGTCTCATAGTTATGCTGATAAGGCTATGTATCCTGGGTTTGATCAAGAGGAAGCAATTGAAGATGCTATTTGACTGTGGAAAGTCAAATGTTAAGGGGAAGGGTTTGATACACGCCAATTTGGATTCTACTGATGGATTCCACTGAAGACCCCTGATGGATTCTACTGAAGGCCAAAAGTTAGTTATAACTTTTGGCGGGAAAATCTGTTTACTCCTTCCCCCTATTTCTCCTTCCTCCCTTTGTATAAATACTCCTTTACATTCCTTCTTGTAATTCATTCACGAAAAGACTTGTAATATTTCTCTCTCTTAATTCCATTACAAACTAAGTGAATCATTTGATTACAAATACGGTTTCATTTCTTCTTATGTGATCCCCTGTTTGTTTTTATCAACAACTACATTTCATAACTGATTTCTGTTTGCTACATTTTAGCATATATCAGGTTTTGGGGATCAAGAGACAAAGAAGCGGTGGCTTTGATCTCCAAAACCTGATGGATGGGTAACATATCTTCAAGGCTGTGCATACACGTGTTATTCAGCACCGACAATTAATAAACAACAAAGGCCGGAGGAAAAAAAAAGGCCCAAACAGAGTAAAAAAAGCACACGGCCCAGCCCAATGAATAAAAGCGAATAAAAAAAGAATTGTGGCAGAAAACGCCCGCATATTAGTATTTATATAAATTGTCACCTTTATACCTCACAAAAAAAAAGGAAAAAAAAGTATATTTCAATTTAACAAATACAACAAATTTGCAATAGATACTTGAAATTACCTAAATGTAAAAAAATCTTTCGTCAAATATGACAAATGAGAAGGAGAAGAGATTGATGTGATGATTAAGTGTGAGATTTCTTTTGAAAAATATTAACAAAAAATAAATCAAGAAACACACGCATTTCGAGTTTATAAGAAATGCACTTTGTGTATGTATTAATTGACAAATTAGTTAGCAACTTCATAATCATGGTTATAAATCTGTTACATGTTAGTTTCTTCACCTATGTGGGACAAAGTCACAAATCGAACATTCACTTCCTTCTTACTCGCATAAATAAATACTTTTGTTTGACGATTAGCATTTTGAAATTTTTCGTAATAAGTGTTCAACCTTTATTCTAAATATAATACTGATTACTGTTATGATATGCACATCATGTGTATTTATTTATTTTTTGATAAAATTATCATATGTGTCATTCTTTTGGATTATCCAAGATAATATACGAGTCAACTTGCTCGTTAAGTCTATATATAATGTACAAACTTACCATGTTCTCTTATCCACAAAACCATCCAACAACACGTTCCGAGTCATATTCCATCAAACATCACTTCATTCCATCAAAACCAAACCAAAACCTTAAACTCACCAATGGCCAAACCAACACTATTCTTAACCATCATGATCCTATGAATCTTAACCATAACATCAAACGCACTAATAGGTGGTCATACCAAGATAAAAGACGTGAAGACCAACCAAGAAGTGCAAGAGCTAGGAAGGTATTGTGTCGAAGAAAATAACCGAAAAGTTGGTTCGAATGGTTTAAAGTTTGTGGAAGTTGTTAAGGCCGAGAGTCAAGTGGTGTCTGGGACTAAATACTATTTGACAATTAAAGCGATAAGTTCGAAAGGTGGTAAGAATAATTTTTTTGATGCTGAAATTGTGGTGAAGCCATGGGTGCACTCTAAAGAGTTGCTTACTTTTAGACCCGGAAAAGGCTTGAAATAGATTCACCAAAGTCTAAAGAGTTTGAGCAAGTTATTTAGTGTGTTTTGACGGTTTTATGAATAAAATTGTGTGATATTGCTATATCACAAAAGATATTATTTATGTAAGTTTTGTTTAATGACTGGTATTGGTATAAAAGTAAGAAGTTCGAGTTTCTTATAAGCTTAAATCTTGAGCTTGTTACCATGATTTTAGTTGAGCTTGGAAATACTTTCGGTTTTGTAGGTAGTTACATTTTGGTTACAACTTAATTTCTCAATGTTATATCTAAGGGTGTGTTTGTTTCATTAAGATGTTTTTGGTCTAAATCTGACTATCGCATCTTACTGGTAAGAGATGGCTAGAAAGTCTAAATCTGAACGAAATAATGTTGTTTGTTTTTGTATGAGTGTCCGAATGATTTTAAGTGCTCGTTTTTGCAATTTGTTTATTAAACCAACGCAATGCGATAATAAGTAACTTATGTAAATATGAAACAAGACTTTTATCATAAATATAACATAGTTAATAAACAATCAAATATATTGTATAAAGTTTGCAAAACGAGTAAGAGGCGAAGACAAGTCTCCCACCTCTTATTGAGTAAGATGTTATATGTCTAACTGGGTCTTACTCAAAAGAAAAAAACAAACAAGCAAAACGTCTGCTCACCTCTTACTGGTAAGAGTAAGAGGGCTAGTAAGATTTTTTAAAAAAAAACAAACACAACCTAACTTTTTGTGTGAAGCCCACCATCTGGAAAACAAAATACTTTCATTCTGAAAGGATGCAGGGGACGTTTGGGTTTAGCTTATATTGGGTGCTTATTGGCTTATTTCACTTTCAAAAGCAATAAGACCAATAAATTGAGTTACATGTTATTTGAGTTATACAAAAGAAGAGATACATACTAGTGCGATAGATTACTCCATACTTGGTTCTATCTTACAAAGATCGATGGAAAGATGATTGGCTACGCCTATATTGACAAAAAGAGTGATATAAACTTTCGTAATAGATTGATATGAAGATTAGGTGTTAGGTTTTATTTAAAAAAATTAAGAAAAAAATAAAACATTTAACACTCACATTAAAGAGACCCTTAATGTGATTGCATATAATATTTTATTGGTTTAGTCGCTTCATATTCTTGTTTATAAATCTCTTAAATGTTTGTTCATTTACTTACGTGGGACAAAGTTACAAATCCATTTAGGCTACTCACAAAAATATTTGGCCACACTCCTTTGTGTTTAAGTGTCCGTATTTGATTAAAACACTAACAAAGTAAATATAGATTGATATGAAGATCAGGTTTAAGTCTTTATTTAAAAAGATTAACAAAAAATAACACAAATAACACTCGCACTAAAGAGTGATTTAATGCGAGTTTAGTATATTCTATTTAAATGGTAACTTCATAATCTTGGTTATAAATCTCTTACATGTTTGTTCATTTATCAATGTAGGACAAAGTCACAAATCCAACGCTACTCACAAAATACTTGGCCACACTCCTTTGTATTTGAGGGTGAGCAATTTAAAACTTTTCCTAATAAATTTTCAACTATTTTATTATGTTTAAGCGTCCATATTTGATCAAAACACTAATAAAGTAAATTTAGACTGGTTAATTCTTGCTGAAGAATTACATTGCAACTATGTGCATAGCACACCATGTATAACTACTAGATGCAGGAAACATAATAGTTTCATTTGAAAGGATGTAGGATATGTTTGAATTTAGCTTATAATGGGTGCTTACTTATTCCAGCTTCGAAATGAACAAGCCGGCTGAACATAACAAGCCTAATAAATGGAGTTTAAATGCAAGACATAATTTTGGCTTATTTATGTCGGAAATTTTTTTCTTCTAGTTGTGTGAGTTTGAAAGATCTTAAGCCCTTCTTATAATGCTAATCCAAACACCACACTATGCAAATTTTCGCAAGTTGTAAGGAACATAGAGGAACAAGCTTATATAGTTTGTAACTACATGATGTGTGTTAAAGATAATAAGCATTATCTTTTCAAGTCAAGAAGTTGAAGGACTGAAGATGTACAAGTTAGAAGATCAAGGGTGTTATGAGTAAAGTCTATTTCATACAGCTATAAAAGCTTAAGTCAACAAGTGAAGACTTCATAATATCAAATATCATCTGTTTGAAATCTCTCTCTTCTCTCTACCTGTTCCCAGAGCTGAAGAGAAACCCTAGTTTGTATATTGTTTATCTAAATCTTTCTTTGTATTGTAACTGATTGTATATCATTTGGTTAATAATAAGAGTGAGCCAAGGGGTGGTTGGCTGGGTTCACTATAAAGATCGTTTGGTTGATTAAAATTACTTTGGTTTTATAAATTTCTACATGGTATCAGAGCCAGGTTGCTCTATACCGAAGTGATTTTGAAAAGATTGTAAAGTTTTTGATTAACAAGGGTTTCTCAAAATTTGGGGGTTTTGATCTATTTGTGTAGATCGTGTGATTCTAAGTGTTGTTATTGGTTGTTTGATATCAGATCTGGGGTTAATTGTTGATTCTCAAAAATTAGGGTTTCTTGATTTTTGGGGGTTTTTGGTCCTGATAGTATTTTTCTCTAATTACTGCTTGATTTTACAAATCTTGTGGGTTAATTAGTGATCGGAGTGTGTTAGTTTGATTTTTTAATCAAATTAGTTGAAAATTAGGGTTTACTGTATCAAACCCTAATTCAGGTATATTTCCGCTGTGTTTTTGTTTTGGTTTGGATCTTCTTGATCCTGGATATTGTTATTGGAAGCTTGCGTGGTTGTAACACCTCTCACTCCTTCTTTTAGGTTTTTTTTTAGGTTTTTTGGGTAGGATTGTGGAGGTTGAGTAGATCAAGGGATTTGTTGTTGAAGTTGTTGAGATTGTTTGGTGGTTAATTGTGATTGAGGAGGTACAAGGAGTTGTTGTTTATTCTGTTTGTTTGCTGCTTGTGCATTTATTTTCTTTTATTTCTGTTTGCTGGTCATTATGGTTGATGGTCCTGATGATAAGGGCAAGGGCCCTGAAGGGGGAAGTAGTGAACTAATATTGGATATATATGACCCATTATACTTACACCCTCAAGACATTGGTGCTCAGTTGATTACTTTCAAACTTGAAGGTACTGAGAACTATAAGATCTGGTCTCGCCGCTGCGCTAGCCTTGCATACTAGAAACAAACTTGGTTTTATTAATGGGAAGTGTGTTAGAGATCCCACCGATGCTCTATATCGCATTACGCGGGGACGTGTAATTCGTGGTTTTGTCTTGGATTCTTGGTTGTATATCACAAGATCTTTATAAAGGTCAAGTGTTTTCTGTGAATGCCAAATCTGTGTGGGATGAATTAAGTGAAACTTATAACAAAGAGGATGGATTCGATATATAATCGCATCATAAAATACATACTTTAACACAACTGAATGAGTCTTTCGAGTATTATCATGAGTTTAATGCATTATGGAGGCAGTTTGACTCTTTGTTGATCTGCCTACATGCATTTTGTAAAGCATTTCCACTTTGAAAAGCATTCAGATCTTTTAAGACCGATGCAATTTCTTATGGGTCTTGATGATAGCTTTAGCTCTAGAAGTCTCATTCTCACTCATCGATCCCTTACCGGATGTTAAATCGCTTTTGCTACTTTGTCTAGAGATGAGTCTCACGAAATTAATCATGTTGCTAATAAATGTTAAAATGGAGCCGCACCTTTGTCGCTAAGCCATTTACCGGTAATAATCAAAATAATAATTGGAATTCTAATAAGAACACTAACAATAACAACAAAAGGTTTGTCAGAGTGTCAAACTTTGTCTGCAAACATTGTAATATGACCGGTCATACTATTGATAGATGTTTTGAATTAGTGGATATCCACCGGTTTTGTTAAAAAAGGAATGTTAATAATGTGGTTGATAATAAGACTGATACTAGTAAGAGTACTACTCATACTCTTACTAGAGATCAAGATATATGCAATTAATGGCTTTACTTAGTGGTTCGGTGATACTAGCAAGGCTCATGCTAGTGCAGTGTGCACTTGTTATTGCTTCAAATTGTGTGATTAGTTTCTTTACATGTAGGTTCTTTAATTTCAATTCTAATATAAGTACCTATAGTACTTATATTGGATGGATTATTGATTCGGAGCTAGTCGACATATAACTTTTTGTGCTACACATCTTTATGATATAATGGAAGTATCTCATTTAAATCCCACAGTTGCACATCCCAATGGGATCAATTGCGTAATGTGTTAAACAAATTGGAAGTTATAAGTTTGGAAACAATCGATTTTAAAAGATGTGCGGTAGTTCCCGGGTATCATGTGTGCTTGTTATCGTTCATAAGTTGTCTAAAGATAATAATGTAATTGTCGGGTTTAATGATAAAATGTGTAAAATTCAGATTCCACTCAAAAGTTCGATGGGGACCGGTAGTGAAAAAGGAGGTCTTTACTTTCTAGATGAAGGTAAGAGGGTTAATAATAGTAATATTAAGAGTTGTTTTTATGTCAAATTGTATTTGGCATAATAGACTTGGACATCCCTCTGACCAAGTCTTAACTGTGCTTAAAAATAGAATAAAAGATATAAAGACTACTAATTCTGAACTCTGTGAGATATGTCATAAAGCTAAACAAACAAGAAAACCATTTCCTTTGAGTGATCATAAAACTAAAAACATGGGTGATCTTGTTCATTTAGATGTGTGGGGTCCATATAAGGTGACTAGTAAAGAAGGGTTTAAGTATTTTCTTACTGTAGTAGATGACTATACCAGAGTTTGGGTGTTTTAATGAAAAATAAAACTGAAGTTTTTGATCACATTAATAGTTTTATAGTCTCATTAAAATCGGTTTGAGAAAACTATTAAAGTTTTTAGAAGTGACAATGGGACAGAATTTGTAAATAAGAAGTTTGAAAGTTTTTTAACACAGAATGGTATTTTACATGAAACATCTTGTCCCTACACACCTCAACGAATGGTATAGCCGAGAGAAAACATAGGCATTTGTTAAATCGCTAGAGCCCTCATGTTTCAGGGGGGGTTACCTTTGAACATGTGGACTGAGTCTATTCTAACTGCTACTTACCTTATTAACAGGTTGCCAACCGCCGTGTTGTCCGGTAAAAGTCCTTTTGAGATGGTGTATAATATCAACCTAATCTGTTGAATCTAAAATGTTTTGGTCGCTATGTTTTGCAACATTTTAAATGAATCGATAAGTTTGCATCTAGATCTGATAAATGTGTATTTGTTGGATATGTTTTTGATAAAAAAGGATATAAACTTTATAACATTGATCAAAAGAAGTTTATGTTTTCAAGAGATGTGAACTTTTATGAAACTGTTTTTCCTTTTAAGAATACCTCATTCATCAAGATTTTATATTTGATGATAATGGGGTAAATGATTTGAATTTTTTGATCAAGATTTTGATAGCAGTCAAAATAATTTTGGAACCAATGAACCCTATGATGATAAGACAAGTAGTATAGATGGTAACAACAAATCGTACTCCAAATCTAGTACTCATAAACCTAGTGTCGACCTGTGAAGGTCATGCTAGTGATGTTGAGCATCTACATACTAAGATCGTAGAACCTGTTGAAACGGTGATGTAGATATCAATTTGCCGTTGATCTCAGTGAGAGAATATTGATCTGATTAATGTAGACATCACTAGGAACACATCTAGTAGGAAGGACACTGCGATGAGTATACAACAGAAACGTTGTTTACGATGATATCTGAGGTACTAGTAATGTTGATGATGGTTATATATCCGAGGGTGAGAATCTAGATATGTTTGGTAAAATGTTTGAGTCACCGTAACCGCGGGGCACAAAGCAGTTAAGGACTAGTAGAATGACATCCTTACCATCTAAATATAAGGATTTTGTACTTAATAAAAATCATAAGTATGGTATTGATAAAGTTGTTAAGTATTCAAATTTAAGTTTTGATAACTTTGTTTTTACATCCAGTCTTAATAAAATATATGAACCTACAACTTATGAAGAAGCGTCAGAAAGATCCTAGATGGATAGAGGCTATGAATCAAGAGATAGAAGCTTTAAATAGAAATGGTACATGGGAGGTTGTAGAGTTACGGATGGTAGAAAAGCCATAGGTTATAAGTGGGTGTTTAAGGTTAAATATAAAGCTAATGGTGAAGTTGAAAGGTTTAAAGCTAGATTAGTAGCTAAAGGATATAATCAGAGAGAAGGAATCGACATGAGGAGACATTTTCTCCTGTTGTTAAAATTGTTACTATAAGATGTGTTTTAAGCATTGCTGTTAATAACAAGTGGCCTTTGTTTCAACTTGATATAAATAATGCATTCTTATATGGAGAATTAGAAGAGGATGTTTACATGACATTGCTAGAAGGTTTTTCTGATAAAAATGATAAAAGGGTTTGCAAACTGGTTAAGTCATTGTATGGTTTAAAACAAGCTCCTAGAAAATGGAATGAGAAATTGGTATTCAATGCTTAAAGAAAATGGGTTTATACAAAGTCCAAATGATTTCTCTTTGTTTATTAAACATGAAAATGATGTTACATTAATTTTGTTAGTATATGTTGATGATATTATCATTACAGAAATATCTTGATGAGATTAACAAATTTAAGAGTTTTTTAAGTTCAAAGTTTTTGATTAAGGACTTGGGTAAACTTAAATATTTTCTGGGAATTGAGGTTCTTGATATTGATAATGGGATTTGTCTTAGTCAAAGAAAATATTGTCTGAGCTTTAACCTAATTTGGTATGTTGGGTTGTAAACCATGTGGTTCACCTATTGAAACTAATCCAGGATAATAAAAACTTGTTTCTAAGTTTGGAGATGATGAGCCTTTAACTAGTATAACAAATTATCAAAAACTTGTGGGAAAATTGATTTACTTGACTTTGACAAGGCGGATATTTCATATGTTGTGCATTGTTTAAGTCAAGTAATGCATAAGCCTATGAAGTCTCATTTAAGACTTGCTTTTAGAGTTTTAAGGTACTTGAAAAATGAACCTGGTCTTGGTATCACTTTTAAAGAAGGTGATATTAAAAGTATTAAAGTGTTTGTTGATTACGATTGGGCAAAGTGTAAGGTAACAAGGAGATGCATTCTTGGATCTGGTGTGTATCTAGGAAATGATTTGGTTTCTGGAAAAGTAAAAACAAAGCTGTTGTTGCTAGGTCCTCCATCGAGGCCGAATTGAGTTCGGGCAATGTGTAATGTATGTTGTAAAGTTATGTGGATCACCAAACCGATGGTCGTCCGCATGCTAGTATAAGATTGCTGTGAACATGTATTGTGATAACAATTACGCTATCTGCGATTTGTTAATCTGTATTACATGAGAGAGTAAGCACTTTGAGATTGATCTATATTTTTTGAGAGAAAAAGTGGCTGATGGCTTTATTAAGCCAGTGAAAGTCAGAACTGAGGATAATGTTGCAGACCTGTTCACTAAGGGTCTTAACATTACTGACCATAACAAATTTTGCAAAGATCTTGGTTTGTTTAATGTGTTTCAGGAAAAAACTGAAGATCAAGTAAAGGATGATGGGGGAGCTTCAGGAAGCTAATGCTTATGGGGGAGTGTTAAAGATAATAAGCATTATCTTTTCAAGTCAAGAAGTTGAAGGACTGAAGATGTACAAGTTAGAAGATCAAGGGTGTTATGAGTAAAGTCTATTTCATACAGCTATAAAAGCTTAAGTCAACAAGTGAAGACTTCATAATATCAAATATCATCTGTTTGAAATCTCTCTCTTCTCTCTACCTGTTCCCAGAGCTGAAGAGAAACCCTAGTTTGTATATTGTTTATCTAAATCTTTCTTTGTATTGTAAACTGATTGTATATCATTTGGTTAATAATAAGAGTGAGCCAAGGGGTGGTTGGCTGGGTTCACTATAAAGATCGTTTGGTTGATTGAAATTACTTTGGTTTTATAAATTTCTACAATGTGTTATTTTTTTTAAACGTCGAGCAAGGACTTGTCTATTGGTAGCTTTTCTATTGCTCTAGCCTCTTGGCAACAAAGAATATTATTGTAACTGATTAATCAATATTAGAACCAAGAATTTTTGTTCATGTTCAATGCAATTAACCCAAACTAGACCGCGAACTAAACTGTAACTTTGAGCTTAAGATAAGCATAGAGTTACTATATCCTCTCATTAAAATATTAAGGATGTTTGGACCCAACCAAGCAAAATTTATATTTGGTAGACTGGAATTAGTAAAGTTTTTAGAGGTTAAATTATAGCGTTTAAACAAAATCATCATTGCTAACTACTATATAAGAATACTGTAAACGGTATATAAAAATCTTAATATTATTTAAAGGACATGTACCGTATACGCATTCTGAAATTTATGTTCTTAATAGCTTCAGCGTAAAACATTAGTTATTGACCTAAATCATATTGGTTATGAGAACGGTTGGTGTGGTCGTTTGATTTTGTTGTTAAGTTAATTGTGTATTATTATTACCTTAATAGTTTTATTTGGTGATAAGCGATGAACTTTTAGCTTATAGTTACATTTTATTTGAATGAAAATAAAGAGATATAAACTTGTGCGATACAAGCTTGAATTATAGATTCGATAATCGGCGTACACATCGAAGAGTTTATGACAAAGTCATTTAACGGAAATGTCCTTGTTTAATAGCTTATGGTTGCACTTGATTTGAGTGAAAAATAAAGTGATGTAAACTCGATAGAGTTGATATGATGTGATGATTAAATGTTAGTATTTATCCTGCGAAGATCGATATAATGATAATTCGTTACGACGATGTATATGAGTGGTATAAACTTTTGTGGATAGATTCATAGATTGATACAGCGAGTAGGTGTTAGGTTTATTTTGACAAAGGTTGAAAAAAAAAAAAAAAAAAATTATTATTATTATTATAACAAACACATTCAATGTTTGTGTATTCTCAATCATTTGTTGTAATAAAGTTAGTAAAAAGAATAGATTTGGCTACGAACACGTTGAAGAATTTGTAACCACGACATTTAACGTGTGTTACCAAATACTAATCTTTCTAATCATCACATATTTTTGTTTATAAATATCTCCTAAGTTTGTTCCTTTACCTATGTGGGACATTTCCATGTTACTCACAAAGTTCTTTTTAGAAAGGCAACAAACATTAAGCAATTAAATATGTTTGAGCTTTTAGTTATACTAGCAGGGTATTCGCGCGTTACAGCGGCGGGTACCTTGAAATAAGTTTTTTCGGTGAATCATATATTTTAGTTTATTATGTTATTTTTGACAATAAATTTACGGATATCAAGAATTTCGTTTAGCCCGTGCCTGTTCGGGCTCGAGCTCGTTGGCTCGTGCCTATTTGGCCCATGCCCATTCGGGCTCGAGCCCGTTTGGCCCGCACCAGTTCGGGCTTAAGCCCATTTTGCCCGTTGACCATTCGGGCTTGAATATCTGTATAATGTGCTTTATTATTTGCATTAGTGACATTTAATCCAGGGTTCCCGCGCGTTGCGGCGGATACTCTGAAATAAAATTTTTCGGTGAATCATGTATTTTAATTTATTATGTTCTTTTTGACAATAAATTTACGGATTTCAAGAATTTCGTTTAGTTCGTGCCCGTTCGGGCTTGAGCCCTTTTGGCCCGTGCCCACTAGGGCTCGTCCCCCCGTTCAGCCCGTGCGTTTGGATCGTACCGTTCGCTCGGGCCCATTTAACCGTTGCCCGTTCGGGCTTGAATATTTGTATAATGTTCTTTATTATTTGTATTAGTGACATTTTAATGCAGGAATTATGTTTAAGTTGGTTGTAAAATATGCTTGATAATTTGTATTTCTTGTGTAAGGGGTTTTTAATAACTGCATTAATTGTATTTATTGACCAGTTAATTAACTAACTACATTAAATATCTTGACTATATTAATAGTGCTTTGTATTTTGTACATTAAGCTTTAAGACTTGTAAGTCTTAAAATTAAGATTGATGAGAAATATCATTAATAGTGCATTATGTATTGTACAATAGGCTTTGTATTTTGTAAGTCTTAATTTTAAGATCATGAGAAGAGATATTCATTCCTCTATTATCTATCTATACTAACTAATAAAACAGAGTTTTTCTACCTCTCTCTTCATCAATTTTTTCTAAAAATAACATTGCCTATAATTGTGCCACGTGGTAGAGAAGAATGCTAAATGAGAAATTTGAAAAAACCCATCTCAATTTATGCGTATTGTATCAAATCTTAAATTCTGGTCCGCCTTTTTAAGAATAGGCAGGTATTATTTATGAGAAGTATTTTACTATCATGCATTGCACAAAACTTAACATAATCCAAATAATGTATTTGATCATCATTGTGTGTATACATTCGTCGTGACATTTGCAATCCTGTGTAGGTCATTCAAGTTATCTATTTGCACAAATTTCTATGGTCGTATAAAACATCTTATTTTTCTTTTATAAATTTTCTATTATAGGATTCTTTTGCTACACAATTTAGTAAGATTTTGAATGTGTGATGATCACGATCATTTGATTATGATAAAAAAAAAACAACTATATTTAAGGTCATTCAAAGCTATCTATTAATATTAGAGCACAAGGTATCATGCATATAAATAACACGTTATTGGTATGTCACCTCAGCGCCACATAATACAACTCTCAATAACTCAACAATAACTAAAACACCCTCCCTCATAACACACCACTAACATGTTATTGGGTCCCACAAAATACCCCACTAAAAATACTCACTCACTCACAATTAAAAAAAAAAAAAATAACATCACAAATGGCTTGAGCCATTGGAATGACTCAAATCCGTTTGGCTCACGAATGGCACCAAGTGTGGTATGGTTTGGCTCACCAATGGCATGAAAAATGGATGTTTGGCATGTTAAATTCTCCCCATACCGTGTGCTCTAATTAATAATTGTTAACCCAATATTTTATGACTAATTTAAAAAATTTGTTGCTTATCTTCCTCGACAAGTTGTCTTGTTTTGTCCATACCGAATTATGCTTCAAAATCTTTCAATGAGCTTCAAAACTTAAAAAATAAATAAATAAATAAATAAATAAATAAAATTCAAATTAAACACCAAGTCAAAATTTAGATTAACTATGCATTGAATTGATTCTATTTTTTTTTTTTATAATTTGTAGATTATTTGAGGTTTAAATGATGAGAATTGCTAATGTTTTGTAAAATATCTCATTATATTGAAATTTTGTGCTATCGTATTTTTTTTTTCATATTTGCATCTCTTTCATAATTTTTTGTACATTTTTTTTGTCTCTGTCAAAGTGAACCTTTCTTTTTGGGTTATGGTTTCATGTTTTTTTTATCTCACCAATTGTGGAGCATCGAAGGGTGTTACGGCTATCGATGAACCTTACTTTTTTTATCTCACCAATTGCTAATGTTTTGTAAAATATCTCATTATATTGAAATTTTGTGCTATCGTATTTTTTTTTCATATTTGCATCTCTTTCATAATTTTTTGTACATTTTTTTTGTCTCTGTCAAAGTGAACCTTTCTTTTTGGGTTATGGTTTCATGTTTTTTTTATCTCACCAATTGTGGAGCATCGAAGGGTGTTACGGCTCAAGTAAAACGGCCAAAAAATAATCAAGGTAACAAACTATTATGAACTCATATTCTACGAGTGATTGCGTCTTCAACAAATCGGCCAACAAGAATTTGTCCTCCTCGCCTTTCACAATTGGTGAGCATCACGGGTGCTATAGCTCTAACAAAATGGCCAACAAATTATCAAAGTAACAAACTATTATGAACTCATCTTATAAAGTTAATTGTTTTGTATTCGTGTTAGTGTTGTGCAACAGTTCGGTCAAGAAAAATTTGGTCCTCCCCACCTCTCATGATTGGGGAGCATCATCGGTGATACGGCTCCAACAAAATGGCCAACAAATAATCAAGGTAACTTATGACCCCTATATTATCAATTAATTGTTTCTTATACTCATGTTATTTTAAAATTTAATTTATATTCGACATTTTTAATGTATCAATAGCTTATTTTCTTCATAATCTATATCATTGTTGCACCGAAACGCCTATTAGGCTCGCGTTCCCATTTGGAAACGTGGTGGGAACGGGAACGCCCCCGAAAAGTTTCCCTTTCGTTTACCTAGCCGTTTCTGGATTTCCATGTCGTTTACCTAGCCGTTTCTGGATTTGCAATAAGTTTTCAAGTCGTTTCTGATGGGTTTAATGGGCTTTTCTGTCATATCTAAATTGAAGAAGAAAGAGAAAAGAAGAAAGAAGAAAGAAGCCGGAAAAGATGAAAGATTTGCAAATGTTGAAGAAGAAAGAAGCTAGAGAAGATGAAGTAATAAAATAAAACTAAAAAGTACTCCATTATAAACAGCTGTCAAAGTTTATTTTTAAATTTTTAGTTGCTATAGCCTATTGGTCTATTTTGTCTTGAAACATGTGTTATTTTATCTTTATATACATTTATTTTCACATTTTAATATTTTTCTTTATATACGTTTGTCTCCTAGGATCATAATCTCATATTGAAAGGTTGAAACATGCTATTTTAAGTCTTGTGGTTTGTTTTCTGTAGTAAATATGAACTGCTCTTACAAATGAACTGCTCTTACATGTTCCCGTTCCCCGTATCAATATATATCTATTTTGGATTTTCTTTAATATATTTTTAACTTTTTTATATTTTTTATTGTCGTATCTATGCCATTCCCGTATCTTGAATTTTTGATTTTTGCCGTTTCCCGTTCCCGTATCGTTCCCGTATCCCTTTGCCATTCCTGTTTCGGTGCTACACTGATCTATGTTACTCTTTTACAAGTGATTTACTTTTTCTTCATTTTTTTAAATTGCCTACAGTACATAAGTGTTTTGTGTGAGTAATGCATATTTTGTTGACGCTCTTACATGCATATATATTGAATCAACATGTTACTTTTATAATATTCGTCTTCGTAGTAATCAAAGTCATGAAACTACATATAATCGATTAGTTGCAGTGGCTTAAGGTTGAGACACATAAAAAGGAACCGCTCAAGTTATCGAGAATTCATATATAACAAGTTGCGTTTCCGTCATGAAGTGGACAACATAAAGGGTATGTTTGGAAAAATTAGCTCATGTTGGTGCTATTGCTGAAAAAGATTATAAAAATATATTATTTTTATAAGCTACATGTAGTAACTTTTGATTTTCAGAGAGATTATAAAAGATTTTTTTTATAATCTCTTATAAGTTATGTTTGCCAAACAAATACTCCGTATTATTTTTTATGTAGCTTATTTTTTTTAAAATAAGCAAAATCTCTCCATAATCTCATGTGCCAAACATGCCCAAAATATATGCATTTTAAGTTTTTATTTTAATTTGTTTTACAATTATTTCATAATCAGTTGAATTGTCTTTAATTTGTTTTACAATTATTTCGTAATCGGTTGAATTGTCTATATGTTATCGTTTCCAAAATTATATTTGTATCTATTCAATTTATTGTAGAAAATTCATGTCGACTTGGTTAATACATAATTTTTACTTTGGCTCTTAAATTGTTCAATACTAATGACATATGAGATTGCCAAATTCAATAACGGTGGTTTTGTCACTTCATTAGGCAACTTTATAGCTTCTTGGGTTATTACACTAATCATATTTATGTTATGGTGTTTACAGTATTGTGTTAAATAATGGGGCCGGTGCATGTCTCTCAGTATCGTTGTAATCATAATTTGAGAAGCGTGATATTAGAGAGCTTAAGGTGAGTTTCTAAAGGCTAAAGCTATACAATGTCAAGTGTATACAATTTTTAAGGGACATACATATTGTTCTATATTGACTTTCCAACTAACAACGTTATATAATATAAACACATTTGTGCAGTAAAAGGATTTCAATGTTTTTTTTGTCAAACTTGGCAGGTTTGCCATTAGAGAGCTTGGTACACATGGTTGTTGCGTATGGCGCCATCCAATAACGTCAACTGATGGCACTAGCCCGACACCCCTCTTTGCGCCATAGGGGTTAGTGCCGTCAGGATTAGCCCACGCTGTGAGAATTTTCTTTTGTATTTGTGGTTTATCGGTTTATGTGTTGCCTAGAGGATTTTTTATTAAATCAGAAATTGACAGAGTTTTTATGTAAAGTTATAGGTTTTGGTGTTATAGAAAAAGTGCTGAAGTGACAACAATTTTACCCATCACACAAGACCCATGGCACCATGGGTACCTGGTGCTCTTAACCCATTAGGTGGTTCTAGCTTCTACTATTTATATTCAAGCTAATGGTAGTTGATGTTATATTCCGGCCGCCCACTAAGTGGTTCGTGCTTCTATTGTTTACATTCAAACTAAGGTAGTTGGTGCTATATTTCGGTCTTCGTCTGCTACAAATATGATTATATGAACGTTATCCTTTTTGAATCTTAATAATATTGTCTTTTTGTTAGGCTTTGGCTTATGTTTCTGTTACTGATGACAACGGAACGCCTCCAAAGCGTATACAATGTACTTCAACCAGTCCGCTCTAAATATGTTTAGCTAGGAAACAAGCTGGCAAATATGTTGTAATGAATGGAGTAAGAATCTAACACCAAGAAGAAGTTGCTTGACTCTCCTTTTATGTACTACTTTTATGTCGTTGTGTTTTGTTCGAGTAAGTTGGTGTGGTTTAACCGCCATAACCATATTATATGTTACTTTAAGTTTCTTTTAAAACATTGGTTCTATGCTCACTATGTGTCATACAAATTTTTTTAGATCTAGGTTTCTTGGTTACTCTTGGTGAATTAATATCGTATCCTAATTCATTTTATGTTTGTGTTGACTCTTTGAATGGAATGATACCACATTTTTTAGCTTTTATTTCTTTAGTATATATCATTATTTAACGTAGCTTTTCAGCTTATATGCAGTTATTGAAAGAAAATATATGAATAAACATAATATTAGAAGGAATAAAGAGTAAAGGTGGATTAATAAATAAAGTTTCTCTTGATTTTGCTTTATTGTATTCAATGAATGCTAAGTTCATGTACAAAGTATTTGGTCACTTTGTTTAGTCGTCATTTGCAAATTATTTGTTGTTAATATCAAGATGTTTTGTTGTCATATTCCATCACTTATTATGGATGTCTAACAACATATCGTGTTTCAAATCATACCCATTTTAGGTTGATATCCTTATTATTGTTAGAACTTTAGTTGTTATACAAGAATATGAAGGTTGTTGTAACTTTGGTTGTCATATTTTGTAAAAAGAGGGTTATCGACAAATTCATTCACAATTTTTTGTGTTCAACAACAAATCAAAATGGACAACTTCAGATACTACCATATGTTTTTCTTATTTTATGTTCTTTTTGCATTATTATACAATTTGTTGTAATGTTCGTGTGTTTCATTACAAACATGCCCTTTTGTCCACTCGACATACTCATTTGTATCGTTCTTCCATTTTATTGCATAATATATCAACATTATTTATATATATATTTTTTTTACGTTTCTTTAAATTACCCGTGAATTTCACGGGTCTTTTAGCTAGTAAGTAGTATAGATTACACTTAATAAATACTTACACAACTGGTTGGTAATGACCACCGGTAATTTAGCAAAACTTACACTTATCTAAATATAAAAACCACATTCATCTTAACCCGGCCACCAAATCCCGTGTCTACTTATCCAAAAACAACGTACCCAACAAATTAAACATACATCTTTCCAAAAAAACTCAAACAAAAACTCATTCATTATGAGCTTAAAGTTGCGAGTTATTACTAACTATTCAGTTTATTATGCATTAGGCTAGTATCGCTCTTTGTGTTTAAGTATGAATTGCGTTTTCATTTATTAAGTACTAATGTTACTAGTAACATTTTTGTATTATATTCTTATTAGTAACTCCCAATATCGTCTTTCACGCGTTATGGGTCCCAATATTGTCTTCCGCGGTGTAAAGGGCATGTTGAGACGTAGACAGTCTTACCCTACCTAAGGCAGAGAGGCTCATTCCGGTTCTACCAAAGGTAGAAAAATACCTCCGACCTTGCAAGAGGTGAGGATCAAAATGTTTATATAAGATTATATTTTTATGAATAGTAAAAATACCTCCATAAATGTTTATATAAGATTATAGCCAGCCATTTGTGGGCATTTCTTTTTCTTTTCAGATTCTTACAACCATAGATTATGTGCCTTATGGTCATATTGGGACTATACGTTTGCGCCTTCGTTAGGTCCATTTGTGGGTCGACTATTAGGAGCTGCTCTGTTTAGTAATAAAAGATCGAATAGTTTTACGCTCATCCAACTACTACTAATATGGGTTCATCCTTTGAATCTCTTCTTCATAGGTCTTGTTTTGAAAATATAATTTGAGATCATCAAATCAAATTGTTAGTAAATCCATTTTGGCTCATATCCCAAATCGAAAATGCCTTATCATCCTCTTGTATGTCAAACAACAATGTCTAAATCTCTTGCACCTGTGATTTTTGTCCAAGTAATTAGTTTACGTATATTTGTTATCCATTATATCGTAAGATTTTAGACCAAAATCGAATAAGCCGTGAGGAGCAATTGGGTTTTGGTTATCCCACATCGAGCTGCGAAGTAAAGCAGCTAGAAGATGTTGAGTTTAAATAGGAAGGGAAGGATACCAACATATGTAGGCTTATTGATGTCTTCAAAGGCCTTCTTATTAGTGATTCTTTTCGCATGTATCTACTATGTAAGCTTATATATTCAGCTTAGTAAAGTCAATTAATATGCATAAAGAGACTCTAAAAGATGGCCTTTTGGGATGAACAATGAGCTTCTAATATCATAACAAGTTTTTTTTTTTTTTTTTTTTTTAATAAATGACCGGAGCTTACAGATTAAAACAACTAAAGCATGATAAACACCTAAAACTAAAGCACAATCAAATTAACATAAGGCGGGTGAAGGTGTCACAGATTTTGTGACCATTCAAGCAACCATGTGAAATTAGCATTGACGGCAAATTCTTAATCATTTTTGACACATGCTGTTTGTAGCAAACTCACAACATGCATTATGATGTTCAAGGAATGTTTTATCGTAACAATCTTAATCCTACTAGTGTTGACGTCAATCGAACTGTAATTCTTTTTCAACTTAGGCGAGTACAGTCTTTGTTCTAACTCAAGATCCAGCTAAGCTAAGTGCGGAATTACAAAACGCACTTGATGAACATGGAAGAGTTTGCTATGAAGTCAATCGTGAACAAGTTTTTTTCAACTTTCACACAAAGTTTAGAGCTTCAGTGGCTTTATAGAGGGTACGATCTAGCACAAACGTATTGCCTTTTGTATATTAGTAACTTATGTTTTAAAATGTTGTCTAAGATATTGAAAAAAAAAAGCAAATCAACAAACCATAGTAATTAATACTAATATTGTACAAGTATAAATACATACATATCCTATATAAGTTTATGTTTACTAAATCACCCATCTATCAAGGCTGTACGGGTATCGAGTCTGTATGGCTTGGTGCTTGGTAGAAGTTGAATTAGGTATCGAGTCTTGGTTGAATCAGCTAATCGCTTATCGGGTATCGAGCCTTTGTTGAATTAGCTAATCGCTTTTGATAACAAAGTTGTTTATCATCAAAAATGAAATCAAAGCAAGTTGTTATTACCCTTATATGTTTGAGGGTGCTTGGGATTGATTTTTTTTTCTAGCTTATTCACTTTATTAAATAAGCACTTTGTACGTTGAATTGTTTGGATCACCTAAGTTGCTTTTAAATATTTGGAAAATTCAAAACATATACATTAACAAGTTGTGTATAATCAATTGGTTTTTGGTCATTCCACATCGAGCTATGAAGAAAAGTAGCTAGAAGATGTTGAGTTAAAAAATAAGGGAAGGTTGTTTCAAATATATCTAGTAGTAACTAAGCCGGATCATTGGATCTAGATGGTTAGGTTGTTTTGGTCCATTTCGAAACCAGGATATATATACAAAAAAAAGGCTTACAATTTGTGAATGTTCAAGTTTGGGATCAATATCACACAAAGGTGCTTCTCGATCGTACTTGGTTCTCCACGGTACGGTTGGTTCAGTTTTGAACAATCCTTTACCCCTGGTTCTTGGTCACAAAACTAAAACAAAGTTACAACAATACTAGAATCTATATTGAACCACAAAGTATTAAGTGCCAGGTTTTGTTTGACAAAGGTCAACAAAAAGATATTTGGCTACCTGCGCACATCCAATAATTTTTGACAAAGTCATTTAATGTACACGTTCTTGTTTAATAGCTTATGGTTGCGCTTTATTTGAGTGAAAAATAGAGTGGTATAAACTCGATAGAGTCGATATGATGTGATATTTGCTAGTATATGTCCTACAAAGATCGATATAAAGATAATTGGCTAAGATAGATTGATATGGCGATTAGGTGGTAAGTTTATTTCGACAACGATCAACAAAATTTGAATCGACAAAGCGCACGAGTTTATAACAAAGACATTCGTGTTTGTGTATTCTCAAGCATTTATTAGTAACAAAGATTAAAACAAGAACCTGAAAAAGCTCACACACACAAGAGTTTATAGAAAAGACATTTAATGTGCGTGTGGCTTGAATCGGATTAAAGTTTGCTCCTTCACCTATGTGGGACAGAGTCACAAAGATACTTAGAGTGTCACCTTTGTGTTTAAGCTTTTGGGTCTTTTTAATTATTTTACACAACTAGTTGCTAATGGCTACCTATAATTTAACAAAACATACACTTATCCAAAAACAACATTCATCTTAACCCGACCACTAAACCATGTCCACTTATCCAATAACCACGCACCCAACAAATTAGACATACATCTTTCCAAAAAACACGAACACAAACTCATTACTTAAGATTAAAACTTTAACTAACTAATGGCCAATACAACACTCTTAACCGTCACAACTTTGTTGTGCATAGCTGTTGGGCGCATATAATATAATACTTCCATTTGAAAAGATGTAAGGTATGTTTGGATTTAGCCTATAATGGGCGCTTATTGGCTTATTTCAGCTTCAAAATGCGAAAAGCCGTCAGAACATAATAAGCCCAATAAATGGACTTTAATTGCAAAACTTGTTTGACTTATTTATATGTCAGATTATTTTTTTCTTCTAGTTGTTTGAAACATCTTAAGCCCTTCTTAAAATGCTAATCCAAGCACCCCATGATGCCATTTTGTGCAAGTTGTAGAAGACATAGACGATCCAGCTTGGATAGTTTGTAACTATGTGATGTGTTTCTTTCTTTGAGATATCGAGTAAGGACTTGTTTCTCGGTGACAAATAATTTATCTAAGAATTGTAACCGGCAAGTCAATATTTTGCAACTTAAAGTGATACTAATCATGATATCTCTCCAATGATCAAAATATACACAAACTAAAACAAAATAAGTACTTTGTACTTAAGGGTTAATATACAAAGAAGTCAATAAAGTTTGCGCGAAAGTTGTCCTAAGTCACAATTAGACGGCAAACTAAACTCTAACTGTGAGCTAAGATAAACACAACATTTAGTTAAAACATTATCATTTCATTCAAATATTAAGGTTGTTTGACACAACCAAACTAAATTTAGTTTTTTGGAGACCGTAAAATGTAAATAATTAGCAAGTTTGAAGTGGTTAGATTTTATCGTTTCAACAAAATCACCATTGTTGACTGCTCTATAAAAATACTGTAAACGATATATGACTCTAAATATCGTTTCAAAATCATCATTGTTAGTTACATGATTTGCTTTTAATATTAATTACGAGTCCGGTTGGTGTGGTGACTAGAATATCGGCTTTTTTTCTATTATTTTCATTATTTTAAATGGTTCTTTGGGATGAGTGACCACTTCAGCTTTATAGTTACATTTTTAGACTCCATAAAACAACACATTTTATT
>OU343224.1:357162175-357225010 GCA_910596185.1 Chrysanthemum makinoi | reverse complement strand
AAAAGATCTCAACTCGCCATACGAGGGATTCTTCTTGATGGTGATTGGATTGCAGACCCAAACAAGGTCAAAGATGAATTTAATAATCACTTTACCAGCTTATTCTCGAATCCTACTTCTCCTCGTGTGAATATTGATTTCCAGTTCCCCAATCGGTTAAAATTAGAGCAAGTTGAGGAGTTGGAACGTTCTATTTCCTATGATGAGATAAAAAAAGGTGGTTTGGGATTGTGGCACAAACAAGTCCCCAGGTCTAGATGGATTCACTTTTGAATTCTACCGGAAATATTGGAATATAGTGGATCAAGACATAGTTGCAGCAGTCTCTGAGTTCTTTGCTTCTGGTAAGTTTCCCCCAGGCTGCAACTATACTTTTATTGCTTTAATTCCCAAGATTCATGATGCAAAAGTTATCAAAGATTTTCGTCCAATAAGTCTCATCGGAAGCATATACAAAATTGTAGCAAAGATTCTGGCTAACCGTCTGTGTTTAGTTATGTCGGACCTCATTAGTGATGTTCAGACGGCCTTTGTCTCTAATCGTCAAATTCTTGATGGTCCTTTTATTCTTAATGAGCTCCTTGCTTGGTGTAAACTTAAGAAGGTAAACGCAATGATTTTCAAGGTCGATTTTGAAAAGGCTTTTGATTCCGTTCGATGGGATTTTCTTTATGATGTTCTCAAGTCGTTTGGTTTTGGTCATAAATGGCGTACTTGGATCTTTGGTTGTCTTAACTCTGCCAAGGGATCGATCCTTATAAATGGTAGCCCAACTTCGGAATTCCAATTTCATAAAGGTCTAAAACAAGGTGACCCTCTCTCCCCGTTTCTCTTCATTTTGGTAATGGAAAGTTTGAATCTTTCTTTCCAAAGAGTGTTGGAAGCTGGTTTATTCAAAGGTATCTCCATCAACAACTCTCTTACGATCTCCCACTTGTTCTATGCGGACGATATGGTGTTTGTTGGTAAATGGGACATTTCTAACATCAATAACATTGTGCATGTTTTGAAATGTTTCTTTTTGGCTTCTGGTCTTAAAATTAACATTAATAAAAGTAAGTTGATGGGGATTGGTGTTCGTAATGAAGATGTCATCAGTGCAGCTTCTATCGTTGGTTGTTCCACATTCTCTCCTCCGTTCAACTATCTTGGTGTAAAAGTTGGAGCCGCTATGTCAAGGCTCAATTCCTGGAATGAAGTCATTGATAAAATTTCCTATCGACTTTCAAACTGGAAGCTTAAAACTCTTTCTATTGGAGGTCGCCTTATGTTACTCAAATCGGTTCTTACTGCTACTCCTCTTTATTACATGTCCTTATACAAGGCTCCTGCTGGAATTCTAAACCGTATGGAATCTATCAGAAGAAATTTTTTCAATGGAGTAGATTCGTCTGAGAAGAAAATTGCATGGGTTGGATGGGAAAAAATTTTAGCTTCAAAGAAAAATGGAAGTCTCGGTGTTTCCAGCTTTTATCCTATAAATCGTAGCCTTCTATTCAAATAGGTTTGGCGTTTTATCACACAAGATTCTTCTTTATGGTATAGGATTATTAAAGCTATCCATGGCGTTAGAGGAGTTATTGATAACCATTATCCTCTGAATAGAGTATCTCCTTGGAGAGACTTGGTTCGTGATTTCAACTCTCTTAAACGTAAATGTATTGACCTTTTATCTTTCATCAGGAGAAAGGTAGGAAATGGATAAAATACTCTTTTTTGGGTAGATATTTGGCTTAGAGAGGTTTCTTTAAAATCTCTATTTCCAAGACTTTTTGCTTTAGAGTCGAGTAAGAATATTTTAGTGGCCGAAAAAATGAGACATTCTTCTTTTGATTTATCATTTCGTTGTTCTCCAAGGGGAGGTCTAGAAGAGGAGCAATATAATGGTTTATGCTCTATGATTTCAGATGTTTCTCTTCCTGATATGTCTGATCGTTGGTTTTGGTCTCTTGATGGCTCGGGTGAGTTCTCAGTTAGATTGGTTCGTTGCCTTATTGATGATGTTCTTTTGCCTAAGTCGGATACTCCTACTAGGTGGGCAAAGTTGATTCCTATCAAGGTGAATGTTCTAGCTTGGAGGATTTTCTTGGATAGATTGCCAACTAGGTTAAATCTATCCTCTCGTGGTTTGGAGATTCCCTCGATCCTTTGTCCCTTATGCAACGAAGCAGTAGAATCCACTTCCCATTTATTTTTCTCATGTTAATTAGCTCGGCAGTTCATGCGTCTAATATGTCGATGGTGGGAGCTTGAAGTATCATCTCCCAGTTCTTATGGTGAGTGGCTCATTTGGCTTTCAAACACTCGTTTATCCAAACACATGAAGGATATTCTTGAAGGAACTTGTTACGTATCATGGTGGATTATTTGGCGTTATAGAAATCATTGCTTGTTTGGTTCTCGTCAGTCAAGAAGGGATCTTATTTTCGATGATATAGTTCAAATGTCTTTTTTATGGATTTCTAGTCGTTGTAAATCCAAGGTCGTTTGGACTACTTGGATTCAAAACCCAAACTTTCTTAATTTGTAATTGTTTCTAGCTTCTTGCTAGTCTTTAATAAATTCGCCGTTCAAAAAAAATAAAAAAATAAAAAAAAAAAAAAAAAAAAAAAAAAAAAAAACACAACTAGTGCTTGATTACAATCTCAAATTCATTGGAACAATATGATAAAAGCATCACTTATATAAAAGGTAGGCAATAGCAATAGCAATAGCAATAGCACAATAATTCTTTTTTTAACGAGACATACCAAGACATAAGCGTATCAAAGTGGATTTCGTATGAGCCACCTAAACTGAAGACTAACATTATTTTGCCAAACCACAAATAACTCGGTCTTGTAAAGACCTCACAGTTTGCAAGTTGTGGTATGTTATGGAAAGAAAAATTTAAACAAGAACACAAAGCATGATCAATACATGCAATTATTAGCTTTCGGCTTTACTAACTTGCGATATACTCAGTAGATCCATATAAATTATTATGTGTTACAAAGACCATAAACAAAACAAAAACGATAACAGACACGTAGTATTGCTTAATAAGTTAATTGTTGGAAAATTTAGTGCACTTGTGGGAATAGTTCACACCTTGTAATGGGTTAGGAGGTACGGAGTGTACACCCATAAGGTCCATGAACACCCTGACTCTTGTAGTGGTTTGTATTGGTAGTGCTTGGTGAAAGTACTGTTGTGGTTACCACTGATTATCAGTGTTTCCACTGAAGCAGTACTTCCACTGGATCAGTGTTTCCACTGAAGTGATGTTTCCACTGAAGTGGTGTTTACTGAAGTAGTGTTTACACTGAAGCATTGGTGTTTCCACTGAAGCAGTGTAACCACTGATAGCACTATGAAAGTACTGATGAATACTGTCATGTAACGGTTTTGACCTATTCAAGTGGCAGTTTCAACTGCTTAATGACCACGTTTATTTGGTCATGTAACCACTAACGGCTATAATGGGGATAATTATGAGGCTATTAATGGGCTGATTAATACTCATAATTCCATTGAATTAGCCAAGAGTATTATCCTATAAATAGGATATCTGATTATGCATGAAGAACACACATAAAACACTAAACACTTATAAGTGCAAGGGTTATTGAATTGTGCCTAATTCTATAACTACATTTGGTCTTATCCCAAGTAGATATTCGTGATACCCAGGCATTAGGGTCGAATAGTTTCTTTGGAAAGTGATCACACACGATTCAAGTGATATCCGGCAACCACCAAGTGGTATCAGTTACTGCTGACCGTTTATTTGTTTCTGCTGAACAGTTGCAAATTTCTGCTGAAGTTGATATCTTACCTCTGTCTGGAGCTACACCCCCAACAATCAAAGTAAACTATTTGTGATAATAAATGGTTGCTGCTGCAATGAAACACATGGCTTCAAACTTTGCCAAGCTTGATAAGTTTGATGGGGATGATGCTACGGTTGAGCAGATTAGGAGGAGGAGCAAATGGGAGAATGATGACTACATATGCAGAGGTCTTATTCTCAATGGTATGTCTGATTCTCTGTTTGATATTTATCAGAACTTTGAATCTTCCAAAGATCTGTGGGATTCCTTGGATGCCAAATATATGGCTGAGGATGCATCAAAGAAGAGTTTCTTGTTAGTAATTTCACAAATTACAAAATGACTGATTCAAGACCAGTTATGGAACAATACAATGAACTTCTTGGAATACTTGGAAGGTTTACACAACACAATATGAACATGGATGAGGCCATTAAAGTCTCATGTGTCATTGACAAACTCCCTCCTTCTTGGAAAGATTTTAAGCATACCTTGAAACATAAGAAAGAGGAGTTAACTCTGGTTGAGTTGGGCAGTCATCTGCGCATTGAGGAATCTCTCAAGATGCAGGATAATGACCAGCCAAGAGTAGCAATGCTACTGGTGCATCTGTTGTCAATATGGTGGAGCATAATAACTCCACCAGGTACAATGACAACAAAGGCAAACGCAAATATCATGACAACACAAGGGCAGATCCTAACAAGAAGGCAACACCTACTTGTTGGAAATGTGGCAAGACTTGTCACATCAAAAGGGATGCAAGTGGTTAAGGTTGGTGGTAAAGCCAATGGATCAGGCACTAATGGTTCAGGGAGTGGTGGTTCTTCCAACTCACTGAAAGGTCTGAATATGGTTAATAAGTCTTTTCAGATTTATTATGTTACATATGTATCTGAATCTCATTATGTGCAGGATGATGATGTTGCGTGGTGGGTTGACTCTGGTGCAACAGTTCATGTGTGCAAAGATAGAAGCTGGTTCAAGACTTATGAGTCACTGAATGATGGTTCTATTCTTCACATGTGAAATGAGTCAACAGCCTTAGTGCATGGTCGTGGTTGTGTAGATCTTAATTTTAGTTCTGGAAAGATTGTAACTTTGTTTAATGTTATTCATGTTCCTGATATAAGGAAGAACTTGGTTTCAAGTAGTGTATTGAATAATCATGGATATAAACAAGTTATTGAGTCTGATAAATTTGTGCTTTCTAAGAATGGTGTTTTTATTGGTTTTGGTTATTTATGTAATCAAATGTTCAGGCTTAATATTACCACTGACAGTGTTATTTCAGCTTTTGTGACCACATATAACCAAACTGACTCTATCCTATGGCATGCAAGACTTGGCCATGTACACTATAAAAGAATGCAAGATATGTCTAAGGATGGGTTGATCCCAGCTTTTGACATGGACACTGAAAGTGTAAAACTTGCATGTTGACCAAGATAACCAAGAAACCTTTTCAGGGTGTTAGTCGTGAGACTAAGGTCTTGGAGCTTATTCACAGTGACCTATGTGATTTGCATGCCACTCCTTCTTTGGGAAATAAGAAGTACTTTGTGACGTTTATTGATGATGCTTCTAGGTTTTGTTATGTTTATTTGTTACATACAAAGGATGAAGCATTAGATAATTCAAAGTGTTTAAAACTGAAGTTGAATTACAACTTGGGTCTTTGATCAAAAGATTAAGGACTGATAGGGGAGGTGAGTACATGGATACTCTGTGTTTTCAGTCTGTTGGTATAATCCATGAAACGACTGCCCCTTATACTCCTCAGCAAATGGTATTTCTGAAAGGAAAAACAGGTGCTGAAGGAGATGGTTAATTCCATGTTATCCTTTCAGACTGAGTCAAGGTTCTGGGGTGAAGCTATGTTAACAGCTTGCTATTTATTAAATAGGGTTCCCAACAAAAGGAACAAGGTTACCCTTATGAACTCTGGACTAAAAGGAAACCCAACCTGAACTATCTCAGGGTTTGGGGTTGTAGGGCTGTTGTAAGACTCCCTGATCCAAAGCAAAAGACTTTAGGTGAAAGAGGCATTGACTGCATCTTTGTTGGATATGCTGAGCATTCCAAAGCTTTTAGGTTCTATGTTATTGAACCTAATGTTCATGTTTCAATTAACTCAATAATTGAATCAAGGGATGCAAACTTTGATGAGAATAGATTCTTATCAGTCCCAAGACCAAGTCAGAGGATTCCTAATGGAACTCATGACACTGGTGTATTAAAGGTCCCTGATGATAACCATCATGGTCCTGATGAGGTTGTGGTTCAACCACCTGAACCTGTGCTCAGGAAGAGCAAAAGGGTCAGGACTCCAAAGTCATTTGGACCTGAGTTTCAACTATACTTAGTTGAAGGAACCAGGGATGAGGTCTCAGACCAATACTCCTATTGCTTCATTGTTGAGAATGATCCCAAGACATTTGAAGAAGCAATGAAGTCCCAGGATATTGCTTTCTGGAAAGAAGCAATCAATGATGAGATGGATTCCATCATGGGAACAACACTTGGGTGTTGGTTGATCTACCTCCTGGTTGCAAACCTCTAGGTTGCAAATGGATTTTCACAAAGAAAATGAAGGTAGATGGAACTATTGAAAAGTTCAAGGCTAGATTAGTTATTCAAGGCTTTAAACAAAAGTCAGGGATAGACTATTTTGATACTTATGCCCCTGTGGCTCGTATCAGTACCATAAGACTGCTGATTGCTATGGCATCTATTCACAATCTGATTATTCATCAGATGGATGTGAAAACAGCTTTCTTGAATGGTGAATTGGATGAGGAGGTTTATATGAACCAACCTCAGGGCTTCATCATGCCTGGCAATGAAAACAAGGTGTGTAACTGATTAAGTCTCTTTATGGACTTAAGCAGGCACCTAAGCAATGGCATCAAAAATTTGATGAAGTGGTTTTGTCTAGTGGTTATGTTCTTAACCAACTGACAAAGTGTGTATAGCAAATTTGATGAATCTGGTAAAGGAGTCATCATTTGTCTATATGTTGGTGACATGTTGATCTTTGGCACTGACCAAAATCAGGTTAACCTGACAAAGGAATTTTTGTCATCAAGGTTCTCCATGAAGGACATGGGGGAGGCTGATGTTATCCTTGGTATAAGGATTAAACATGAAAGTAAAAGAATTTGTATCTCTCAGTCTCATTATATTGAGAAGGTACTGAGGAAATTCAATTACTTTGATTGTACTCCAGTGAGTACACTTATGGATACTTGTGAGAAGCTGATGCCTAATCATGGCAAAGCTGTATCTCAACTTGAGTATTCTAGGGTAATTGGCTGCCTGATGTATGCCATGACTTGTACAAGACTTGATATTGGTTTTGCAGTGGGTAAATTGAGCAGGTATACTAGTAATCCTAGTGCTCATCACTGGCAAGCAGTTCAAAGGTACTGAAGTATTTGAAGAGAACTATGGATTATAGTCTCTCATATACTGGTTACCCATCAGTGTTGGAAGGATACACTGATGCAAGTTGGATCCATAACACTGAAGACAATTCGTCTACCAGTGGCTGGGTATTCCTACTTGGTGGAGGTGCAATTTCTTGGGCATCCAAGAAACAAACTTGCATCACCAGTTCAACAATGGAATCTGAATTTGTGGCTTTAGCAGCTGCTGGTAAAGAAGCTGAATGGTTGAAAAACTTGCTCCTTGAGATTCCATTGTGGCCTAAACCTAAAGCACCTATTTCTATCCGGTGTGATAGTGCAGCTACATTGGCTAAGGCTTATAGCCAAATGTACAATGGTAAGTCTAGACACTTAGGTGTCAGACATAGCATGATTTGTGAGCTTATCATGAATGGGGTGGTATCTATAGAGTTTGTGAGATCTCAACAAAACTTAGCTGATCACTTGACGAAGGGTCTGGCTAGAGACTTGGTTATAAAGTCTGCTAAAGGGATGGGTTTAAGTCCAACTTAGTCACTGAATGCTAGGACACCCAACTCCCTCCTAAGGAAACTTGGGAGCTGAGTTCAATGTGGAAAGCTGAACATTCAGTGGACTGGAGCACATGTTTTTTATTACATCCCAAGGTTGTGCTCAGAACCTGCTGAAAGGAGGATGAAGTCTTTACTTCTCAATGGTTATTTTTTCTTTGAAAAAGTGCTTGGCAGGAGCATGAATAAAGAGGAACCACCTATGTAAATGTTGAAGTTTTGCCGCTTCAGGAAGCTTTGGACTTTTAGCTTTTACAACATTTATGAATTTGGATATGGACACATGGCTTGTATAGTGTCAGGAGCTTTCAAGTGTTTGAAAACTTGTGTGTATTTTATCTTCAGGTATTCAAATGGGTTGAAGGGTTCAATTCTTAGAACACCCTGATTCTCGAATATTTGAAACGTGTAATTTACTAAGATGGAAATTCAATCCTCAGTACATTTTCATTTATGCCATGTTGGAAAATTTAGTGCACTTGTGGGAATAGTTCACACCTTGTAATGGGTTAGGAGGTACGGAGTGTACACCCATAAGGTCCATGAACATCCTGACTCTTGTAGTGGTTTGTATTGGTAGTGCTTGGTGAAAGTACTATTGTGGTTACCACTGATTATCAGTGTTTCCACTGAAGCAGTACTTCCACTGGATCAGTGTTTCCACTGAAGTGGTGTTTACTGAAGTAGTGTTTACACTGAAGCAGTGGTGTTTCCACTGAAGCAGTATAACCACTGATAGCACTATGAAAGTATTGATGAAAGTACTGCTTGTAACGGTTTTGACCTATTCAAGTGGCAGTTTCAACTGCTTAATGACCACTTTAATTGTCATGTAACCACTAACGGCTATAATGGGGATAATTATGAGGCTATTAATGGGCCAATTAATACTCATAATTCCATTGAATTATCCAAGAGTATTATCCTATAATAGGATATCTTGATTATGCATGAGAACACACAGAAAACACTAAACACGTATATGCAGGGTTATTGAATTGTGCCTAATTCTATAACTACCTTTGGTCTTATCCCAAGTAGATATTCGTGATACCCAGGCATTAGGGTCGAATAGTTTACTTTGGAAAGTGATCACACGATTCCAAGTGATATCTGGCAACCACCAAGTGGTATCAGTTACTGCTGACCGTTTATTTGTTTCTGCTGAACAGTTGCACATTTCTGCTGAAGTTGATTATCTTACCCTGTTCTGGGAGCTACACCCCCAACATTAATAACCTCCTGCCAACTCCCGGTCGAAACTTAAGCACGTCTTTAGAATGCAGCCATGGTTTCACCACAACTTCAGCATCAAAAAACTTACTATAACCACCTTTCGCTTCGATTCTCAAATAATATTTAGTTCAGGACACCACTTGACTCTCAGCATTAACAACTTCCATAAACTTTAAACCGCCATTAAACCAAATTTTTCGATTATATTCTTCGATAAAAAAACTGTCCTAGTTCTTCCACTTCTTGGTTGTTATTGTTAAGATTGTTGTTTTAGTCATTAGTTATATAATCGTTTAGTAATATAGTTCTAATGTAATTGTTAAGCAAGAATTAACCAATCAATTTTTGCTTTATTAGTGTTTTAATCAAAGCTATGACACGCTAAGTATTTTTGTGAGTGAGAAGGAAATGATTTTGGCTTTGTGACTCTTTCCCACATAGGTGAAAGAACAACCTTGTAAGAGATTTATAATCTAGACTATGAGTTTATCAAATTAAATGATAGGTGACATTCACATTACATGTGTTTGTTATAAACCTTCCAATGTGCACGTAGCCAAATTGTTTTTTGTCAATCATCATATCAATCTTTCACTAAAGTTTATATTACTCTATTTATTAATGTAGGCCTAGCCAGTAGCCACTTATATTTTAATTTATTTTTGTAGGATATGACAGAGCATTTAATCATCACACTGTATCGAATCTATCGCACAAGACTACATCTCTTCTGCTTTATTATCACTCAAATAACATGTAAATATAAGCTAAAGCTCATCGCTCATCGCTCATCACTATAAAGACCGATTGAAGTAATAGCAATAACATAAAATTGATTAAAGAGAACCGATTTTCTAACAACCATAATAGCCGGTCTTGTAATCAGTATGAGAAGCAAATCATGTAGCTAACATAATTTAAAGGATAGGGGACAAGATTTAAGGCATTAACTGACGTTTTATGTTGCATGTATGACGAACACGAGTTAAATTGTGCAATACTTTAGTTAAAGGAAGTACACAGGTCAGAATTTGAACCCAATGAAAGGGACTAGCTAGATACTTTCAAGTTTAACTAAACTTCAAGATGAGAAAGTAGTAACAGCTTAAAACGATAATTAGAAAAGGCACAAACTTCTTGCTGTTAGTTTTATAGATATAAATTAGTAGACGTGAGTTAGGATCGAACTCGAGACTACGGGATTGCACACTTTACGTATGAGAATTTAAAGTTAAATAATTAAATATAAACGTTGTATTTATTTATTTATTAAACGAAATAACTAACGAACATTAAGTAATTAATGTAATGGACTAACAGGCGTTAAAGGTACTTGGAAAAGGACTAGATTGCAAAGTTTGGGAAGTTTCCGGAATCCCTTGGGGATGCCTACCAACGATCGGCCAAGGAGAAAAGGAAACAAAGCCAAACTTGTTCACCAAGTTAGTTGGGTATATATACAAGGTTTAGGGTCTTGATTTTGCATCTCTTGTATTCATTAAGCTAAACCTAAAACTTTGTTTGTGTGTTTTCTTAATACAAACCGATCGTACATCCCTTTAAGGTGTCGATCCTCAAACCTTTTCCACATCAATTTTTTGTTTGATAAAACTAGCATTACTTTAATTCGGTTTAGTACGTGTGTACAAGAACGTAGTAATAACATACTTTTGTTATTATTCTTGGATTGAATTACAAAACGGTAAGGGGTAATTCTCATAATCCTATAAACCCTAATTAGGGTTCATCTCAATTGCTAGTTTGTGGATTTGATTCTTGTTCGGCTAGAATCAATAAAAGGTACGCATATTCTTTTATGTTAATTAATTGTTCATTAATAAATCATATACGCTTCCGCTTGAATACTTTGATGTTTATTGTTTATATTTATGATTAGTCATGTTATATAATTCCAACAGTGGCATCACGAGTCATTGGTTTTTTAATGAGTAATTAATTACATAAACGCGTAATAAAACAAATACTTGTATGTTGTTTGATATGTTAATCTAGGGTTTATGTTTATTTTTTTTTGTGGGTCGAATTTTTTTAATTGGGGAGTTTCCCATATTTTTTTTAGGTCGACACATACATAAATTTTTTTTAGGGTTTTGAAAATTGTTTGCTAACCTTATTAAAACCTAGAATTAATATATTAGTTACGTGATTAATTCATGAATAATTTGTTATGTGTCATGGAATTTGATATGCGATCTTGTGACTTATTTGTAGGGGTGTGCATGGTTCGGTTTGGGTCGGTTTTTGGCTAAAACCGAAACTGAACCACAAAGTTCGCTTTTTGTAGAACCCAAAACCGAAACCGTTCGTTTTTGGCGTTCGGTTTTTTTCGGTTTTGTTATCGGTTTCGGTTCGGGTTTTCGGTTTCTACCGTTAATATTTGGCTATGGCCAAATTATATCAACAAACCTGTTTTATGTACAAAATTAGTTATTCTTATTTACTTTTTTGCAATCTAAGCATAATAATTTTATTGCATAATTCTACAATTACAAACATATAAATGAGACATACAATATACAAGTGAACATACACAGTATATAATCATTATCGAATACTTATTGATATATTCATACTAAACACGCGACACAACAAACATACATATAAATATAAACGTTAAAATAAATATATTATAAATCCACTCACAAAATAAATATGAATTTATAAATTTGATTTATGTAGTTATTTAATCATATTATATTAATTAGATATTATTATATAATAAAACCGGTTCGGTTTTTGGACGAAAACCGAAACCGAACCGCATTTTTCGGTTTCTGAAAAAGTAAAAACCGAACCATCGATTTTTAGTTTCGGTCGGTTTTTTCGGTTTTCGGTTCGGTTTCGGTTTTTTCGGTTTGTTTTGCTCACCCCTACTTATTTGTATAATTGTTATGATATCCATGATTATACATGCATGTTAGTCATGGATAAGTTACTTTGATAATTGTTTAATTGTTGAGACATATTTAATTACGATAAATTTTAATTGGGGAAGACTCTAATTGTATATTAATGAATCAATTATGTGCAATTTGGTATATCATTAATTATGGGTTTACGCAATCGATTCGTCGATGTATGTGGCTCACTCTCAATTGAGAGAGTGAAAGCCCTAATTAATATATACATTAATTTAACCTTGATATTGATTATTAATAGGGTTTTATTGAATAAGTTGCATGTGGCTACTTGTTTACACGTATAAATTGTTTATTATGTGCGCATTGTTTTTTAGTAGTTTATTTTTTATTTGTTACTTGTTTGTTTATTATGTTAGACAGTTTTAAGTAAAGGGTAATTTTGAATAGAAAAATAATACGGACTAAACAATGGCGAAATTTGATTTGTTTTGGAAGAGTTAAGTTTTCAATAGTTTAATTGATTGGTGACTTTGGTACAAATGGTCTGAACGGCTCACCCACTAGAATGAACTATAAAGGGGTTAATAAAGAAGTGCGCACAATCACACTGAAAGGATGTCTAAGGTTATGCTTTGCGCTACCTGGCCTCTGCCCCCTGTAAATTCGAATGGAGCTACTTAGTAAGCCATAGAATGTGCAAACTCATCTTAAGGGCGAATTAGTTTTAATTCCATGCGCCACTTCGGTGGTAATTACCCGAAACACTAAGTGTTTACACTTATGCAAAAGTACGGTATAATGGACGATAATTAACACTAAATTCCTTGATTGGTGAACCCAATACCTCAATCAAAACTTTGATAATTTGATCTTTATGAATTGGTAATAAAAAGTTTTTTATTAAATTTATGCTACAAGATGAATGCATGACATCTTTGTACATATTTGATTTGACCACATAAAATCAAAAACTAGTACCCTTTTAAATTAAGTTTTATGCCATCTAATTAAAAGGAATACTTAAAGTTGCAATTTACGTCATGACAGTACTTGGCTAGATTGTACTGGAGAGGTAAATCTCTATGTAAAGTCAGACCTTACATGGACATAATTGCAGTTCTTTAAGTTAGACACTTAAGTTGAGTAGGAAGTGAGACCTGGACTCAAGGCATAAGATGGGATGAAACATGTTTATATTTGCAATAGCGTTGGAAAATATAAATCCCATAATGATCTAGGAATTGGAAATTGTTTGCCAATTATTGTTCGACAGATTACCTTATTATGTGCTTTCGTTACTAGCAGATCAACTGATGTAATGGAACTATGATAATTTGGATCCTAGTTTTTCGAGAAAATTCTATGGTTATATGAATATTACCTTGGGTATTTTATTTTCTTGAAAATTTTGATTATCGAAAATACTAAACTTGAATTTTGCTAATTCTTTAAATGTATTAATGCAACATTAAACCGTAAGTGAAGGTTATTCCTGTATTGGTAAATTGATCTACACCTGTAATAGTTTTTGGTAGAGTCAACTTTACTAAAAGAATGAACCTAGTCCTCTTTTCATAAGAAAGAGTGAGATTCAATCCTATTCCTTTTCATGAATGAAGAAAGGTATGATAGGACAATTAGAATTGTCTAAATTCTAAATTCATAACTCGTAAGCATTTTTAATAGTTAAGAAAATTGCATATTTTCTGAGTTATTAAATTAGAAGCTAGACTAATTTACTGCAAAATTGGTAAAAGACAAACTAGTATATTTTATCTAGTTGTTTTGTTTTAACCATCTAAAAGTACTACTTACAATTGTTGGAATAGTAGAACTATTATGAAAGAAATTGCATGCCCAATTATTTCAAGTTAATAGCATTGATGAATAATTCATCATCTACATAGTAGAATACATTTTTTTTAAGTACATAAGTAATTGTTATGTATGGAATTTCTCAAAGGTGTAGGAAGTAAATAGTACACTATTTTCTTTCACTGGTTAATGAAACACTTACAATGTTGTCAAATCCAGTGGAGTGTGTGTTCTTATATACTGAAAAAGGAATTAATGTAATGATCTCTTATTCAGTGGGAGTTACAAGCTTTGTCATTTTGGTAGTAACCAGAATTATCCTAGAATGTCTTAAGATAATTACTTTCCACTTGTAGACACTTATGTTTCAAGGATAGTCAGTACGTTTCCTTATTAGACAATGAAGTGGTTCTACATCTACTAGTTATGCTAATATCAATGACACAATCATATTGATCACATAAACAAACATATGTCGTGTTGTTTATCTGCTACATGATGTTGTTCCATGCATAAGTGGGAGAAATCTATATTGTGTGCAAGGTACAACATATAAGTATATGATATAACGGATTCTCTTGACTGCAAGGTAAGAGACTAACGTTCTAATATAACTTGAACATATCTAATTCAAGAAACACTTGGTGTTGCAATTTACGTCATGTCAGAACTTGGCGAGATTACAACAACAAAGTAAATCTCTATGTGAAGTCAAACCTTGCATGGACATATTTGCAGTTTCTAAATTAGACAAGTATTTAGAATATGTGTCAAAATGATATATAAGACTACTTCAAATTAAATATTTATGTATTATTAGAATGACATAAATAAATTAAGTAATCCAATACTACTTCAATTTGTTTATTTATGTATTTTGGAATGACATAAATGAAAAATAATGTAGTCCTACATTATTGTGAAGTAAATAAATTAACTTGAAATTACTATTGAAACCAAGAGTTGTGTTCATAATTACTTTAGTTAAACATGTTTATGATTCATTGTAGAGACATAAACATAAAGTCTTTTAAGACTTATAATAAAGTAAGACGTTAACTTGTTATGTTTTTTAATTAAGACATATACAAGAAGTCATTGAGTTGATCAATGATTTATAACGTTAAATGAGATTATAACAATTTATGTTTTCATGATGAGACATGGATATGAAGTGACTTGATTAAAAAGTACTTGTGTTATAAAGCATGCAATTGGCTTGAAATGTCTATTATACCATTAAGTTGACTTGGTAAATCGGTATGCCAAAAGGAATATGTTTATCTTATATATTGTTAGATTGTCCTACAATATTAAATTCCAATGAATACCACAAGTTGATGGTATGTTCAGTTAGGAGAATCAAACTCTATTGATTTGTTTGATTCAAGATAACCATAACTTCTTTCTTAAATAGTAATAAGGTTAGAAAATTGAGTATGGATTGAATATACTCAATATGACTCAAACCTAGAAGATTAATAAAACACCATTTTATTATTGAATGTGATGAATCACATTAAGTTTTTAAAATTGAAGATTCTGAATTTGTTAAACTACTTATGAATAAGTTATTAACAAACTAAAGTCAGAAATTATCAATGTGTATTTGTAATATCCCAAAAAGAGAACAATGTAGTTTTGCTCTAATTGCTAAGTATATATAGATAGTCTATATATTACAAAAGGCAAGTGGGAGTTTTTTTTTTTTATCTTGAAAGATAAAATTACAAAATACATAATCTTCTAAAAAAAAACACACACTAGTAAATATCACGATGAGGTTAGACATGAAAATGATAGACCTCATGATGATGGAATTTTCATTCATAGATCTGCAAGGATATCTCAGATATTTGATTTATATGCTGAGAAGAACATGAGTTACAGGATTATAGTAAACCTGATAATCATTATGATGGATTACCAAAATATTGAATTGGGTAAATTACTCATACTATGAATGTTAAAGATGTTGTCCATAAAGATAATCAATTTTGGAAATTTGGTTTATCTTAATAGTTAGACTAGAGAATGGAAATGAGTTTCTTCAAAGAGATGAAAAACCCTGGTGGTTTGAATTTCTATGTAGAAATCATATGGACAATATTGTACACATATTTAATGCATGTTTTATGACAAGATTATTAATCATACTTAAGCAATTAATTATGATTGAATATTCTTTTCTAGACATATTAAATATATAAAGATGATAATTGTCATACTTGTTTTCATTAATATGAAATATGACAATGGAATATCAAAACTCTTTCTTGAAAAATTACTTGAGCGAGGACGGTAAGTAATTGAAAGGTTTTTTGAATTCGTATAATCTTTGGAAGTGTACGAAGTGCAATAATTCATAAATGGATAAATGCATGCATCTATGAAATTATTCTTATGTTAAATTATTAAATCCTAGTTTCGATTTATAATTGAAATAAGATAAATTTTAAGTATTCCTGAAAGCTAGTGGGAGTAATATGTTAAGGTTTTTAAATCTTATATGTTGTATAACATATAGGAAGTAACATTCCTTGTAAGCTAAATGTTAAGTCTTAGATTGGAATGAAACTTCACTTGTAAGATTTAAGAATTAAAACATACAACCTTGGAATATATGTTTATTATTAATAAATATGTGCAGTAAAATAAATGATTCTAATAAAACATGATATATCATTTGGGAAATTGATAAATATCTTTTGACAAGATAGAACATGAATGAAATCTAAGTTTGACATGTAGATTCATCATGTACATCATGTTGTGTATTAAAATTGTTGTATCATTCTTGAATAAGAAGTGATTTGACAACATTGATATCTAACTAAAAGTTATTAGATAACTTGTGTAATGAATATTCTAATAGAATTACATCCTCAGACTGGAATTGCTCCTAGATTCTATGGATGAACAATATGTCAATTGTTGTGCAAATTGTCATCTGCTACAAACTTGAAAGTTTAGAAGACATCAAACATTACACAATAAGATATTAAAGTTTACGGAGTTTTAATGAGCACATTGTTATTTGTATACAATGATGCTGGTTTAATTGAGATGACACTCAATACTAGTCATGGAAGGATTGCGTCCTTGTTAATGGCCATGTGAACTAGCTGTGCTTATCTAAGAGCACAGTTGCATTATACATTAAAAGAATAAGAATACTTTAAACTTTAAAATGTTTGAAAGTTTAATTGTCATAAATTGCTGGTAGAGGATGTCACACAATTTATGAATTATTATGTGGATTGGTGAATGCACACATACAAGAACTTCACTAATTGAATTATTGAAATAAGTATTCTCAAAATTACGATAGATCAAGTTGGTTGATTTATGCCTTGTCAACAAGTATGACTGTCATTACTTGAGGCATAATTCATCAACTGAAATTTTCATGCATTGATCTATTTGGTATTTGGATAAGGGATGTTAAACAATTGTTATAATAAATCAAATACTTGGTATGTTTGATTTTATAATATATTGTATCCTATATTTGCATGTTTAATCCGTGAATAAATTTATTTATTCTAAATCGTCCGTTGTCAATTAATGATATGGGAGTATCATTAAACTAAGACAAATCTGAGAGATATGGTAGAATATACTTGAAAGTATATTGATGAGAATGCATACCAATTTCAGATGATATTCAATGAATTGAATATAGGACTTATCCCAACTACATAATTTACTTTATGGATATTGTTGTTAAGTAAATTATGAATAGTTATCCTCAGACTTGAGATACCAGATAAGTGTCATGAATGTAGTGCACTTCTGTGGAACAACTTAACGCTATACGTAACTGGTAGTCATAAGGGTTGTTTCCTGAAGTGTTGCAAAGTTTGTGGTTATTCTCGTAGTCAAGATAGAATTTGTTCCTTCAAATTTATTTTGGAGTTTAATACTGCTGGGCCCCTCGTAGGGTTGACAAGATGTTTGCGTGGCCACGCCCAAAGTTCTCCCCTGAATATGTTCAGAAGATTTGGTAATCTTGCTCAATCACTAATAACGAGAAACAGAATGGTTGAATAAAGAATGACTTAATTCCATATCTTTATTTAACATGGTATTAGAAACAAAAGGATAATAATAATGAGAAATCATTAAATGTTTTCCAGTAGCCTTGCTCGAGTTGTACTAGAGGCATCGAAGTGTTGCTAGACGCTAACCGATGTGATCACTCTATTAAGATATATCCAAGTGGGAGCTGTTAGTTTTATGGATATAAATTAGTAGACGTGAGTTAGGATCGAACTCGAGACTACGGGATTGCACACTTTACGTATGAGAATTTAAAGTTAAATAATTAAATATAAACGTTGTATTTATTTATTTATTAAACGAAATAACTAACGAACGTTAAGTAATTAATGTAATGGACTAACGGGCGTTAAAGGTATTTGGAAAAGGACTAGATTGCAAAGTTTGGGAAGTTTCCGGAATCCCTTGGGGATGCCTACCAACGATCGGCCAAGGAGAAAAGGAAACAAAGCCAAACTTGTTCACCAAGTTAGTTGGGTATATATACAAGGCTTAGGGTCTTGATTTTGCATCTCTTGTATTCATTAAGCTAAACCTAAAACTTTGTTTGTGTGTTTTCTTAATACAAACCGATCGTACATCCCTTTAAGGTGTCGATCCTCAAACCTTTTCCACATCAAGTTATTTGTTTGATAAAAACTAGCATTACTTTAATTCGGTTTAGTACGTGTGTACAAGAACGTAGTAATAACATACTTTTGTTATTATTCTTGGATTGAATTACAAAACGGTAAGGGGTAATTCTCATAATCCTATAAACCCTAATTAGGGTTCATCTCAATTGCTAGTTTGTGGATTTGATTCTTGTTCGGCTAGAATCAATAAAAGGTACGCATATTCTTTTATGTTAATTAATTGTTCATTAATAAATCATATACGCTTCCGCTTGAATACTTTGATGTTTATTGTTTATATTTATGATTAGTCATGTTATATAATTCCAACACTTGCATCATACCAATACGGGTTGTTACACAAAAAGTTCATAGATAGTACTTTTTTACGATGTAGGTGACACATGGTATTCATTAAACCGAGATAACGAACCCATAACTAGTCACATCTCCACAATCAAGGGTTTGTAACCCGGTGAAATATATTGAAAAATAAAAATATGTTTCGTACGTAGGAAGAGGGGTAATGAACCCCTCTTTAAACACGCCAAAAGCAAAACTAAGACTTAAACAAACCTCAAGTCGAACGAACCATAACTAGAATACATGAGCTACTAACATATATCAACAAAAAATTATAGCTCATGTATCCATGCAGGCCATGCCAAACTCACATAACTAAACGCCATATTTGAAATCTTCCAAACTCCCTTCATTTGCGTGACACATGGGTCATTCTTGAACTGGATCGAAACAAGCTTGTAACGAACAACGTCAACCATCAAGTCTCGAACTTCTTCAGCGTGTCTTATACCTTTACCATATAATCGGTTATTCCTTTCTTGCCATACAAAGTAGACAGACGCTGCAATTGTTAGACAAGATGTTTGTATGGCCATACCCAAGATCAATAGATGATTTGGTAATCTTGTTCAATCAAATATAACGAGAAATAGAATATTAACTTATGGAATGACTTGATCCATATCCATAGTTAAATGTAGTATTAGCAGCAAAAGGATAAGTAAAAATGATGAATCACTAAATGGTTTTTTCCAGGAGACCATACTCGATTCGATCTGGGGGCATTGGCGTGTTAAGCTAGACTAAACCAATGTCATTACTATATTAAGTAATATCCAAGTGGGAGCTGAAAGGTTTATGGATATTTTTAATATGCGTATGACCGGACTCAAACTCGAGACTTCGGGATTGAACATGTTAGCCTCGCTAAAGTGAAGTCATTACGGGAATTGCATTAGTTTTTATCTTTTACTTATTCACAAGGACTAGTTTAGTCAATAGTGATAAGTTATGCTTGTCTTAGTATAAATACACCTCCTAGTCCCAACTAGGAGGGTAGGAAGTTCACTTTGTAAAAGAAGGTGTGTGTGGTTTCTTCTTCTTCTCTCTAGAAACACACACATCTTCCCCTTTTCTATCTAATACAATAACCATGTCTTATTCATTCTTTGAGCTTCCCCGACCCCCCGAACCACATAAATCACTAGTATTTTCGATCCTACAATTGGTATAACGAGCCAGGTTGTTGTTTTATTGATTTATGTTGGTTTGAATCATGTTTTTAACTGTTTTTTATGCGTATTTTGGTGGTCGGAAAAATTTTTTCCGATTTGTGGGTAAAGCAGTTTTATACATGTTTCGTATCCTTGTTTTTGTCAAAAAGTACTCGTCTTTTATTGTTAACACATCTGTCTTGGGTAAAGCAGTTTCATTGTTTCATATTGTCTTGGGTCTATTTTGTCCAAACAGGTAACTTTTAAACTTTTTGTACCAAATATACGTGAAACATCAAGTGGTCAACCTTCAGTTTTCTTGGACAAAACAGTCAACAGAAGCAGTTTTTATGTGTTTCTGGGTAACGTATGAAGCTGAACGGATTTTTCAGTCGGAAAACTCGTCGGAAAAAGTGGTCAAAGGGTCAAAACCCTAAACTTACGCATAAGGAATATCTACAGTGAAAGTTACGCGTAGCTGTGAAGTTACGCGTAAGGAATGGGTTACGCGTATGCGTTTACGCTTAAGCCTTGGCTTACGCCTATGGCCTACGCATATGTTTACGCGTATGCTTACGCATAAGCATTACGTTACGCGTAAGGCTACGCATAAGGACCAAACTTGTTTTACGCGTAAGAATGTCATGAGCAGAATAGAAGAGTTACGCGTAAAATTGACCATAACCACAACATAACTAATACCAAAAAGACTCGACCTCAGCCATAACATCATCAGTCCGAGTCAACGAAAACCAAACCCAACTAATCCTAGACCTAGACTCACACCAATAACCCTCACATCTCTCTTCACTCAAACTTCAATCGAATCGATTTTAAAAGACTCAACTTCTTTAAATATCCGACTACTACCAAAGAATGACCAAGACTTTAGTCTCAATCATTCTCTTTGTTTGGTTTACAGGATAAACACCAATCACAAACCTACCCGAGACCTTTTCTAAGATCTTGATGTCGCGTTATCTTAAAGCCGGCGCTCTTAAGCTCAAAACTACCTTAGTTCGTGGGTAATATTCTTGGTTCAAGTGATTCGTGGTGTTAAATGATTTGTGATTGTGATACTTGCAGATGTAATCAGTTTGATGATGGAGAAGATCTGAGTTGGGAGTGAAATTAGAAAAAAGATGAAGCGTATTTTTTCTTTTTTTTGGAGATGTTGTGTTGGTGGTAGGCGCATATCCTCAGAATGTGATTTTAGGTTTAGGGCAAGGTGTATTGTGAGATATTTCACTCTTATATCCGGATATAAGGTGTGTGTTTATGGATCAGATCACATATCCGGTTTTGGGCTGATTTGTTAATTAATTGGGCTTCATTGATATAAACAGTACAACTAATATGTTGGATTTGTGCTGAAATTTGATACGGGCTGAGTTGGAATAAACATATACGATTGTTCTTTTCATTTGAGAATAATAAAAATTTTGTTATCCAATTTTTTGTGTTACAAATTATTGGATACAAATTTTTTATTTTATTGGAAATCCGTATGCTACTTTTGGTATGGTAAATTTTCACGGAGGATACTACGTTCACGGCTAAAGTTTTCGATGAATTTCAATGTGACCACGGAGATGACTCTTTATTATTTATTTGGGTTTGACGTGAAGTTTGACGGGCGTGTTTACTTATTTCGTCTTCTTTCTTTCTTCCCTTCCGCGAAGATGACTTGTCTGGGCAAATATGTTGAGTGTGATGAAGACTTGCTATCTAGTTACTTTTGTGATTCTTTCTCTCTTTAACCCACAAAGTAGCTATCACTTTTCGGTGTCTCACGTAGTTGAGGATATGTCAAGAGGTTTTGTACAATGGGTACACCGTTCTTTTTCACAAGGATAGTACAAGCTTAAGCAACCAGTCTGGGAGATTTTACTTCTTTCTCAAGTTCGTCATATTGGGTTATCTTCACATGTAGTTACTACAGACAGCCGTTGAATTTTGATACAGGGGGTTGAGATGAGTTAGACAATTTCAAATGGTATTGTTCATCGACATCTTCTCACGGGCTGATTTGATTTATGACATAATGCTTCCAGTTAATGCTTCATGTACACTATTGTATGCTGATTCCGATAAATCGTAACCTTCAGGGGAGAGAAATGTGTACATTATGGGCTGATTTGATATATGAAAGATAACTGGAATGCATTTGGTGAGATGAAGATGTTGATATCTTATTCCCCCGAATGGACAATCTTGAAGAAGGTCGAGTCGACAGTCTTTTCTACATTTTCCGATGCGTGTTAGAAGACTAAAGACGATTCTAATTTAATTATCAAAAGACTTCTTCGAATTCAGGAAATTCATCAGAAAGGTTGTCAGTTTGGGGGAGAGCACTACTTAGGGGAGAGCAAAAGGTCGAATTTAATCCCTAATTAGATTTGCTCGCATTGTTCTTCTGCAAGTAAAGAGATGGCAGCTGAGAAGATTCATGAAGTTTGAAGACTGTGAAGACACTCTTCGAGCTGCTGCGCTTATTTGTTGTATTTAATTTTGCTTGTAGGGAACATTGTAAGCAACTCCCGTATGACATCACTTGGGGAGAGATTGTTAGCCTCGCTAAAGTGAAGTCATTACGGGAATTGCATTAGTTTTTATCTTTTACTTATTCACAAGGACTAGTTTAGTCAATAGTGATAAGTTATGCTTGTCTTAGTATAAATACACCTCCTAGTCCCAACTAGGAGGGTAGGAAGTTCACTTTGTAAAAGAAGGTGTGTGTGGTTTCTTCTTCTTCTCTCTAGAAACACACACATCTTCCCCTTTTCTATCTAATACAATAACCATGTCTTATTCATTCTTTGAGCTTCCCCGACCCCCCGAACCACATAAATCACTAGTATTTTCGATCCTACAGAACACATTGCGTATGAGAATTGATGTAAAAAATAATTAATATATAAATGTAATTATTAGAGTTAATTACATAAATCGTCCTTGTGGTTTGGTCAAAATTACGGATCTTGTCCATATACTTTTTTTTAGTGCGTTTCGTCCCTGTGGTTTACAAATCTTACGGATCTTGTCCCTGATCCGACCCGGTCCCAAAAAAAGGACCTCCCTTGCAAATACTCTCTAACGTGAGGGACTAACATCATATTTTGGTTTTAACGATCGAAGTTAATTACATAAATCGTTCTTGTGGTTTGGTAAAAGTTGCGCATCTTGTCCCTGTGGTTTATTATAATATTTTTTTTTAAAAACTGTTTTTTCTTTTAAAAAAATTAATTTTATTAAAAAATTTAAAATAAAATTAAAAAAAAACAAAAAAAAACTTTTTTTAATTTTATTATAAAACGGATCAAGGCGTATCAAAAAACGTTTTTATACGGTTTTCTCTATTTTTACGTTTCATTTGTTTTTATACGGTTTCGTTCGTTTTTTGTATGAAAATGTATGAAAACATTTTTGTACAAAAATGTACGTTTTTGTACAAAAATGTACGTTTTTGTACAAAAATGTTTTCATACATTTTCATACAAAAACGAACGAAACCGTATAAAAACAAATGAAACGTAAAAATAGAGAAAACCGTATAAAAACGTTTTTTATACGCCTTCATCTGTTTTATAATAAAATTAAAAAAAGTTTTTATTTTGTTTTTTTTTTAATTTTATTTTAATTTTTTTAATAAAATAATTTTTTTAAAAGAAAAAACAGTTTTTTTAAAAAAAAATATTATAATAAACCACAGGGACAAGATGCGTAACTTTTACCAAACCACAAGGACGATTTATGTAATTAACTTCGATCGTTAAAACCAAAATATGATGTTAGTCCCTCACGTTAGAGAGTATTTGCAAGGGAGGTCCTTTTTTTGGGACCGGGTCAGATCAAGGATAAGATCCGTAAGATTTGTACACCACAGGGACGAAACGCACTGAAAAAAAAGTATAGGGACAAGATCCGTAATTTTGACCAAACCACAAGGACGATTTATGTAATTAACTCTTATTATTATTAATTATTTGTCACGAAATAAATACTTAACGATAGTTAATATTTAACGAGTTTAGACTAACGGTCGTTAAATGTAAACTAAAAGGAATAGAGATGAAATTAGTGGACAAGAAGGATCTAGAACCCCTCTTGGGTTCCCTTGGCCGGTCGTGGGTCTCCAAAAGCCCAAGGAGGCTTAAACTTGTTCTCCAAGATTAGTTACCTATAAATACAAATCTCTTGTATTCATAAATCTAATCTTGGTGACTTGCAAACCTAATTTCTCTTCTTCTTTCCTTCTCTTGGTTTGGCCGATCGTACAACCCCCCTCCCATAGGGATTCGAACTTTCCAACTCCAAGAAACAAGTGTTTGGTTTTATTTGTGATTCAAGAACCTAGCGTTTCACATCAAATCGATATTAGTACGTGTGTACAAGAACGAAGAACAAATACAATTGTGTTTGTGGTATTCTTGGGTGTCGAATTTAATAGGGTCGATTGATATAAACCCTAAGTTAGGGTTTGGGTTTTTGTTCCTTGTTCTTGATATCGTGTGTTTCTTGAATTACTAAAAGGTACGCATATTCTTTTAATTCGGTTAATTAATTTACAAGTATTTTTCCTATTATTTCCGTTGCATGCTTTGATGTTGTTTACTTGTTTTCAATAATTGTTATGATTAATATAGCCCAACAGTATATATCTCTTCTTTTATATCACTCAAATAACATGCAACTCCATTAGCGGGCTTAATTGCATTTTGAAAGTGAAATACGCCAATAAGCACCCACTATAAGCTTAACCCAAACATCCCCTGCCCTTAAATAAAACACTGAGAAAATAAGTGGTAATCAAACTGTAACTACCTAAAAAATCAAAAGTATTTCCAAGCTCAAACTTTAAGCTTATAAGAAACTTAAACTTATTACTTTATAATTTATAACAATACCGGTTACTAAACAAAACGTACATAAATAATATCTTTCGTGATATAGCTACATCACATAATTTATTAATAAAACCGTCATAACACTCACTAAAAAACTTGCTCAGCTCCTTTTGTGAATCTACTTGAACTCCTTTCCGGGTCGAAAAGTAAGCAACTCTTTAGAATGCACCCAAGGTTTCACCACAATTTCACCATCAAAGAAACTATTCTCACCACCTTTCGAACTTATCGCTTTAATTATCAAATAGTATTTAGTCCCGGACACCACTTGACTCTCGGCCTTAACAACTTCCACAAACTTTAAACCATTCGAACCAACATTTCGGTTATTTTCTTGGTCACAATACCTTCCTAGCTCTTGCACTTGTTGGTTGTTTTCCACGTCCTGTATCTGGGTATGACCACCTAATAGTGCGTTTGATGTTAAGGTTAAGATGCATAGGATCGTGATGGTTAAGAATGGTGTTGGTTTGGCCATTGGTGAGTTTAAGGTTTTGGTTTGGTTTTGATGGAATGAAGTGATGTTTGATGGAATATGACTACTTGACTAGGAACGTGTTGTTGGATGGTTTTGCGGATAAGAGAACTGGGAAGTTTGTACCTTTACTTAACTAGCAAGTTAACTAGTATATTATTTTGGATAATCAAAAAGAATGACACATATGATAATTTTATCAAAAAATAAATAAATACACATGATGTGCATATCATAACAGTAATCAATATTATATTTAGAAAAAAGGTTGAACACTTATTACGAAAAATTTCAAAATGCTAATCGTCAAACACTAAGTATTTTTTTTTTGAAAGGCAATTTATTCCATACCAACCAAACCAAATACAAAGAAAAGCATCCACTATATTAACAAGATGCTAATATATAGAGGACCCAAGGAAAACAAAAATACAAATACAAACTTGACTAAGACAAACTAGACCAAGACTAAGACAAATACCAACAACATGGAACAAACACACATACAACTATGCAAGGACAAATTACCACTTGAGGAGAAAAACACAACTGTCCCAAATGTAGGCTGACCCACGAGCACACAAGAAACCAAAACCAATGCCATATATGCTTCATCAAAAAGTGATAGAAGCATATTCATTGCAGACATAATAGTGTTCCAACTGAGTAGCCAACCTCAAAACTCTAGACCCAAACACCCCTTAAAGTGTAGACCCAACACAATTCCATGGAGCTATATTTATATCATCTACAGGATGACAAAATGCAGACCCACAAACTTTAAAGGAGCGTTGCACAATCTGTTATATTAGTACACCAGCAAACTAGTGTATTCCCGCTGAACCAACCTTAAATTGCAGACCCACGAACTATCCATAAAAACAAAAATATTACCATGTACAGATAAGACAGTCGTGCAGACCCATGATCCCTTGAAATGTAATCTGCGCGGCCTGCCATATCATTACCGACAACAACTGCCACACATGAAATTCATCTTCAGATTTGACATTTTAGAGGATCAAAAAGCCACTGTTGCCAATTCATCTCATTTTTCTTTCTCGATCTTCTTACAATCCACTCGAAACTTTTAAGTTATATATCTTGAACAATCTTATTTATACTTGAGACTTTACCTTTAAACACCCGTACATTTCTTTCTTTCCAAATAAAATATCCGGCCGTCCAAATGAGCACTTGCCACAATCTCGATGAACGACTAGGAATATTTGCGTTTACCATTAAAGGAAAAAAATTATTCAATGGAAAATGCATTAACATTCCCAATCTTCCACCAACTAATTTTTTTTCCCATACGCTCATAGCAAAATTGCACATAACCAAACAATGACAACATGATTCCACTATGTCACCGCAAGATGGACATAATATAGTATCCAAATTAATGCCTCTCTTGTCTAATTCTTCACGTACCGGTAGCCTTCCTTTTAGAGCCCTCCACACAAAAATATTGACTTTTTTAGGAACCCACTTGTTCCATACCGTCGCATCGCCTTCGTTATCCCCATCTAAGATTTTCTCTTCCACCAACTTTGTTAGCTCTTTAACCGTGAAGTCTCAACTCTCATGGAGCGCCCATCTCCATCGATCCCTACAATCAAACATTAAAACTACATTTTGCAATATATTTTGTAAGTCTTCAAACTCCTTACACACCCTTCCTCTAATATCTCTAACCCAATCCCATTCCCAAAACCAAGTACTGTCAACCCAATTCCCTTTTTTCGCCATGCTATCCTTCCTTTGTCTATCAAGGTGATATAATCTAGGGAATTTATCACATAATCTAACCCAACCCACCCATCTATCTATCCAAAATCTAATATCACGCCCGTTCCCCACCTCCCCCACAAAAGATGAGCTAAAATCTAAACCTAGTCCCTCCAAATCCTCTCCCACCCTAACAATATCATGCCGCACCCCCACCCCCACTGATCGGACCCCCGACCCCATACCCACCTCAAGCCCCCCACTCTCCCCATGAATACTTTTTATAACCTTAACCCATAAAGAATCCCCTTCCGTTTTAAATCTCCACCACCATTTTCCTAAAATCGCTAAATTTTTCCCCCGCAATGACCCAATATTTAGACCCCCCCTCCCCATGTGAGGCTAGTAACTTATCCCATTTGATCCATGATAATTTTTTACATTCCCCCCCCCCCCCCCCCCCCCACACACACACACACCACCACAAAAGAAATTTTTTCTCACACTCTCAAATTGTTTTATCACACTCAAAGGCACACGGAACATCGAAAAGTAATACAAAGGTAAGCTTCCCAGAAACGATTTGACCAATGTTAGACGCCCCCCAAACGACATCGTTTTAGCTTTCCACTCTGCCAACCGATTTTTGAATTTCTCGACCACCAAGTTTCACGCACCAACTCTCCTCATATTATCACCAATCGGAACATCCAACACAAGTATTTATTTATGCGAGTAAGAAGTAAGTGAATGTTGGATTTGTGACTTTGTCCCACATAGGTGAAGAAACTAACATGTAACAGATTTATAACCATGATTATGAAGTTGTTAACAAATTGGTCAATTAACACATGCACGAAGTGCATTTCATAGAAAGTCTTAAATGCATGTGTTTCTTGACTTAGTTTTTGTTGGTCCATTTTAAATAAAACTTTATAAACTCTTTAATGTGCGTGTTGCTTGATTTATTTTTTGTTTATCCTTTTTAAAAGAAACCTAACACTTAATCATCACATCAATCTCTTCTCCTTCTCATTTGTCATATTTGACGAAAGATTTTTTACTTTTAGGTAATTTCAAGTATCTATTGCAAATTTATTGTATTTGTTAAATTGAAATATACTTTTTTTTGTGTGAGGTATAAAGGTGACAATTTAATACATTGCTTGACAAATGAGTCGGTTTTGCTTGACTTTTACGTCTAAGGGGCAAGTAATTAGACAAAAAATCAGAGACACAAGGCATGTAAGTTGGTATACAATGGAGATTGAAGTACATGATTATAGAGCACTCTATGCTTCAAAAAGATCCACTTAGCTTAAACCACATTCTTTGAAGAGTAAAGTCCAAAATACATCCATGTGGTTTGTCCTGTGTATCGCTTTACATCCCTAAACTTTTTTTTGGCACAAAATCATCCCTCCGTTAGTAAAGTTGGCACAAATACATCCCTCTGTTAGTAAAATCGGTTAGTGGGGACTAACGGTGCAATAAACATTTGCACCGTTAGTCCTTAGGACTAACGATGCAATAAAATAAATTGCACCGTTAGTCCTAAGGACTAACGGTGCACTCCACCGCCACCTACCACCACCAGCCACCTTCACCGCCACCTACCACCTCCACCGCCACCCACCACCACCACCCCCACCTCCAATGCCGCCACCCACTGCCACCACTTCCACCACCACCCACCTCCACCGCCACCTACCACCCAACGCCACCACCCACCTCCACCGCCACCTACCACCCAACGCCACCACCACCTACCACCCCCACCTCCACTGCCGCCACCCACCGCCACCACTTCCACCGCCACCTAAGGACTAAAGTGGGTGGAGGTGGCGGTGGGGTGGTGGCGTTGGGTGGTGGTGGGTGGAGGTGGAGGTGGTAGGTGGCGGTGAAGGTGGCTGGTGGTGGTAGGTGGCGGTAGAGTGCACCGTTAGTCCTTAGGACTAACGGTGCAATTTATTTTATTACATAGTTAGTCCTAAGGACTAACGGTGCAAATATTTATTGCACCGTTAGTCCCCACTAACTGATTTTACTAACAGAGGAATGTATTTGTGCCAACTTTACTAACGGGGGGATGATTTTGTGCCAAAAAAAGTTTAGGGATGTAAAGCGATATACAGGACAAACCACATGGATGTATTTTGGACTTTACTCTTCTTTGAATGATATCTTATTGGTTATATACTAGTTTAGTAATATTTATTTTATTAGTTTTTTAATCAAATATGACCAAATATTTTGTTAGTAGTGTTTGATTTGTGACTTTGTCCCACATAGGTGAATGAATAAATATGTGGAGATTTATATGAAGCTACTACATAAATTACGGTTTGAAACTCACATTAAGTGTATCTTTAATGTGATGTTAATTTTTGTTAATCTTTTTAAATAAACCCCTAAACACCTAATCTTCATATCATTCTATCACTAAAGTTTATATCACTTTTTTTTCTCAAGGTAGGCGTAGCTAATTATCTTTTCATCTATCTTCGTAAGATAGAACCAAACATTTAATAATCTATCGCGCTAGTATATATCTCTTCTTTTATAGCACTCAAAAAACATGTAACTATAAGCTAAAGCTCGTTGCTCATCGCTTTAGATTCCATTTAAAGTAATAACAATAACATAGAATTAACTAAAAGAATCAATTTTTTAACGACCACGACAACCGGTCTTATAATCAATATGAGAAGCAAATCATGTAACTTATGTCCTTTGTTTCCAAGAGACAACCGCAATAAAGAAGCATGCTCGATATTTCAAAGAAACTATATAAGCTCCTCTATGTTCCTTACAAACTTGAAGAAAGTATTTCCAAGCCCAACTAAAATCATGGTAACAAGCTCAAACTTTATGCTTACAAGAAACTCATACTTATTACTTTAGTTTATACCAGTACAGGTTATTAAACAAAACGTGGATACATTACATCATTTGTGATATTGCTAGATCACATAATTTATTACCATCATAACACACAATGAAAAACTTGCTCAACTCCTTTTGTGAATCTACTTCAACCCTTTTTGGGTGAAAAGTAAGCAACTCTTTAGAATGCACCCATGGTTTGACCACGAGTTCAACATCAAGAAAACTATTCTCACCACCTTTCGAACTTATCGCTTTAATTGTCACATAGTATTTAATCCCGGACACCACTTGACTCTCGGCCTTAACAACTTCCACAAACTTTAAACCACCATTCTGATGATATTACCCTTATTATATGATGTAAAGAAGTTCAAGAAGTCTTTGTCAACCACTTGCAAATGAACTAGAAAGTTGGAATGGAACATTTAGTATCTGACATGAACTAAAATGGTTGAAATCAGATAAGTACAATGCATCTATCCTACACCTCAACCATGTTGCACAAGCAAGATAAGATCATATCTGATTTGGGAGATATTCTTTTGGAATCAAATCTTAACACAATATTTTGCACAAGCCTTATCGACTAAGTATTAACTTGGAACTATACTTGTTCTCCTATAAAAGGAATGGTCTGGTCATTTCATCAAGGCAGCTTGGTTCACACCTAGCTCACAACTCTACTTGTATCTTCTTATCTTATAACTCTACTTTAAAATACATTATGTATATCTATGATCTGACTTGATCGTCGGAGGGGGTTCCCCCGGGCTCAGCCCGGGGACCTCTCTAACGAGGTTTATCTGTCTTAGCAGCACTGTTACCGAACACCCGAAGGTCAAGGTCAAGCTTAGTCAAATGGACAAGTCATCACCTTGACAACCATGCGGATTTTGGTAGCATCAACCAACTTTTCGGTTATTTTCTTCAACACAATACCTTCCTAGCTCTTGCACTTCTTGGTTGTTTTTCACGTCCTTTATCTTGGTACGCCACTTATTAGTGCGTTTGTTAGGAAGACGATGCACATAAAAGTTGTGGCGGCTAGCCGGCTAGGAATAGTATTGGTTTGGCCATGGGATGTTCGCACCTTATATTCTTTTAGATAATCATAATAATGACACATGATAATTTAAACCAAATATAAAGAAATATACATGTGCATATAAGTAATCAGTATCTATACTACTATATAAAGCATTTAAGTTGTGGGCTCCACAAAAAATTAAGATAAGAAGCTCCAATCATTGAGTGACATGTGTCACTTCTCTAACTAAAAAATAACAAAAAAAATGAGCTCTAACAAACTAAAATAAGGAGCTCTAATAATGGGGTGACACATGTCACTTCTTAACAAATTAATCACATTTATTTTTAAATTTAAATATCTTTTAATTCGTTTAATTTTTTTATGATCTAATTTCACCATATTTTTTAAAATTTTGTGCTCTTTAATTCAACATCCACTTTGATATATTTTTATGAGTTTTTAGTTTTTACATTTTTAGTAGGTTTATTTTATTTTGATTCAAATTTTTATAACTTTAACTTTTATTTCAATCAATACGAACTTTATTTATCAAAATCATTTACTTTTGGGAAAGTGTTTGACGGGTAAGAGATTGTGAAGGTCTTTTCATATGCGGGAATAATGATGTCACGGGAAATATACGGAAAACCCAAACAAACACATATACATTTGGAGTGTTGTGAAATGAATTCACTAATCGGGTAGGGAATTGCGAGGAGAGTTGGGTTAGCGATTCATTTACTATATTTATTATATAACTATATTTATCGCCGCTGCTGTGCGCGGGTATCCAACTATTATATTTAAAAGAAAAGGATGAACACTTATTACAAAAAGCTATAAATTGCTCACGAGAGCCATCCCATGAATTGTTAAAAAAATTTAAGGTTCTAGAAGTAATTATATAGGCTTTTTATAAGCAATGTTATATATTGTCTTAAATATTACTCATTTAAGATATTTACCATCAAAATACTTTTTTTTTTTTGTGGAAAATATGTATAAACATGCAATTATTAACGAGACAAATTTTGGGGCTCTGAGCGGTCGTCTACCTTGCACACCTTCAAAGACGGCCTTGTTCTTCTCACCGTGCAACACAAAAGAGTGTGGCCAAGTATTGTTGTGAGTAAGAAGGAAATAAGTGTTGGATTGTGACTTTGTCCCACATAGTGAAGGAACAAACATGTAACATATTTATAAACAATATTATGAAGTTACTAATCAAATGTCTAATAATATATATATTTAAATGTTTGTTATAAACTCTTCAATCTACATGTTGTGAGACATTTTTTTGTCATATCAATCTGTCACTAATCGGTCTCATAATCAATGTAAGAAGCAAATTTTCACATAGTGCCGAATCTATGGCATAAGTCTATATCTCTTCTTGTTTTTTTATCACGTACATAAATGTATGTAACTATAAGCTAAAGTTGTCACTCATCACTTAAAAAACCATTTAAATACTAACAATAATATAAAATTAATTAAAAAAGAGACCGATATTCTAACGACCACACCAACCGGTCTCATAATCAATATGAAAAGCAAATCGTGTAAGTAACATAATTAAAAGGATAGGGGACTAGAATTAAGACATTAACTTATGTTTTATGTTTCTTGTATGAGGCAATTATGAACATGAATTACAAAATTGTAAAACATATCCTACATCCTTTCAGTATGAAACTACTCTGTTTCCCTTCATCTAATAGTGTATACATGGTGTGAGGTAAATCGTAAAGGCAAAGAAAATAGTTTAAATCGATCATATGGCAGCCCTCATCGACTGATCTTGCGGCTAAAATGAGTGAGGTAAATTGTGCAATACTACAACTGCAGGAAGGACATGGGTCAGGATTGAGGATTTTAACCCATGCCTCTGTTTTTATGCTACATGTCCCGGTCCATTGAACTACTACTATTGTAGGACAAATGCAATCACGGTAAAAATGTATTAACATCTTACAGCGATAATCTCATAAAAATATAATGAGTTTGTGTTTGTGTTTTTTTTCATAAAAGGTTTATGTTTAATTTGTCAGGTACGTGATTTTAGGATAAGTGGACCTGGGATTTGGTGGCCGGGTTAAGACGAATGCGGTTGCTATATTTAGATAAGTGTATGTTTTGTTAACTATCGATAGCCGTTAGCAACTAGTTATGTAAGTAGTTAACTAATTATTAAGTGTTAAATAACTAAAAGCTCCCAAAGGTCATACACAAAGGTGACTAATAAGTTATTAAGGTAATAATAATAATACAAAATTAACTATAAAGTATAAATACACGTGAAACTTTAATTACCAAAATAATTTAATAAATTACATATGTATATACCACGTACATCCATGATCCATATACTTTTACTTTTTTTTTCGACAACTGATATTAATGATTTGGCTGCTATACTGATGAAGTTATCTCAATGCAACATTTGTTTGTTGCTATAACTGAATACGATGGAGAGTGAGTACATTGGAATAGGCAATGACAGAATAACTAGAGAACCTCCAAACCATGGCCAAAGCCAAAGATGAGTTCAGTCAAGTTTCGTTTTGGGAAGAAGAAAAAGTTATGCGTATGTATATTAGAACAAAATTTGAAAGTTCATACAATTAGTACTAAAACAAGCCGTTGAAGAAAGTGCGATGTTATTAATTACATAAATTTTAACCTTATACATCAAAATTGTGATTTTGTTGAAATGTAAAATTTTTTAGTGAGTTTGTTAGAACTTACTTTACATATTGTTGAATTGATTCATTTGCTTGGATCCGATGTATATTTTAAGCCCAAAGTTCAAGTCTAATTAACGGTCCAGTTTGGGTTTAGATGAACCAAGTCAATACTTTGTGGTTTGGTACAGTTTCTAGTATTGTTACAGCTTTGTTTTAGTTTTGTGACCAAGAAACTGTTCAAAACTGAACCAAACTTGATCATTTACAAATTTGAAAGCCTTTTTTGTGTATATCTAACCGGGTTTTGAAACTGACCAAAACAATCTAACCATCTGGATCCTATGATCCGGTCTAGTCTTAATTGAGTTTTCCGATATGAATTTTGAACACCTATGCGAAGTACAGTTAAGAATCAAGCTATAGGCTAGTCACTACTAGATAGTTGAAACAACAGCAACATTCACATATTGTTACATTACAAACTATACACGTTTGCTACCAAGTGTTTAATATTTACAATTTGCACAAAGGTGCATAAATCCATCCAGAAATCAAAATGGAGCTATTAGGTGTTCCTGCATAAATCAACCATTATAATTCTTACACTTCTTGGTTGTTTTTCACGAACGTGATCTTTGTATGACCACCCGGTATTTTACCGGGGTATTCCCCTTTACCCAAAAAAACATGCACATCAAAGTTGTGACGGTTAAGATTGTTATTTTGGTCATTAATTATATAATCGTTTAGTAATATAGTTGTAACGTAATTATTAATTAAGAATTAACCAATCAATACTTAAACATAATAAAAAGTTGAACACTTATTATGGAAAGCTTCAAAATGCTAATCATCAAACACAAAAGAGTGACAAGCCAAGTATTTTTGTGAGTAAGAACTAAGATGGAAATGAGTGTTGAATTTGTGACATTGTCCCACATAGGTGAAGGAATAAACATGAAAAAGATTTATAAACAAGATTATGAAGTTTCTAATTAAGTATCTTTTGGAGTGGTACACCTTAAATGTATTTGTTATAAACTCTTCAATGCTTGATACTTCTTGAGATATTTTTTAAATAAAACCTAACACTAATCATTGTTATATTTTGTTAATGTTTTTCAAATAAAACCTAATACCTAATCGTCATATCAATCGATCTTTAAAGTTAATAACTCTGTATTTGTTAACGTGAACATAGCCAAGTATCTTTTCATTCATCTTTGTAGGATAGAACCAAGCATTTAATCATCACATAATATCGAATCTATCGCACAAGTCTAAATCTCTTCTTCTTTTTTATCACTCAAATAACATAACATGTGAGCTATAAGCTAAAGTTCGTCGCCCATCACTATATAAACTATTTAAAGTAATAACAATAACATAAAGTGAATTAATAACAATATGAGAAGTAAATCATATGACTAACAGAAGTAAAAGGATAGGGGAATCAGGGACGGACCTACATGTATGCCGGGTGTGTACGGGCCACGCCCGATTTTGGGTTACGAAATGTAATATTTTTCAAAAAATGATCGTTTTTTAGTATGTGCAACCCTCGATATTCGTGCTATTTTCTTTATAGTGCAACTTTACATTAGCTCAAGGATACTTTATGATGCGAATTTTAGAATTTATTAAAGGAAAGAGTTTGTGCAACACCCTCACGAAAATCCTAGGTCCGTCCCTGAGGGGAATAGATTTAAAGCATTAACTTATGTTTTATGTTGCATGCATGAGGCTATTAGAAATATGAATTACATGTACTTTAAATAGTATTTTAGTTTTATATATGGATTGCAATATTAGAGTTTTATAATGCGTAGATGATACCTGTACTTTAAATAATATTTAGAGTTTTATATATCGTGTGCAATATTTCTTATAAAGATGTTTTTTGATGAAATGTTAAAATTTAATCTCTAAAAACTGATGTTTTATGTCACATCTGTTAGGCTATTAGGAACATGAATTACAGAATGCGTGTTGATGGTCTAATTTAGGTATAAATTTGCTTTCAACATGAACCAAACGATACTCTTTTGGTTTGATTCTGGATCCAAATTTTGTTAAACTTTGATTCTGGTTTGGTCACGATCTGATTTCTTGTTATTGCACACCACTATTGTTAAGTGCTCGCTTTGGTTTAGTTAGTGTAATATATATTTTGATCCGCGTGTGACTGTGTGAGGTATCATAATTACTTAATTAGTATCGATTCAACTTGTAAAATACTGATTACGTTTTAAGTATACAACGAAATGCACCTCTATAAACACGAAATTGATGCAATGCAGTTCGATAGAAACGGTTTCGGAAAATGGTTTATATTTGGAATTAACCCTCAAAACTAAAAAGTTCAAAGGCTTAAACATAGCAAGTCAAACAGTCAGTAACCTGTTTTCAAAATTCATCGGTATAAAAGGACGTTAGTTAGGTCCCCCGTGTTATTAATAGTTCTGAAAATGTTGGATATTGTGTTTTTAATAGATTGAACCCAGTACTCCAAGTTACAGATTGCTATTGTCACAAGTTTGTTTTAGTTTTAGTTGATTGAACCGACGCGTATGCTAACATTTTGCAAACAAATTATGAAAATTGATACATCGAACTAGATCACACAACCTTTAATCATATGAACCAATATCTATTTGTCTTCGAGCTTGAATTCATCAATCCACATAATTGTTCCTTCCGACATCTCATACTCAGGAAAAGAAAACTCTACGTATTAGAAGCCACAAGGGGTATAGGACTATTCAAAACTGAACCAAACCGTGCCACGGTGAACCCAAAAGAAAAAAGAGTAGACCAGAACCACACCGTGTAATATTGATCCCAAACTTGATCTTTTAAAAATTTTAAACATTTTTTGTGTGTATCCAATTGACCCGGTTTGGAAACGGGCCAAAACAGCCTAACCATCTAGATCAAATGATCCGGTCCAGTCATAAACTGAGTTCGGTATAAATTTTGCACACCTATGCGAAGTACAATTAAGAATCAAGCTAAAGGCTAGTCACCACTAGAAATTTGAAACAACGTCATCATTCACATAGTGTTACATTACAAACTCTACACGTTTGCAAAGAGTAGCACCCCCGAAAAAACCTCCCGTGGCGAAATCGGCGATTCTATCCTAAACATAAACAAACCTTACTGGTCGTGATCTGTGCCTTTTAACATCCCCTTTTCGTTTATTTAATTCTACTGACTTTGGATTGATTCTTGCTATGTCTACCTACCTAGCCTAGATTCTCTCTTTGTTCTTTAGTTTTAAATTGCGTTGAGGATTGTGACTGCATGCAAATCGCAAATTATTTATATTATTCTTTATTCGCTGATCTAACATACCATTATCGATTTAAAAATCGATCTTCCATGATTTTTTAAACCCTAACATCCCTTAATCGTTTAGGTTTTTTGTTGAATCGTTTTTTTTTTTTAGGGTTTATTAAATCGGCCTGATTCATCCTATCATTCTCTTTAACATTCTTGTATTATGGGATAGGATCGAATTTTTTGTGGTTTAAACCCTAACGCTTCAGTTAGGGTTTTCTTGGTAGTGCATGCTCGCTGGTTAATTGGTATTTGGTTGGGGTGATTTGATTCGGTAGGTTGAGGGTTTAAGAGGGATGGAAAAAGGTTTTTTCAACAAGAATAGTGCTCGTAAGGGCACTAGAGATGTGGGGTCTTCTACTAGTTTGGCCGATCAAACTAGTGGTTCGCAAACTATTGATGCACCATCTAACTTGGCCGATCAAGTTGGGTTGCAAAAGGATGATGAACTTGCTGCACGGAAGGATAAGGTTGTTTTGGATGATTTGGAGCAAAGCCATGATACACTGCTTCGATTCGGCCTCTAATGTTTCACAACAACCTAGTGTGGAGCAATTGATTGCTAATGCACATCAGAACTTTGATGAAGCAATGAATAAAATTGGCAGTGATATTGCTAAGATGGCTTCATCTTCTGATGTGAACAATTCGAGTGGTATTGGGCTTCAATCTAAGTCGAATGGAACTAAAGTTTATTCAAAGAAATACTCCTCTGTCGAGTTTTGATGTGGCTATGCAATCCCAGATGTATGGTACTACTCATTGTGTTACTTCTGATCCTAATGCACCCAAGGTTGTTACTACTAGTGGTAATGGAGTTAAGTCGGTTTCTTACGCGGGTGTTGCTACTAATGAAGCCCAGAAACACGTATCAAATTTTCGGAGGCTAGAATGCAGCAAAAAGAAGAATGATGTTGACCTTTCAGTCCCAATGAAAGTGGTGGAAGAGGTGAACATGAGGTTTGAGAATACTCTCTACGGATACTTCCTTGGTCAACGCCTTGCTTTCCCTGTTGTTGACTATTATGTTCGCAATACGTGGGCTAAGTATGGTTTACAAAAGGTTATGATGAATGCTAAGGGATTCTTCTTCTTCAAGTTTAATTCGAAAAAAGGCGTTGATGATGTTCTTGATAATGGTCCTTGGTTGATTCGTAATGTTCCTATTATTCTTAAACCATGGACATTGAACACCAACTTACTTAAAGAGGATTTGACTAACATTCCGGTGTGGGTTAAATTCCATGATGTTCCTTTAGCTATGTTCTCTGATGACGGGCTCAGTCTTCTTGCTACATTGATTGGTACGCCCAAAAGGTTAGATGCTTTTACTAGTCAAATGTGCAAAGAATCTTGGGGCCGTAGTAGTTTTGCTAGGTGTATGATTGATGTGAAGTCGGATGAGGTTCTTAGGGACAGCCTCACTGTCGAGATTCCTTTACTTGATGGTACGGGTTCGACTATTGAGAAGATCCGTGTTGAATATGAATGGAAACCGCCTAGATGTGAGAAATGTCGGATATTTGGACATACTTTGGTGGATTGTCCTAAGGTTGTGATTCCGATTGCTCAACCTCATAAGGACGTAAGTGATGGTTTTCGTTAACAATAAGAAGAAGGGAAAACAAGTTCGGCCGAATCCGGGTCGAGGAGGTTCTACTAAATCTGTGGTGGGCAAGCATTTTGAATATCGGCCCAAAAAGCCTCCTCCTGAACCCAAGAAAGTAAATGTCGGTAAAACGATGGCTTCTAATGTGGCTAGTTCGAGTGGAACCAGGATTACTACGTCTAATCAGTATGATGCTCTTAATATGGACGATACAGATGTGGATAATGGTCGTACAATGGAGGTTAATGAGGATGAGTCGATTAAGACTGGTTATACATCACATGTTCCACTTGTGAGGGATTCAATGGGAACAATAGATGTTGGTTCTACTCCCATAGTTGAGAAAATTGGTAAGCTTGAAAAACTAATTATTGATGGGAAAGCTACTCTTGTGGATGATGATGGTCAACCTATTCCGTCTACCTCTTCTACTAAGAGAGCTAACCCTTTTTCTAATATGGGAGAGATTGAGGTGTCGATTAAGATGAGGTTGTTGCTAACCCATTTGATGAGTCTGCTAATATATTTGGCGGTGGCCAGGAGTTTGAAGATGACTATGATGAATATGATTTCGATGACTATGCAAAGCAGGTTCGTGATCTTCCTGGGAATTTGGATAACTTTAATGCCATGTATGGCACAAAGTTTCAAGGTCCTAGGAAGTAATCTTATTTCGTTGTGTCATTTGTTATCATTTGAGTAGTGGTTTGTTTTCTTGTTTTGAATATAGGAAGTATCTTGTTATGTAAGCTCTATGCCTATGTAACGGGCTGATATATGGGATTTCACTCATATACATTGTACTTAAACGTTTATTTGGTTAATATATTTACCAGGGTGCAGGATTACTCCTCTTTACCCAAAAAACTCTACACGTTTGCTACTAAGTGTTCCATATGTACAATTTGCACAAAGGTGCATATATCCGCCCCGAAATCAGAATGGAGCTATTAGGTCGAAAAGTAAGCAACTCATTAGAATGCAACCACGGTTTTACCATAACTTCAACATAAAAAAACTAACTATAACAACCTTTCATTTCGATTGTCATATAATATTTAGTCGCTAACACCGGTTGACTCTCAGCCAAAAACTTCTACAAACTTTAAACCGCCGTTAGACCCCACTTTTTACTATAATCTTCGATAGAAAACCGTCCTAGTTCTTGCACTTCTTGGTTATTTTTCACGTCTGGGATCTTTGTGCGATCACCCGGTATCGCGTTTGCTAGGAAAAGCATGCACGTAAAAGTTTTGATGGTTAAGATTGTTGTTGTGGCCATTGGTTATATAATCGTTTAGTAATATAGCTGTAATGTAATTGTTAAGTAAGAATTAACCAATCAATATTTATTCTATTAGTGAATTAATCATAAATATGGACACTTAAACATAATAAAAAAGTTGATCAGTTATTACGAAAGCTTCAAATTGCTCACCGTCAAACACAAAGGAGTTTAGCAAAGTATTTTTATGAGTGAGAATAAAATGAGTGTTAGATTTGTGACTTTGTCCCACATTGACGAAAATCAAACATGTAAGAGATTTATAACCATGATTATCAAGTTTTAAAACGAATTACTAGAGTCAGCATGTACATTAACTATCCTTGTTATAAAGTCTTCATTGTGCATGTTGCTTGAGTTATTTTTTGTTAACATGTTTCAAATATAACCCAACACCTAATCTTTGTAGGATATAACGTGTACAATTACTTTGTTATAAACTCTACGAGTAACCAATTATTTTTTTTTGTTGATCTTTGTCAAATAAATCAAGTCTATAATTCATGTTTATATCACGCTATTTTACAATGTGAGCATAGACAATCATCCTTTAGTCGATTTTGGTTGGATGGAACCTAACATTTATCATCACATAATATCGAAACTATCGCACAAGCTTATATCTCTTTCTTTTTCACTCAAATAAAATGTAACTATAAGCTAAAGTTCATCGCTCATCCCTGGAAAAATCATTTAAAGTAATGACAATAATATAAAATTAGCTTAAAAAAGAAACCGATTTTCTAGCGATTACACCAACCAGTCTCATAACCAAATGATCCGAAGCAAATCATGTAACTATCATAATTAATATGATAGGGGACTAGATTTAAGGCATTAGCTTATGTTTTATGTTGCATGTATGAGGCTATTAGTAACATGAATTGTGGAATGCGTAGATAATACATGTACTTTAAATAAAGAAACTACCAATAGCCAAAATTAAGTCTTGCGTTTAAACTCCATTTATTAGGCTTGTTATCTTCTAACGGCTCATCGTATTTCGTGAAAGGCCCGATTTTTTTAATTTTTTTTAAAATCTGTAAACTGTATACATAGATAAAACTAGCGGAAACGTATTTTCTACATCATACGGGCTTATTCCAAACGTCCCGTTAAAATACTAAACTTTACAAAATACATAACAATGACTTTTTAAACTTGGTAAAGAAGCTGGTTCTTGATTTAGGGACATTACAAACTGATAACAAATGATAAAAATGAGAAGCTCGTTACCTAACCCGCGAGCTACACCATTTTAACCCATTACTCCCCATTTAGCATGTACATGGTCTCATCTTGCATACCTACAAAAATATAAACTGAGAACGGTAAGTCTATAAGACTTAGTGAGATAACGGAACTGTATTAAATCATAATCTGAACATAAACATGATGCTGAATAAGTATATATATAGTACTATTATGACTATATGAATCATAATATTAACTAACTGCATAAGCACGACACTGACTGATTAAATACATGATACACCATGTTACTGATCGAGTACATAAGCATACTGAGTGCATAGCTGACTGCATAACTAAGCACATACTTGGTGCATAACTAACTGAGTACATAAGCACATAGTGAGTGCGTAAAGCACATATGAGTGCATAAGCACATACTGAGTACTTATAGTACTATATTGGCTGAGTGCATAAGCACATACTGATTAAGTACTTATAGTACTATACTGACTGAATACATAACTGAAGAGCCATATAAGCATATTAATCATCCATATAGGATGCCTGAGTTCCAATTTTGGAACATTCACTATTCTAAGGCTCGATTCTCCACTAAGGACAAGTTCCAACTTTGTCTGGAACACATGTGTGATCACATAACTGACTATATACTGATAGTACTAAATACATTTAGTAATGCATAAAGTACCATTCTGGCTAATTTATTGCATAAAGCACTTGGTGCGCCTTAAAAACTGCATAAGCATGTACCTAATAGAATTTGACATGCATATATATAAACGCATTGCATGCTAGAAGTGCATAAAGCATTTTGCACACATTACTAAACACATATAACATTCATATATAATTTAAGGTTAAGCTAAATACTTATGCTTGACTATACCATAATACTAAGTTGGACTTGAACTGAGACTAAGCTGAATATAGAAACTGAGCAATAATATGGTTACAAGGTTAAACCAAGACATAATACTAAAATTGTACTATAACATAAACCAATAATGAGCTATAACTTGATGATATAGCTGAACTATAATATAAAGCAGAACTACTATAAACAAAATGCTGAGACCGCTATGACATATAGCTAAGTTTTCGCTATAAATAATATTGAGGTTGGGCCACAACATACTACTGAGTAAATCGGGTCTACCTAATACTAAATATGGCCAAACAGGTCAACATGATAATTAATATGATCAAACGGGTCAACTTGATGCTTAATATGACCAACGGGTCAACTTGATACTTAATATGACCAAACGGGTCAACTGGGGTCAACTTAATGCTTAATATGACCAATGAGTCAACTTGATACTTAATATGACCAAACGGGTCAACTTGGATTAACTTAATGCTTAATATGACCAACGGGTCAACTTGATACTTAATATGACCAAACATGTCAACATGATACTTAACATGACCACACGGGTCAACTTGATGCTTAATATGACCAACGGGTCAACTTGATACTTAATATGACCAAACGGGTCAACTGGGGTCAACTTAATGCTTAATATGACCAATGGGTCAACTTGATACTTAATATGATCAAACGGGTCAACTTGGATTAACTTAATGCTTAATATGACCAACGGGTCAACTTGATACTTAATATGACCAAACATGTCAACATGATACTTAATATGACCAAACATGTCAACATGATACTTAATATGACCACAAGGGTCAACATGATACTTAATATGACCACACGGGTCAACATAATACTAATATGACCAAACACGTCAACATGATACTTAATATGACCACACGGGTCAACATGATACTTAATATGACCACACGGGTCAACATAATACTAATATGACCAAGCATGTCAACATACTACTTAATATGACCCAACGGGTCAACATGATACTAATATGACCACACGGGTCAACATGATACTAATATGACCAAACATGTCAACATACTACTTAATATGACCCAACAGGTCAACATGATACTAATATGACCAAACATGTCAACATACTACTTAATATGACCCGATACTAATATGACCAAACATGTCAACATACTACTTAATATGACCCAACGGGTCAACATGATACTAATATGACCTCACGGGTCAACATGATACATAACTTGCATAGTACTTGAGATATAGCAAGGCATATATATACTAAACACGCTTAATCTACTAAACATGTTAACTGAAAATCCGTTACTCACCTGGGCCGTATAATGCAAGATGAATGATTCTGAATATGCCTTGAACACCTATATCATGATAGATGTACACGTATAATGTTAACACATAACAATTAGGCATGAATATAACATGATAATGCAAATATAAGTGCAACTAAGCACACATAAACTAACTATAATGCATAAACTCATAAACTAGTCATGGCATAAATCTTGCCAAACATGCACTACTATGCTCGCGAACTCGAGCTAAGCTAACCAAGCATTGTCACTTTGTTCTATACTTTCATAACATGAATTATAACCATATGGGCTGAGAATATAAGTTGTCATAGCATATAATCACCCGAGACTTGAAAAAACATCATATCATGTCATAATCATCAAAACACTTAACAACGCATTTGCTGATTTTTCAAACATGACTAATCATTGCTGAAAATTTCAGCAACTTGTTTAACATCATAGATCACATAAAGGGGTGTTTGTATTAGCTCCAAACATCATATAAACACCTCCTAAGATCTCATAATCTGATTTTAACATAATCCCATCAAAAACATAATAATCATATGCATAACCCTTGAATCATAAACCATTAATTCATCACATAAACATGTAAAACACTTATTAAACATAACCTCATAACTCATAATCATAAATTAACACATGATTTACTAATTACCTTGAATTAGGGAAGAACATGAAATTACTTGAAGCTCCTTAATTTATCATAACCAAATCAAGCCTTGATAACCCATTCAATTCTTGTTAATCCTTGCTTGATTCTTGATAGAGCAAGCTTAAGAGTTTTAATAATTCTTCACCTTGAAGAAACCATGCTCCTGATCTTTCTTCTATTTTTTTTTGTTATAATGAAGATAAGAAGCGGGAGTATATATTTTAATCTAAACCGACTTAGCAAGTATAAAATATATCTGGATCTTTTAAAAAGTTTGGCAATTTGTCACTTTTAGCCCTCGTAGTAAAATCGTGTTGCAAACTGAATCCGAACTATATATCTCATATTAGTTGCCAAGTCCCAACTACTTATAATATTAATTCCGCCAATAGTGGGACTTTTCTTTTTTTTTCCTCTAATTTACTTGGCATGACCAGTAGGATTTTAGATAAATCCGCTAATATTTTTTTATAAAAATCGGGATTTTACATTTCGAAGCTGAAATAAGTAAGCACCCATTATAGGCTAAATCCAAACATACCCTACATACTTTCAAATGAAACTATTATGTATCCTGCACCTAGTAGTTATAAATGGTGTGCCATGCACATAGTTGTAATGTAATTCTTCAGGAAGAATTAACGAGTCTATATTTACCTTGTTAGTGTTTTAATCAAATATGGACGCTTAAACATAATAAAATAGTTGAACATTTATTAGGAAAAGTTTTAAATTACTCATCGTCAAACACAAAGGAGTGTCGCCAAGTATTTTGTGAGTAGTGTTAGATTTTAACTTTGTCCCACATAGATAAATGAACAAACTTATAAGAGATTTATAAGAAAGATTATGAAGTTAATATACAAATGTCATATAAAGCTCACATTAAATGTCCTTCTGATATGAGTGTTATTTTTGTTATTTTTTTGTTAATCTTTTTAAATAAAAATTTAAACCTGAACAAGTTAGACATGTATAAATACTAATAAACATACATTAAATTGAAGGCCCCTCACAAATGGTGGTCTTGTGCTATTGCCCCACTTGCACATACTAATCATCGCCACTGAGATGATACATGTACTTTAAATAATATTTTGATTTTTATATATCGTTTACATTATTCTAATAGAGTAGTTAACAATGATGATTTGCTAAAACGTTATAATTTAACCTCTAAATACTCCCTTCGTTTTAAAAAAAAGTGTCCAATTTGACTGTGACTTTGGTTCAACTTTGACTTTAAATATTATTTTTTGTATTATATAATATTTGATGAAACATTATACAATTGAACAATACACTTAAAAACCAATCCATTGATAAATTTTGCATCAAGTATTATTTAAAACCCACAAAAATAGTTAAAGTCAAAGTTGAAACAGTTTAACTCTGAAAAGTCAAACAGGACATTTATTTTGAGACGAATGTAGTACTTACTAATCATTTACAGTCTTCCAAAAAATAAATTTAGCTTGGTTGGGTCCTAACAACCTTAATATTTGAATGACAAGATATTGTTTGAACTAAACGTGATGTTTATCTTAAGCTCAAAATTACAGTTTGGTTTGCGGTATAATTTGGGTTAGTTACGTTGAACTTTATCAAAACTGATACTCTATAGTTTGATTCTTGGTTCTAATATTTGATTAATCAGTTACAATAATATTCTTAGTTACCAAGAGGCAAGAGCAATAGAGAAGCTACCAATAGACAATTCCTTGCTCGATGTTTTTAAAAAAAGTAACACATGACATAGTTACAAGCTATATAAACTTGTTCCTTTGTGTTCCTTACAACTTGCACAAAGTTGCATAGTGTGGTGTTTCGAAGCTGAAATAAGTAAGAACCCATTATAGGCTAAATCCAAACATATATACGCTGCATCCTTTCAAATTAAACTATTGAGTTTCCTGCACCGCTGCACCCAGTAGTTATACCTAGTTGTAATGTAATTGCTCAGCAAGAATTAACCAATCTATATTTATTTTAATAGTGTTTTAATCAAATATGGACACTTAAACACAAAGGAGTGTGGCCAAGTATTTTTGTGATTAGTGTAATTGGATTTGTGACTTTGTCCCACATAGGTGAATGAACAAACATGTAAGAGATTTATAACCAAGATTATGAAACTACTAAGAAAATAATGTTTTTAAACTCACATTAAGTGTCTCTCTAATGTGAGTTTTAATTGCATTACTTTTTGTTAAATCTTTTTAAATAAAACCTGACATCTAATCTTCATATCAATCTGTCACTAAAGTTTAGATCACTCTTTTAGTCAACGTAGGTGTAGCCAATTGTCTTTTCATCGATCATTGTAAGATAGAACCAAACATTTAACATTCTATCGCACTAATATATATCTCTTCTTTTATATCACTCAAATAACATGTAACTCTATTTATTGGGTTTATTGCATTTGAAAATGAAATAAGCCAATAAGCATCTACTATTAGCTAAACCCAAACATCCCCTGCAACCTTACAGAATGAAAGTATTTAGAGCTATATAATGTAAACAATATTCTTAAGAAGGGCTTAAGATATTTCAAACAACTAGAAGAAAAAAACTTTTGACATAAATAAGCCAAAAATAAGTCTTGTGTTTATGAACTATTGTTATGTTCTGACGGCTTATCGTATTTCAAAGCTGACATAAGTAAGCACCCATTATAAGCTAAATCCAAACATACCCTACATCCTTTCAAATGACACTATTATGTTTCCTGCACCTAGTAGTTATACATGGTGTGATATGCACATAGTTCTAATGTAGCTGCTCAACAAAAATTAACCAATTTATATTTACTTTGTTAGTCTTTTAATCAAATATGGACACTTAAAGACAAAGGAGTGTGGCCAAGTATTTTTGTGAGTAGTGTAATTGGATTTGTGACTTTGTCCCACATAGGTGAATGAAGAAACATGTAAGATATTTATAATCAAGATTATGAAGCTACTAAACAAGTGCTTGATCGATTCTAACATTAAGGGTGCATTTGGTTTGTCGCTATGTTTCTCAAATAAAACCTACCATCTAATCATCATATCAATATATCACTAAATTTTATAACACTCTTTTTGTCAATGTAGGCGTAGCCAATTATCTTTTCATCTCATGAGTGTAACTATAAGCTGAAGTCGTCGCTCGTCACTACAAAAACCTACCATCTAATCGTCATATCAATATATCACTAAATTTTATAACACTCTTTTTGTCAATGTAGGCTAACACTCTTTTTGTCAATGTAGGCGTAGCCAATTATCTTTTCATCTCATGAGTGTAACTATAAGCTGAAGTCGTCGCTCATCACTACAAAAACCTACCATCTAATCGTCATATCAATATATCACTAAATTTTATAACACTCTTTTTGTCAATGTAGGCGTAGCCAATTATCTTTTCATCTCATGAGTGTAACTATAAGCTGAAGTCGTCGCTCATCACTACAAAAACCATTAAAAACTACTATGATAGGATAAAATACAAACACAATGTAATGGACTAACTAGATAATGCACCAACATTATCACCAACTTACAACTATAAGCTCATAAAACTATAAAAGGCACAAATTTCTTGCTTCACACCAATACGGCTTGAAACATAAAAAGTGCATAGTGTTTTTTACGATGTAGATGAAACAATTTATTCATAAACCGTGATAACAAACCTATAACTACTCATATCTCAACAATTAACAACCACAAAACACACATTAGAAAACAAGCTCATTTATTCCCTAGCGCCAACGTTTTTGTGAGACCGACAAATCAAAATCCTTTTGTAAATCTGATTCAATCCTTTCCCCGGTCGGAAAGCAAGCAACTCTTTAGAACGCACCCCTGGTTTCACCACAATTTCAGCATAAAAAATGTAGGGGATAAATAGTAACGAACACAATCGAATATGCTTAAATCTCTGAAAGGCGTGTGAACACTTTCAGATCGAATCAATTCGGTGGTTCTCCCGAATTATTCAATCGGATACAATTCAGAGATTGAGAATTTTCTGTATGTTTTGTATGAGATTTTTTTGTGAACCAGAGAGAATAACGACCAAATAAAAACGTATATATCTATGAAGCGGGTAACGCCAAAGGCGTTTTCAAGGTTTCCAACTTGTCAAATTTAGTCCTCAATTTCGAAAAATTAATTTTCGAGGAATTTTTGACATGGCAACTTAGTGGACCCGCCCTTGGACCTGCCAGGCTGCCGCCGCCTGGACCTGCCCGGTGCAGCCGCCTTGGACCCTGCTACGAGCTGCCCCGGACCCCCGTCTCTTAAGGGCTTCGCCCCTAATATCATAATAAATTCAAGTAGGTGTGCACTCCGCACCTCCAAGCCTAAATGATGTCTTATTTTAATGAAATTGGTCAAACAAGTTAATCCAATTACACTAAAATATCCAACAAAAAAAAAGTATTCTCGCTTCCTTTCGAAATCGCTGCCTTAATTGCCAAATAATATTTTGACACTCAACTTTGACAGCTTCCACAAACTTTAAACCACCATTAGACCCAACTTTTCGATTACATTCTTCGATAGAAAACTGTCCTAGTTCTTGCACTTCATTGTTGTTTTTCACGTCCTAAATCGCATTTGCTAGGAAAAGCATGCACATCAAAGTTGTGACGGTTAAGATTGTTCTTTTGGCAATTGGTTAGTTAAGGTTTGATTTTAGGGAACGATGTTATGTTTGTGTTCTTTTGGAAAGATGTATGTTTAATTTGTTGGATAAGTGGACATGGGTTTTGTGGTTAAAAACTCTTCAATGTTTGTGTAGCCAAATGTGTTCTTTTTTTAAACTTTGTTACAAACAAATGCTTCTTTTTCTTTTAACTTTGTTACAAACAAACGCACCTGCAAAGGGACCACGCTATCTCGCTTCAAAAATCTAACACACTCTACAAGTTGAAACACCGTAAGTTGACTAGTTTTTTGGCTATTGCACCATTGATATTTTCTCTATCTTTGTAGCCTTCATTTTTTGTACAGCCGTAAAGTTGAATGGTTTTAGTGTCGTGCTCAATTCTATTTGTTGTTGCTCATTTGTAATTGTTTGCTCAGTTCTATACATTCAAAATTTACATGTTACAAAGTTTGTAAAGATAATCCAAGTTTAGTACTGAAAAAGCAGCTAGCATGTTGCATCATTATACATGGCCATGGTCAAGTCATTGTTAGAGCACAATGTCTCAAAACCTACATCTTTTACATGTTACAAACATCTTCATCTCCTACATCTTCCATTCTTACTTAACCAAAAAAAATATATATATCTCGTAATGTCTCAAAAACCCAAATGACGGAGGGTACTTCACAAACCTACTTAACTCAAACCCACCACAATACGGGGGTTCTTCAAACCCGTCTACCCCATCCTCGACCAATTCCAATCTGTCTCCACAAGAAATAATGCTTAACCAACAATATCAGTTTCAACAAGGATTCGCAAGTTACCCCACCCGATTTCAATCACCACAGTTTTTTAACCCGTCACAACCTCCACAGTTTTTTAACTCGTCACAGCCTCCACAGTTGCCCCAAATGGAATCACAACCGTCCGGTTCACAATTCAAAGTTCCAAAAGCACGTGAACCGGCAAAAGGCAGAGGCAAAAAAACGAAGGCAAAAACATCTTGTAGATTTGGGCGTAGCGACGACGAAGATGTTGAAGTCATAGCACAAGCGGACAGGAGGAAGTGGACCAAGTCTGAAGAAATGTTACTTGCGCAGTGTTGGATAGAAATTTCCCAAGATAGAGATATGGGAAATGATCGTCTTGAGGAGTTCTTTTGGAACGACATTCTCGACATGTTCAATTCTAAGACCACCGATAACCAGCGTGGCAAGAATATGATAACTGGTCGAGGATTAACGGTGATTGCCAGAAGTTCAACGCTGTTTACAAACATCTTCAGCGTCGAAGTGGTGAAAATGAGCAGGATCATGTCGAGAATGCCAAAGTTAACTTTACGCAGCATTTTGGTGGGAAGGAGTTTGCGTATGAAAAATGTTGGGGTGTTTTGAAAAATTATCCCAAGTGGGATGCCGAAGATCCTATTGACATTACATGTCTCGAGGATATATTCGGGTCCGACAGACGACCTCGGCCTGAAAGAGATGGATGCAAACGAGCCGCAAAGAAACAGAAGTCGACTTCAACGTCGAGCGATGCAAGCTCCGGTGGAAGTCAATCGAGTAGTTTTTCGGGACATATATCCGAAATATATGCTCAAAAAGCCGACGCTCAAAGGGCTTGTTACGAGGCGAGGCGGGAGAAGAAAAAAACACTCCAAGAGAAGATCGAGATGGATTTTCTGATGATAGATCCGAATACGAATCCTGACCCGGTAAAAGCACAAATCATCCGCAAGAGGCAGGAACGTCTAATCAAGAAATATCAGCAAAGAAATGACTAGGTTACGTATTATTAGTATGTGTTGTATTTTTTTTACCCGTGCCATTTTCTTTTCCGTATCGTTTTTATTAGTAAGTGTTGTTTTTTTTTCCTTATTATTGTGTTATGTATTGTATTTTTAATTTGAATGAAATGAATTTAGTTTATTTGGAAATGAAAATTGAATAAAAAAATAAAGTGGTAGTGGTGGACCCCAAATGAAGAGGTTGAGGTTTGTTATGAGTGAGGAGAGGTTTGTTGTGGTTAGTTGTGAAAAAATAGATAAAAAATAAATAATAATTATAAAAAATAAAAATAAATAAAAAGTGTATCAATACGTAAAGTAATTTTCAACAATATACTACCTCCGTCCCAAATTATAAGTCCAGTTTGACTTGTTGACTCAAACTTTGACCTTAAATATTTTTGTTTGTATTATATAATACTTGATGCAAAATATATAAATGGATTGTGCTTTAAATGTATTTTCATTTAGTATAATTTTCATCAAGTATTATATAATACAAACGAAAATATTTAAAGTCAAAGTTCAAGTCAAAAAGTCAAATTTGACTTAAATTTTTGGACGGAGGGAGTAGTATTTACCCATCAATCAAGCACGAGACATTTTGTTTCCATCAAAAGAGTGATACGCCGAGTATTTTTGTGAGAACGAAAGATATGAGTGTTGGTTTTATAACTTTGTCCCACATTGGCGGATAAAGAAACAAGTAAGCAGTTAATAACTAAAACTAAGTTGTTAAAGTATTATTTAAGTTGTTAGGGCTATTTTTACACTGAATGTCTTTGCTATAAGCTCTTCAATGTGAGAATTACCACGAAACTTTTTACTAATCTTTGTCAAATAAAACCTAACATATCCAATTATCTTTTCCATCATTTTGTTTATAACTTACTCGCAAAACTTTTTTCCAAAACAATTTAGTAAATAACATATGTACACGTCACGTACCTCCATATAAATAAATGTTTTTCAACAAATGTATACGAAGATTTCTTTGTTGCTGCTACTGATTACAATGGAGAGTACGTTGGAATAAGCAATGTCAAAAGGAATATAGAATCTGCTAATTACCATGGCCAAACCCAAAGATGAGCTCAGTCAAGTTATCGGACAAGACAAGTTGGATAATTGAATTGAAAATACGTACTTTATTAGTATATTGTTTTTGGATGAGAAAAAAAGTTATGTATGTGTGATTGTGCAAAAGATTGCACTACCAGGCTTCGATGAGGATCAAAGTAATGAGGGGTGTGTGTTCCAGCAAAGACTTGCCTGTAACCTGAGAATAAGAAATACTAAGACACTACGTTAAGTGATTGCGCAGGGGTAGGACCCTGCGAACCACCTCCGGCGTGAGAGTAAGTATGAGTTATGGTTGTATAAGTGTGTGAAAGTCAAGAGATGAGTGTGAAATGAGCATACCATAAATCATCGTCCGTCTAACCCATTTATAGTGGAAGAAATACGGTTAGAGGCACTCTTGCATGAATATCGGAGATCATGGGGGCGTCCCATGATTGTGGGTAACCGCTAGGGGTTAGTGACCCACGTTCTCAGACTTGACGGGGAAGCCAAGAGAGAGAGGGAGATCGTGGGTTTGACTAAGTCAGGAGGTTCCTTATCCATTGTTCCTTCGTCAGCCATACCCCGAAGGGCTTAAGGCTTCGAGTGGCGAATTCCCCTTAGGTAACCTTCGTACCAACGAATGGTTTGACGCCTATGGATATTTCAGAATCCTAACTTGGGCCTTCGTATGGAAGGGCTTCGACACGTCTCGAAGGAGTGTCCCGAGCTACTCGGAGGGTACATCATCAAGCCCCCGGTCGAAAGTGATGCATATGGCGAGGAGGCATTGCTTTCGACTTCATGCTAAGAAAAACACCATCACGCTGCTAAATATGCTAGTTGGGAGAGAACTACGCAACTAACCAAGCGCATTCAATGCTAATTAAATCATCCAGCTGCCTGCTACAGTGATCACTTATCCCCATGTAACCCGGAGACCAAAAGTCTTTATTTAAAATTTTAAAAGTGGTTTGGCTTGGATAAGAGTAATCTAGATGGACACATGTGTGAATTAGGAGACGGTAAAGAGGGGTATTTAAGGGGAATATGATGAAACCTAAAATACTTTTACTCTCTTCGTCTTCGTTTACACGCAGTAAACTTTCAAGCGCCCCATCTTCGAAAACCAAGGTAAACACTTTTCTCCTCTTGTAGATTGTTTCAAAAAATAGGAACATGGATTCTAAGTTTATTATAAAACAACAAAAGTGCACTTTATCTGCTAAAGATTTACATGATCATTTAGCCGATTATCCTATTCCAATAGAACATAAAGTGATGTTACCCAAACCCACCCAGGGTATCTTTGATGCCCTCCGGTTTCGTAGGGTTGTATACCCATGCATTTAGTCACTCAAACCTTAGGATTCCGCTGCACCCATTGATTTTGGAATTTATGCAGTACTATAAAGTTCATATCTCTAGATTCAATCCTTTTGGGTTTGCCAAATTGACTACATTCATAGTGATGTGCAAAGCCTACGGATATGAACCAACCTTGACAGTTTTAAGAGGATTCTTGAACTTGTACCCCAGGGGCAATTGGTTGACACTAGCAAAAAGACCTGAGTCAGATGTACCCAATCTGTTTGAGAAAGTATACACAAACATATCGGGTTGGAAGGGTAGCTTTTCACGTGCAAGACACTATTGTTCCCCTACATATTCGCTGAACAAGGAGAATAGGTATAATGCTAAACGGTATAATGACCCCTACCCTACGAGGTTCGGAGTGATCCTTGTTACTTGCGTTTGGCAAAGTACCCTGTGGATGTGCAAGTATTCCTGAAGCCATCTTATACATGGTGGGATTGCTCGAGTTGGGAGGGTCTCCCGAAGCCTATGATCATATACCAAGGACAAAGTATGTTATCCACTTTTATTTAAATAGGACCAATGTAGCACTGATATTTATTTCTTTTTGCTTCTATTTTGCAGAGATGTCGTTCAGAAACTTCATGTTCCAAGAATTTGATGAAGATTTAAGTTTCATGCCTGCGGAGAAAGCTGAGGAGTCTTATGGCGTTGGCTCCCCTTCAACATCTGTGAATACCAATGAGGTAAGCATTCGAAGCCGAGCCTATTTCATCAGCACCCACAATATGCTATGGAGGACACCTCCGGTGGAGAACATTCTGACTCGGACGATCCTGCGGATGAGGATGTCCCCGTCGTTGGTTCAACAGGAATAGCGATAGGCTAAAAGAGTAGGAAAGGGACAGCGGCCAAGGCTGTGAAATCCACCAACAAAAGGAAGAATCCCCTGCCTACCTCTGGGAGTAGAGTTGTGAAGCATAAAAGTACCGAGGCCAGAAAGCTTATCAAGTCTGCCTTCGAATTGCCCGATGAATCCGTTGAGGTTCATGGTAAGTATTTTTGTCTTATGAGACATTATGAAGGTAAAAATATAACTGTTATGCTAACCCGTGTATATTTTGTTGCTCGTAGGTCTTCCAGAGACGAAGGAGCTTCCAAATGCCTTAGCTTGTCATCGGATTGTTGACCATGTGACCCCTCCACAGTGGAAGAGTATGCTAGAGAACATGTCTATTGAAAAGTTCTGTGACATGCATGATAATGGGGTTGCGAGGCTTCGTGATGGATAATCACTTGAATGCCAAGACCAGGGAGTTGCTCAGAACCGTGACCAAGCTGAAAGCAAAGTGTGACGATATTGAGGGGAACGTTGAGAAGAACCCCGTCGTTCAAGACCTTCGAGAAAAGATAGCTCAGTTGACCGTGGAACGTGGCAATCTCAAACTGGAAGAAGCCAATGTTATTACTCTCACTGGGTCAGAATCTTTTGCCTCGAGGCAAAGTCGCGTTGGGTTGGAAAGTGAGAAGGTTAGGCTTGGAGAGGTAGAGGTAAAGTTGAGGGAGGAGATCGATGGCTTGCAAATGAGGTATAAGATGCTGCAGAAAGATCGTGCAGAAGTTGTTTCGAAGGTGGTGCCTTACATAGCCATGGAACTCTACCACAGTGACGAGTTGGGAGCTCAGATGTGGAAGGTCATCAAGTCAGCCCTATTTCATGGACGGTGTTTGGCTCTTGAGGAGGCCGTAAAAGCGGGTAAGCCAGTGGACCTCTCCAAGATTGAATGCTACCGTCCCACTTCGAGGTGAATATGATGAGGTAGGAAATGCATTTGCGACTGCAGAGTACTCCTTCTCTGCGAGGCAACCAAAGATCCAATGGCACCCCTCGAAGATCTCCTGTCTAAGAAACCTCAGAAACTTAAGCCTACCACTCCAACCAAGAAGACCATGTCTACTAAGCCAGTCTCAGTGCAACCCTCCTCCACTCCTTCTCCGAAGAAACAAGAATGAAGGCTGCTCTGTTAGCAGTAATTTGGTTCCAAAGGGTGGCATGTACCCTTAAGACAATTTATTTTATGTGACAATGTGTGTCTTGTTTCCCAAACAATTTAAATGCTTGTGATGTATGGCCATGGGCCAAGAACAATTTGACGGGAGTCTAGGCTCCTCATGTAGGTATAAGGGCGGTAGCCCATATTTTGAATGCAATAGTGTAGAGGACATACCTCTACATACTTAGCTTAAGTTTGTTATGTAAACTTCTCTTACGCCCTTTTTGCGACGCTTAAATTTTACAACCTAAGGTTCAACAACCTCATTGTGTGTAAATTACAACACCAAGAATATAATGGCCAACTTGACCATTGACAGAGGGTCGCGACCCACTCTATCTCAAATCCTTTACATAGCATGGCTTTGTTAAAAAAATTTTTTTACAAGCGCCAAAATCTACTAGGAGAGTTAATGTGAATGTTTAAGTTGGCTTTGGATAAGGCATATGTTACACCTCAAGCCATTCGACATTGAAACTCATTAACGACTTGGTTGAACAAATCTTTGTGTTTAAGAAACGAAGCAAGAGATTTGTGGGAAATGTCTTATTTATCATTGAATTGGTAGGGAGGATTACATCATTCTTGAAATGAAAACTAAGACAACTACCAATAATGTGTGCTTTCCCCTGAGAAGCTTTTGATTACAAAAAAAAAAGTTAAAGTACTTCTTAAACATAGAACTTTGAAGGTTAGTACCATTCCATGTCTGTCGATGGGTTCTCAGAAGAGTGGCCAGTTGTATGCTCCATTGTCGTAGGCCTCAGCTACCATGTAGGGTCCTTCCCAAGTTGGTTCCAGTTTTCCCTGATACTCTGCTTTGCCTTTGTTGGCGCAATACATATTCTCCGGGCTTGAAAGTGGAAGGTCTGACCCTTTTGTTATAGTAGCCTTCGATCTTATGTTTGTGTATTGCTTCTCGGATGGAGGCTATTTCTCTTCTTTCTTCTAGGAGATCAAGGTTTTCCCTGATTCTATCATCATTTTGGGAGGCATCATACGTTGCCACACGCTCCTTGTGTACAATTAGTTCCGAAGGGATGACCGCTTTTGTTCCGTATGTTAGGCTGAAGGGAGTTTCTCCGTTGCTTGACTTAGGATGTGTCCGGTGAGCCCATAAGACTTGAGGGAGTTCGTCCACCCATCCATGATGAGTTCGACCTAGCCTTTTCTCGATCCCTTTGACGATTTCTCTGTTTGTAACCTCCACTTGTCCATTACCTTGCGGGTGATAGACGGATGTCCGGGATTGCTTTATGTTGAGCCCTTGACAGAAGTCATAGAAGACTCCTTCGGTAAACTGTTTCCCGTTGTCAGATATGATGATGTGGGGCACTCCGAATCTGCATACAATGTGTTCCCATACAAACTTCTCGATTTGTCTTCCTGTCACCGAGGCTAGGGGTTTTGCTTCCACCCACTTGGTGAAGTAGTCGATCGCTACTAGCAAGAACTTGACTCCTCCGGGAGCTATAGGCATAGGCCCTACAATATCGATGCCCCACTGTGAGAAAGGCCACGCGGATGTCACACTTGTCATATCTTGCTTCGGCATTTTTGGAACGTTTGAGTGTATCTGACAAGCTTCACACTTGAGGATGATTTCGGCTGCGTCCCTGTGCATCGAGGGCCAATAGTAGCCCAACTTCATTATCTTTGAGACAACTGAGCGAGGTCCTGCATGGAGACCGCAAGATCCTTCATGGACTTCGGCTATGATGCTCGAAGCTTGCTTGGGGCCTACACATCGTAACCAAGGAGACAAAAACGACTTCCTATATAGGGTTTCCCCATTAGCCGTACTGGGGACTTAACCCGAATCTTTCTTGCAAGCTTGGGATCTTTAGGGAGAAGACCACTTATCAAATATTCCCTTATGGGAGTCATCCATGTCTCTCCTTCTTCGTGAATCACATCGGCGACCTCTTTGAGAACGATGGATCTTTCAGGAAGGACTTCCACGAGAACCTCCTTAGGGAGATGAGCGAAAGCCATGGAAGCTAGCTTGCTTAGTGCGTCTGCCTTTTTGTTCTGGTTCCTACGAACATGTTGGATGGTGTAGGAGTTGAAGTTTTCGAGCATCTCTTTTGTCTTTTTCAAGTATCTTGTTTGATGACAGGTTGCCTTGCTTCGTAGGAACCTGTCACTTGGTTTGCCACCAATTGGGAATCTACGAAGATAGCGAGAGTTTTGACCTCCATATCTTTGGCTAGTCGGAGTCCCTAGTAGCGCCGTATTCGCTTCGTTGTTTGTGGCTTCGAACTCAAACCGAAGAGCATATGTATGCTCCTTCCCTTCAGGGATCGACTAACATTAGACCGCTCACTGAGCCATCGGGCTGGATGCTCCATCGTGTAAAGCTTCCATTCAACCTGTACTGAGAAAGATTAGCTTTGGGCTTTTCCTTTTTCTTCATCGGGTCCGGAAGGTGTTTTACGCCAAGAAGTTCTGCAAGAATTTTCCCTTTGATAGAACTACGTCCTTTAAACTCGATTTCATGTTCTCCGAGTTCAATAGCCCATTTAGCCACCCTCCCAGACTTTTCAGGTTTAGACAAGATCTGCTTCAGTGGCTTATCGGTTAAGACTGTAATTGGGTGGGCACGGAAATAGCGTCGGAGCCTCCTTGCTGCGTAAATTAAGGCGAGCATTAACTTCTCCAAGGTTGGGCAGTTGACCTCCGCTCCTTGTAGGACCCTGCTAACAAAGTAAATTGGGATCTGTCGATTTTCTCTCTCTGCCATAAGGACTGCGCTAATACTTTCTGCTGAGGATGCCAAGTACATAAACAACACTTCGCCTTTGATTGGGGTTGTAAGTGTTGGAAGTATTCGATGAACTCCTTCATCTTCGAAAGGCTACTTCAGACTTCTGGCTCCATTGGAAAGTTTTCTTGTCCGCGCATCCTTTGAGTGTCTTGAAGAAGGGTAGGGACCTGTCAGCTCCTTTCGACAAAAATCGACTTAAGGCTGCCAACTTCCCATTCAGGCTCTGCACATCTTTTAGACACTTAGGGGCTTGGAGATCGGAGATGGCTTTGACCTTAGAGGGATTAGCTCGTATCCCCTGCTTAGTGATCAAATGTCCTAAGAATTGTCCTTCCTCGACACCGAAGGAGCATTTCTTAGGTTTCAGCTTCATGTTGATTGCGGGTTGATCGAATGTTTCTGTACATCAAGGAGTAGGTCCTCCTCGTCTTGCTCTTGATAACCATGTCGTCAACGTAGGCTTCGAGATTTCTGCCTATCTGTTTGTTGAAGGCTTTATCTACGAGGCGTTGGTAAGTAGCCCCTGCGTTCTTCAAACCGAAGGGCATCTTTCTGTAACAGTTGACACCTTTACTTGTGTAGAAGGCTGTCTTTTCCTCGTCCTCCTTGGCCATCTGGATCTGATGGTACCCTTTGTAGGCATCTAAGAAGCATTTTAACCGAAACACGCCAAGGATTCTACCTTCCAGTCGATTTCGGGTAGGGGTAGCAATCCTTAGGGCATGCTTTGTTGATGTTAGTGAAATCCACGCACATACGCCACCCTCCGTCGCTCTTTTTACCAGCCCGGGTTGGCCACCCAAGTTTGGTATTTAACCTCCCTCGGATGCTGCTTGTGTAAGTTCATCAACTTCTTTGCAAGTTGCGCGTTTCTCTCGGGGCAAGGCTTCTCCTTTTCTGCTTTATGGGCTCAATGTGCTTGTACTCATTTAGTTTATGCTCCGTTCGAAGATGTCCATCTATCAGCAATGTTCTTGGAACACTGTCATGTCGAATATTTCCAAGCAAAAACATCAAGGTTAGTACGTAACAGTTCTATGAGCTTCGCCTTGAAATTCGCCGGGAGTTGCTTCCCTACTACCACTGTCTGCTCAGGATAGCTAGGGTTTACGACAACTCGCTCCTCTGCGTCTGTACAACTAAGAATTGCCATCGGAGGCTCCTCCGATTCCTCTCTGATCTTTTTGACACCATATACACCCTTATCCGCTCCATAACTTACGATGACGAAAATGAGTGTCTCCGTGCGGGATAAGGGGCCTTCGCCTATGGTGACTTCCAACGGTACCTCTCCCAGAGGTCATGAGTGTTCACCAGAGAACCCTACTAGCGGTGCCTTCGAGTCGACCCTCTGTGAGCGTATAGATGACTTGAGCTTAAGGAAACAATGCTCGTAGATGATTTCGCAGGAGCTCCCGCAATCCATATACGCTTCGGTTCACTTCCTGTTGGATATGTGTACCTTGATGATAACGGGATCGGTCGAAGGTGTCTGCCCTAATATGTGGGGAAAGGTTATTTACCCTACACTTCCTAGCTCTTCTTCTGCTTCCTTCCTTTTCAAAGTAGTATCGCGTTTGTGTACCATTAGTATCGGAGCTTCTGCGGGTGTAGTTTCCTTCTTGTTCCCCTTCCATTCTCTGAGTGTCGGAGAATTTGTCCTTTCCTTTCTTTATGCCTTTGACCAGGTGTGCTAACTGTCCGGATCGTACCGCCTCTTCGACCTGCTTCTTTAATTCCCTGCAGTTGTTAGGTGTCATGTCCATGATCCTCATGGAAATGGCAGTACTTAGACATGTCTCTGGCCTTGCCTCGTGTTATCATCCGAGGTGGGGGATCGAAGGATTTTGCGGCCTTTTCTGTTGCTAGGATTTCTCGAGGAGATTTAACCAAGTTTGCCAGAAATCCATGGTTCGAGCCTTTGTTGTAGGGGGTGAAGCGATCTCTGTTCTTCTTCTTATTTTTGGATCCTTCCCAGGAGGACCCTCTAGAGAATTTGTCAGACGCTTCCCTTGGCTCTATCGGAGCCCCGTTTGCTGCTACCTCCTTAGACTCAATCTAGGTGTAAGCCTTCTCAATCAAGGCCTTGTAGGTGTTGGGAAGATCGGTGGGCGGGAATTCCACCAAGCTTCGAGTTCGGAGGCCATGTACGAACCGGAGATCCTCGATCTTCGTGTAGACCCGAATGCAAAGTTTCATCAAGTATCTGGTAACGAAGGCCCTCGTGCTTTCGTTGTCCCTTTGTTTGATGGTGTGCACGGTTAAGTGAGTTTTGGTGTGCTTCTTCTGCTGGCTAAAGTGTAACCGGAACTTAGCCTTAAGATCATCTAGACTCACAATGCTTCCCAACTTCTGTCCGTTCCACCATATTCTTGCGGAGTCTCTGAGCGTGTAAGTGAACATATGGCATGCTACCGGCATGACCCATTTTTGCATTTTGATAGCGCCTTCAAATAAGTGGAGAAAGTTATCGGGATCACCTTTTCCATCGTAGGTGCCTATATGAGTAGGCATCTTCACGCTGTCAGGTAAAGGGTAGTCCTCGATCCATTTCACGAAGGGTGTGCAAGCTCCAGAGGCTTCAGCACCGTAAGGGTTGTACGGAGGTGGATAAACATGTGTAGTGTTATACGGGTTAGGAAATGGCTGTGAATAGGTAGGGTATGCAGTGGAAGTTTGGTATGAAAGGTATATTCCCATCGATTGTGTAGGAATCTGTCCGTAGGGCATCTGCTGGTAATTCTGGTTTGGGATTGGACCATTTGGAGGGTAAGTGTTGTAGGTTTGAGTATGTAAGTAGGGATTCATTCGGAGGGGTAATTGGTTCATGTTGGAGTAGGGAGATGGGTCTCCGATACTCGAAACATAAGAGGGTGGTCTGGAGCCCCGCCCTTCTCTTCCCAAATGTCTGCTAGAAGAGGAGGCGGGTTTACCCTCCACTTCCTCTGGGTTGTTTCCGTTGGAGTTCTCGCTCCTTCTTTCACCATGCATTCTGTCCCTTCTACCCGGATTTCCTCTGAGTCCTTCTTCAAAACCCACCGTCCTTCCATTTGACCTTCTAACTGAAGGGGAACCGTTCGTAGGGGCGGCGTCCCTGCCCATAGGTTGGGGCCTGTCCTCTACTTCAATCTCCTCGTCATACTCCTCGCTGGAGTATTCCAACTCCCTCCGCATTTCTTTGTTACGAACTTGTCTCTTGTGAGCCCTTAGCAAAGAATCTAAGGCCTCAAAGTTTGCCTCTACAAAGGCGGGGCTGATGTCTGGAATAGGGTTAGCGGATGTTGAGGCGTGATGTACGGGAGTAGTTTCCAAACGAGATCGTGTGGTGAAGGTTGAGGTTGTTATGGAGGCGAGGTTATCGGTGTTAGTTGTGGTGAGTGGGACGAGTAGAGAACACGGGAGGTGAATCTTCTCTTCCTGGTTCCATGCCGGAAAAGTAGCGTAGTTGGTTAAGGTATTAGGACTGGGTGATTACGGGACTAATAGTTGTGGTCCCACGGATGGCGCCACGATTGTGCAAAAGATTGCACTACCAGGCTTCGATGAGGATCAAAGTAATGAGGGGTGTGTGTTCCAGCCAAGACTTGCCTGTAACCTGAGAATAAGAAATACTAAGACACTACGTTAAGTGATTACGCAGGGTAGGACCCTGCGAACCACCTCCGGCGTGAGAGTAAGTATGAGTTATGGTTGTATAAGTGTGTGAAAGTCAAGAGATGAGTGTGAAATGAGCATACCATAAATCATCGTCCGTCTAACCCATTTATAGTGGAAGAAATACGGTTAGAGGCACTCTTGCATGAATATCGAAGATCATGGGGGCGTCCCATGATTGTGGGTAACCGCTAGGGGTTAGTGACCCACGTTCTCAGACTTGACGGGGAAGCCAAGAGAGAGAAGGAGATCGTGGGTTTGACTAAGTCAGGAGGTTCCTTATCCATTGTTCCTTCGTCATCCATACCCCGAAGGGCTTAAGGCTTTGAGTGGCGAATTCCCCTTAGGTAACCTTCGTACCAACGAATGGTTTGACGCCTATGGATATTTCAGAATCCTAACTTGGGCCTTCGTATGGAAGGGCTTCGACACGTCTCGGAGGAGTGTCCTTCGAGCTACTCGGAGGGTACATCATCAATGTGCATATTAGAACAAAATTTGAAAGTTCGTAATGTAAAGTGTAACTAGTACATTAATAGACGTTGAAGAAAGTACGTTGCTTTTTATTAAATAAATTTTAACCTTATACATAAAAATTGCGATTTTGTTGAAATGTAAAAAATTTAGTTTGTTTGTTAGAACTTAAGTTACAGATTATACATTGTATAAATGGTTAATTTGGTTGGATTCGATGTATATTTTCAGCCCAATGTTCAAGTCTAATTCACGGCCCCGTTTGGGTTTATATGAACCAAGTCAATACATTGTGATTTGATACAGTTTCTAGTATTGTTACAACTTTGTTTTAGTTTTATTTGATTGAACCTTTTGCAAACAAATTTTGAGAATTGATAAATCGAACTAGATACTTCAATCCACATATCTGTTCCTTCTGACATCTCATACTCACGGAAAGAAAACTAAGTATTAGAATCCACAAGGGGTAGTGGACTGCTCAAAACTGAACCAAACCGTACCACGGTGAACCAAAAAAAAAAGTCTGACCGAGAACCACACCGTGTAATATTGATCCCAAACTTGAACATTTACATATTGCAAGTCTTTTTTGTGTATCTAACCCGGTTTTGAAATTTTGAAACGGAACAAACAACCTAACCATCACACGTAACATTGATTGCACACCGTGTAATATTGATCCAATGATCTGGTCTGGTCCTAATTGAGTTTTCCAGTTTTAATCAAGCTATAGGCTAGTCACTACTAGCTATCTGAAACAACAACACTTCACATTAGATACATTATAAACTATACACATTTGCTACTAAGTGTTCCATATATACAATTTGCACTAAGGTGCATATAGCCACCCAAAAATCAGAATGGAGCTATTATGTCGAAAAGTAAGCAACTCTTTAGAATGCAACCACGGTTTCAGCATAACTTCAACATCAAAAAACTAACTATAACCACCTTTCGCTTCGATTCTTATATAATATTTAGTCGCGGACACCGGTCGACTCTTAGCCTTAACAACTTCTACAAACTTTAAACCGCCGTTAAACCCAACTTTTCGATTATATTCTTCGATAGAAAACCATCCTAGTTCTTGCACTTCTTGGTTGTTTTTCATGTCTGGGATC